>VWYE01015080.1:0-66136 GCA_013398995.1 Alaudala cheleensis
CACTCCCTGAAGCCACCAATAAGGGCTTAGATAACCATGTAAAAACTAGCATCTAGAGATCTCTCCTGCTTTGCATTTTGGGGTTTTTCCAGACAAAGTCATCCATTTTGGGTGAAGAAATAGAGATAACTCTAAAAGACTATGATGTAGTACGTGAAATAAGCCAGAAAATTAGGTTATTTTAAACCTGAAGTTTACCAGAGTTATCAACTAAGGGACAATGCGCTGTGAGCTAGCATAACAGCTTGAAGAGCAGCTCCTGTGTAATCACTCAGGTAAACATTGCACTCCCAAGGAACTGTGCTTCACAACCTGCAGTAAGAAAAAGCAAACCAAATGAAAAAAAAAAAAAAATTTGGAAAAACCCCAAACAAACAAAAACCCCAGAATCAAACCAAAAATCGCCACAAACCCTATGTCCTCCCTAGAAGAATGGTGTGAGAAGCTTGTCACACTTGGACCACAACATATTCCCAGTATTTCTTTCAGGTTTCAGTGGACAGTAGAGACCCTATCCTCCAACCCATTCCCACTGACAATTTAACATAAAAAAATCATGAATGAACTTTGATAAAACATACATAATGTGTGCTGTGTTATTTTGCAATGACAGCAATTGGCTATTATGACATGGAAAATAACTTATCTGTTTCCTGAAAATAAATCATATTGAAAGGTTGCTTTCCTGACTTTTTAGATAAATGTTATAATTTCTTACAAACTACTATTTAATTATTCCTAAAGAAACAATGTGAATACAGAAAATGTCTGAATTCCATGCTACAAGCCAGAACAAAATTCAAAAACTTAAAAGCAAAGAAGGGATAAATAATGAGAGTCGATGACAGAGATCAGGAATTCACTTATAGAATGGATGACATTGCTAGCTTTGTAAAAGGCACAGCTATTTCTTTACATTTTTATGAAGTGCAAAGTGCTCAGAAAATTTTCATTCAACTTTCAAAAAGGTAGACCTGAGTCTTCAACTAATTTCACACAGATAGTCAAAATTCTAATTCACTTGATCTAAGAAACCTTTAGGGTCCACAGTTCCACCACTGGAACATCACTATTTTGTTGACCAGAACATGACTGGTCTGTTTAAGACTAACTTCTGAAGCTTGTTTAATCCAAGCCCCAGCTCTCAACTGAAGAAAAAACAGTAATCTCTCTGAACATTAGTGTGCAAGCTGCACGACTGTACCAGCTGTCCACTGAGAAAACTGAGGAAGAAGTGCTCTGAAGATAAAAAGAGCTAAATAACACAACAGCTGATGCTAGGTGTGATAGCAGTAATCTGGTGGCAATTTGTTGCTGTATAATGAATGCCCAGAATATACTGTAGGCAATGAATCACACACTGAATCTATCAGTTGTTGTTCTAGAAAACTAAATTAAAAATTCATATTTTAATTTCAAAAATTGTAAAAGAAATATTAAAAAGTGGCATTCATAAGTGTATTGTTTCCTCTTGTAATAACTAGATCTGTTGATTACCCAAGTTTTAAAACTTGTTTTGCTTAAAAAAACCCAAAACTTACAAAAATGAATGGTGTCAATTTACATCATTTTACTTACAAGCCAAGCACCCAAATACCATACTTATGAAAAGTATTTTAACATAGTAGAGTTCATAGAGTTCCATAACTTCTTCCAAAAAATGTGATAGCTTAGCAGTATTTTTGTTGTTTTCTGTTTAAATCTTAAGCTACCACTTTCATATTTTGATTGTTCTGATGGCAGAAATTGTCTTAGTTTGCCAACATGCATTTATTTGTGACAAGAAAGTAATGAAATAACCCTCAAAAATTAGAAAAAAAAAATATCCACAGCCCTTCTCATTAGTCTCTGGTGTCTGGAAATTATGTTCAACAAAATACTTCCAACACCATAAGACTATCAATACCATTCTCAAAAGGTTATTTCTTTTTTCTTTGTCACTCTAATTACCTGTTTTAATGAAAGAACGCACAAACAACAGGCTTTTCTCTTAAAAAACCAATTTTTTCTCTAGATGATTACCTTTAATTATTCAAGGAAACATGAAAAGTCTTTCAAACTGGGCCTGATAATATGCAAAAAGATCTCTCCAAAGTGATCACAGATCTGACTTATCTTTTAATCAGTGGCATTACTTCCCTGACTGTGGAACTCACAGCAATGGGATTTACAGTAAACTGTATTCTCATGGCATCAAAACATGGAAAAAAACCCATGTAACTAGAGAATAATGACATCTGGTCTCTGTCACTGTTAAGGCACAAATGTAGCAGCATTATTTTGACAGGAATTATTTTGTTATTTTAGCACACTGCAGACCAGAATTTAGCCCAATTTGCCAGGGATGAACACTTGTCATTAAATTATTCTGCATGAACATACTGCTATTCACTTTAATTTGTCCCTCAAAATATGAAATCTATTTGGCAAGGTTAAACACCTCACCCATAAAAATAGCCCTGAGTGTAAGTCAAGACAGATTCCCCAGACAGTGTCAAATGCAGCATTCACTGTGCCTCTTTCAAAGGAATACATTAAAATACACACAGAATTCAGTTGTGCCCTTTCTAACCTTGCAGTGTTAAACCCAGTTCAATTTCTTCTTTAAAAACCAAGCAGTCAATTTTCAGTTATTGTTTAACATATCAGTTACCCATCTGCAAAGCAAGCCTAGCAAATTAATAAGTTTGTACTAAACCAAGAGCATATAATGTCAAAACTATAAAAAATACAACATCTAATGCTACTAAATTATTTATACCATGGAAATATGCAGTATAAATCTGATTAGAATTTTGAGGAGAAATATAAGATAAGACCTGATGGAGAAATGGTCCATGAAGTTTAATCTACAAAATATTGTTGTTACTGCAACAACATTAAATGACTCGTAAGACTTGGATACTCTGAATATTGCTTGTACCTTTAAAAGTGATCTGAAATAGGTTTGACATTTCCAAACAAATTCACTCTGCATAATCTGAATTTGACTGGCCTTGTTCTCAGGCCAATTCATCTCATTGACAAATTCAGGCACATAAAATAAAACGACAGAATAACAGCATATCTTATTTAGAAGGAACCCATCAGGATCATCAAGTCCAGCTCTTAGCCCTGCTCAGGATGTCTCCAAGAATCACACTGTGTGCCTGAGAGCTTTGTCCTAATACTTCTTGAACTCAGTCGGGCCTGTTGTTGCGACCAATTCCCTGGGAAGCCTATTTTAGTGCCCAATCTCCCTCTGGGTGAAGAACCTTTTCCTGATAGCCAGTCCAAACCCACCCTGACACAACTTCAGGCCATTCCCTCCGGTCCTGTCACTGTCACCACAGAGAAGAGATCAGTGCCTGCCCCTCCTCTTCCCCTCACAAGAAAGTTGTAACTGCAGTGAAGTCCCCCCCCAGTCTCCTATTCTCCAGGCTGAACCGACCAAGTGACCTCAGCTGCTCCTCATATGGCTTCCCCTCAAGGCCTTCTCCCTTATTTTATTTCCCCAGTCCTTTGGTGAGGAGAGTTCATGTAACATATGCCTCAGGTACAGGGACAAAACCCAGTCTTCCTTACACTGGATCATCGTCCAGTGTTTCTGAATAAATTTATGCATCTGTATGTTTCAAGCACACTATATAGTTATTTATGTTGAACTACACTTGCAGAACTTCATGGTAGCTTTTTTCTCACTGATTCTCAAATTCTGTGAGCAGCATCTTGTCTGGTAAGCTAATAATCTTGGTGGCCCTCTTCTGGACTTGCTCCAAAAGGTCCATATCCTTCTTTTGCTGGGGACCCCAGAGTGGAGAGCAGAGGGGCAGGATCTCCTCCATCATCTTGCTGGCCATGCTGCTTTGGGTACAGCCTAGCAAAGTCCCCTAGTGGAATGGACTTTCCTACCCCTGTCCTGACTTCCTGCTTCATCCACTTGAGGCACGTGGGAAGATAGGTTGCCACTGAAGATCCAGGCAAAATGTTCAGTTTTTTTCTCAAATATTAAAGCTGACCTTGATCTATTCTATTTTTTCATAGTTGAGTCTGGATCCTGACATGGATTACTATAAACAGACATGAGTTCACACAACCTTTTTCTTGCTCGGCTATTGTCAGCTTTCATGGAGAAGGGCTTCTGTTGCTGATACCAGCTAAGAACATGAGGTATTTGTCAGGTAGTGAAAATAGCTTTTTGTTACTTATGACAAGATATCTGCATGGACTAATATTACTTTTTCCAGATATGATGTGCTCAAAAATAAGGTTATGGCAAAATACAAAAGGTCACAAGAAGAAAGCAGAAATCAACAACATGAATTAAAAGTCTGAGACTGATGAGGGAATTTTAATTCACCACAAAATTGAGCATAAGAAGAGGGTCCTCCAAATGGATAAAATAGGATTAGAGGGATGGAGCATTTCTCCCATGAGGAAAGGCTGAGAGAATTGGGATTGTTCAGCCTGGAAAACAAAAGGCTTCAGGGTGATGTAATTGCAGCCTTCTAGTAACTGAAGAGACCCTACAAGAGAGAAGGAGGAGAAGGACTTTTCACATGCTCTTGTAAAAGAGCCCAAAGCAGTGGGATAGCGCAATCCTATGAGTGTTCCAGGCCAGGCTGGATGGAGCCTTAACAACTTGCTCTACTGAAGGATGCCCCTGAATACGGCAGGGGGATTGGAGATAGATGATTTTTAAGGTCCCTTCCAACCATGTCCATTCTAGGATTCTGTGATTAACATGCCAACTATTATACAATCAGTACTTCTAATTGTCAACATTGCATATATTGTCAAAAAATAACAAAAATTTACTATTGTTCTGAAATTAAAATGAAATAAAATCTTTTCCTGTCATCAGTGCCTTCTGGCTCCTGGTGTGTAGACAAGTATGTAATCATATTAGATTTATCATCAAACGTTAAAGGTAGTATGAGAGAACTGATCTGCATTACATGACTTAGAGTGATACTAAAAAGGAATTTTTCAAGACAGGAGAAGTAAATTTTTTTTCAATATTCCTGCTAGAATACTGCTCCTGCCATACCTAATATTTATTCTAAAGACCCACTTACTACTCACAGGAATGACAAAATATCACCTGAAACCAAAAATTACTAGAACGAAATTCGATTCTCCTGCATTATCAGCAGCAGCTAGCAGGGTCTTGTTAACACATTATTTATTGTATTAAGTTACGTGTTTCTTTGGGGATTTTGCTGGCACTTAAATTGTAAATGTGAAAATTATTTATTCCAACTTTGTTTCTAGTTACTGCAAAAAAAAATTATTATAAAGGTGTATTTGTAAATTCTGTGAAATTCTCCTGCAGTGAGAGGTGGAGATATTTCACAGGATTTGTGGGAAGCTACCAGGTGACAAAAAATGAAAAACATTTTTGTGAAGATTTATTTATAGCCAAATTGCTTTTTAAATGAGAAAAGTACAAAAGTATAATACTTGCAAGCTCACATAAAAATGAATTGTTTCATTTGAACAGAATGTATGCTACTGACAAGTTATTTTACTATTAGAAATCTGTAACAGAGCAGGTACATATGGTATTACAAGATAAATGGAAAGCTGGCAGCTGCTTTGAGCAACCTCATTAGCTAATGTATTATTATATTAGATCTTTTTATCAAAGCCTTGCAAAAAAAGAACCTCCAAACTAATCCTAAACTTGACCAAAACTGAAACCCACCAAAAAACCAAAACCAACCAAAAAAACCCTCAAAAGCCACAAAAATCAACCAACTAAGCAAAACAGATCAAACTCTTAATCTATTTTATTTGTTATCTGTCAGAATATTTTTCCTTCACTCTGAATAAAAACACATTTTATTTCAAAGGCAATTCCAAGAGATTATTGACAAGTGTGGACTAATAGCAGTAGATTCCACCCATTCCAAGTGTCAGTTAAGCTCCAGGTTCACTGTAACTATCTAGTAATTTTTTGTTTCTTTGATTTTGCTTGTTCTACTGTAGAACTTTTCTTAACTATACTGGAATCTTCTCTGCTCCATTACTGTGGTGATGCCATGCTGCTAGCAGTATCTGACATTTTCTACCACAGGGAGAACGAAATAAATTGCATTGACAAGCTCATATTCTTCCTCTCTACTTGGAATGCTGTTCCTAGAATGCTCTCCTAGCATTATTCTAGGCATTGCAGTTTGGCAGACTTCCTTTCTGCAGCAAGGGAGCCAAAACCAATGGCATGCAGGGATGCAGGGATGGCTAGGAACAGGGTGAATATATGTCAGCCTCGTGGGCAGCTTTATAGTGAGTGTATTGGGCAGCAGCACAGTCAGACCAGCAGAAGAAACAAGAGATGTGCCAGAAAGCCAGATGAGAATCCACTGGGGAAAAAACCCCAACAAAACACCACCACCAAAACATTTCACACATTTCTGAGCTTTGTCTCTGGATGACAGAGTTGCCAATTCATCACTTAGGCTGGTTTGAAATGTCAGATCATTCATAACAGATTGATTAAGCTTAGTTCTCTGATAAACATTAATAAAACATGGCAGAGTTAAACTGAAAAAAAGAGACTACATTGATCTACATTATGCAAATCAGATTTTTGTGATTCTCTGTCTGAATACATTAATATCAGACTAGTATCAGACTAGAATATTTGTAAAGCATACACACCTCTTCATTCATAGCAACTTTTAAAAGTCAGTGTTTTGATGACTATTTCTTAAACAATATCTGCAATGGGTTATTTTGGTTTTACTGTACACTGCAATGTATACTGCAAACACCATAGGACTGATGGAACATTCTTCAAAATCTAACTGACTTTCCAAACACTCTGATTATGTCTGCAAATGTACATTCCAAAATAACTTCATATTTGTAAATACTGAGCATTTAGAAGTAAATATTCACCCTAAATTTTCAACAGTAGTGCTGCAGTGTCAAAAAGCCTTCCAAGATATGAACTGTCCAAATTAACACTTCTGTCAGAAATACTTTACTTTTTCCACACCAAAACTACCACACTCTTTCAATATGGCAACTGCCTTCAATATTTTAACTAAAATTTTTATTTGTTCTAAATCCACTTCAAATATCAACAAAAATCAGTCAAGACTGCCTTCCTTTATGCCATATTAGCAAGCCTTTTCTTGAGGTAGTGATATTTGGATAACTATTGCAATATATTTTCTTCCTAATATCTTTCTATTACTCCATATATATTTTCAGATAAGATTGCATACATGCTGCTAAAAGGCTAATTTCTTTTCTGCCCTCACTTCAATACATTAAATGTAACCTTTTCCTTTATAAACTGTCTTCTGCAGGGTAAAACTGAGATAGTGATGTAAACTTAGAACTGAAAAAACAGAAATATGTGCATGTTGTGTGCATACACATATCTGGATTCTTTCATGTAACATAAAAAGGTATTTTTTATCAAAAAAAGAGTCAGTCTAATGTTTGAGTCATTATTATAATTACAACAATAGCTCTTTCTGATTTAGAGCTGCACAGTGCCAAATCTACCAGAGATATTCAGTATTTTCAATGAAAACTTGGTAGCAAAGTCATATTTTTAAATTAGTAAATAATATTACTAGAAATTTTACAACTGCTTCTAATAATCTCTGTACTGGGACTGAAGTCTGTTGACGTGAATCTGCTTTGATTAGGGGGTAGAGGATTAGCAGCTGATCTAAAATAAGTCCTTAGGTAATGATCGAAGTCTGTTCTGATCCAAGCGGTCAACTTGCAGTTTCATGTACAACTGCAGTAAGGTCAGTTAATTTCCTCAGAAGACGAGGAGTTCATATCTACAGATTAAGATCTAATAGTCTGTGGTGATTCAAAATGCATTATCTTCATTACAGCCAACAAAATATATCTTGAGCACAACTATTCACAACTACTAAAGATGTCAAAACCTACCAATAAGGGATATGCTATAAAAGCACTACCAAAACCTGGTAATTTTCCAGACACTAATCACATTAATAAACTTTTACATGTAGTATATTCACCAGTAATTCTTCTACTATAAGCATGTATTTTTTGAAAAAAAAAATTCCCTTACTTCATAGTATATTTTCTTTTTTTTTTTTGTAAGAGAGTGAATGTTCCTGTTTGAAATTGAATTCCAATCTGTAAAACTAATTGTCTTAACATTACATCATTATGGCCTTTCTTGTCAGCATCACAAATTTTAAATATTTCTTTTCTTTTTCTTAAGGCAGTGTTTTTTCTCTTTGAAAGTTACATTCATTAAGGTGTTATGTTAGGTTCATTTTTGTGTGTTTATTTTGAAGTCTAACACTATACTGACCTGTTTCCTCAGAAAAAAAAAAATTCAATTTCTTTAAAAAAGGAGAGAAAAAATGTGTAACACTACCTTTAAATTTACTTGCATTTCAACTGCCCCAATTAAACTTCAAAATTTGCACCTGCAAAGCTAAGTGGATTGAGGAGCAAAGGGTTTCCCAGTTCAATTATTGTGAGATTAGGTTAAGACATTATCTGCAAGATGATTGGTTTATATGACACACTTGAACTTTAGAAAAAATTAGGTGGAAAGCTGAAACTACCATAAGTTGCTTTTACATAGGAGTCCCGTCTTTTGCTCATACTGGAACATTTCGCTTATGGTCATGCACTCAAATTTCACATCAAACATGGAGCTTCTAACTATTGCTATTAAATAAATCCGTTTCCTCAGTTTAAATTATCATTTGGATTCTAGATGGTTTTGAAGTGTAGGATTCTGGATGACCTGAGATTTTTTTCCAGAAGATCCTACCTGCATTTTGATGGCTTCAGTATCTGATTTTGTCTTTTTTTTCTCCACCACAAAGTCTATGCCTGCTTGACATCAAAGGAAAAAATAATTATGTGTGAAAGTTTACTAGTTTTACTGCCTTCCAAATAATGTACCCCCTGTATGCATCATGACAGTTTACAAAGTTCATTAGGGTGCACACCATCTTCATATTCCTTATCGTTCTCTGAAAAGACCTTAAGGGCAGAAAAGTTTCAAACATGTTTAGATCAAGCCTGTACTATGGAACCACACCACATAGAGTGCACACAACATATATGAACTATTCAAGTATAGACACATGTAAGACAGATAGAGAGAAAACAAAACAAACATGTCTTGTATATGTCAAATATGAATGATTGCACTCAAGATATGTTTAATCAAAATCTCATGTTGTTTACAGAACACACTGCATACACACTTGTATTAACAATTCTTAGTGGGATTTAATTTTGGATTTTAAAATGAATTTATTTTAGCCATGGTTTTTTCGGTGGATTAATTAGCGCTGATTAAGGATCAAAAGAAAACTATTCTCCTAGTTACCTGCATCAAAAAAGTATTATCATCAACAAAAAGAAGACAAAGAAGCATAAGGGATCTCTGCTGCAAAAACTTTTTACACACACTCTCTGTGCCAGACAAACATCTGGGGTTTTTTTTTTTTTTATTACAAAGTTATCCAAAGTGAAAACAGAATGCTAAAATATTTATGTTATCAGCACAAAAGGCTAGAGCTTTTTCCATGCTGTCCACAACATGTCTTGGGCCCAGAACTAATTTGAGTTAGCTAAGGGAATTAACACTTTTATTAAATTAAAAATTTAATCTCTAGAATGGGGAGAGTGAGGGTTTTAGCTCTGAAGCAACATCATCCAGAATTTTCTGGTCCACAGGAAATAAGCATAATAATATGCCCAAATAATTTGCTGTAAGAAAGATAGAAGACTCATTAAAACAAAACATGCCTTTTCACACAGGTAGGAAGCACATTATTTGAAAAATACTAAAATCATAAAGGATCACGCTAAGTGGAGTGTATTCTGCTTTGTTAGTCACACAGAACAAAGCTATGCAAGGAAGGCCATGGGTCTGATTTTAATTTGCCTTTAATTTATATGGTTGAAGGCATTTATGAGAAGGCTTGAATCCAAGAGGGTGAACTTTTGTACAAACACAGAGGGACTGATTTTCACTAACCTTTTCTTACATAAAGAAGACTTTTTCTAAATGGACATAGCTGCTCATGCAGCTCCATATGCAAACAGACCTGTTAAAAACACACTAAACTGTAATACAAATCTCAGTTCTTGGGCCAGACCAACTTTTCCCATAGGTTTTTACATTTACTTCTTTCTTCTACTACTGAATACTCTTAGATGAACAGAAACAAGCTGCTGTAACAGATATGCTGACTGCCTCTCAACAAAAAATCATCATATTTGTAATCGTACAAACAAAAACTGGTAATGACACTAATTAGAAATTACCATTAGACAATTAAGTGACCAGGAAAGTAAAACACTAATGCATAATGTTCTTGATAGTGTGCCTAACAATATATACATCATATTTTGCAGATGGCAAAAAAGTAGAAACATTATCTTTCAGAAAAATTATAAATCTATCAACACAAGTATTTCTCAGGACCAAACTAAGATATAAGCACAGATTTCATTCAACAGCAAGATATTCTGTATTCAAATGTCAAAATGTTTTGAAGGCTTCCTAAAAGTGTTTCACACTTGGAATTGAAGTTTAACTGGGTAAAATTCATAATGACACTCTGTCAGTCACCATCTACAAGATTCAGTTGATGCCACCTAGGATGCACTTGGAATTCTTGTGACAAATACCAAAATTTAAAAATTGCATTCTTTCTCTCAAATTTTAATGTGAAAGGAAAGGGAGTTTAGTCCAATGTCAAGCATTTCCTACAAAAACCATTAGAATTTAAAGGATAGGGCTATACTCTGGAAATAAGTTCCTTGTGATTGAAGAAAACAAATTTCCTCCTTGTAACTAAATACTTAAATATATGTATAATTGAAAATATGTAAGCTTAAATTACTGTCTCAGGAAAAATTTGTTAGAAAAAGCCCTTAATAGAAGTAGCCATTTTTCATTACATTATTTTTTCTCTTTTTTCTAATTTTTTAAAACACATTCATTTATTTTTTGATTAATAGAAATCTACAATTAAAAAATTATATCAAATCCTCAAATTTGAAAAGCAGCCTAAATCTTCAAATTAATTATTTCTTTTGTCTATTCCATGATATAAAGGGAATTAAAACTAACGGAACATAAGTGAAACATAAAAAATTTCTAAATTAGATCTACAAGCAAGAATTTTTTCACAACTTTCTTAGATTAATATGAGAATGATTCACTTCTAATAATTATTATACTTATGATTTACTTATGAAAACCTCTAGATTCAATAAAATCTTCAAATAACTTAAACATATGATCAGATCAGGCTCTAAGTACTTGGATTTCAAAGGTTTCTAAAGGGGTAGTGGTATCTAGTGTAAATAAAACACCTGGCAGCATTTGACACCTGTATTATCAAAATATAGGCTGACAAAGTGAATTTTTAAAATGAGAGTAAGCCACTGAAAAATAATGTTACACAACAGTGAAAATAACAAAGCCTAAACTAATGACAAGCTACATGAAAAAGGCCAGCTTTAATATTCAAAAAGAAGTCATTCATAACAAAGTAAGTGGAGGAACAAAGCACCTTACATCTCTGAAGCAAGAGAGTAATTCACCCTAATGCAGTGATTTCCTTCACTTGTACATTTTTCTAATAACATGATTCTCTATATGCTATATATGTCTTGGACTTTATTCATATACAATAATGTAATAAAACTCATTTTCTCATTTCTTCATCCTTAACATCTGAATTTGATGCTTTGTCAGTAAGCCAGTTTAAAAAAATATTTTAAAATAACTTAAGAGGTGGCAAAGAAAACTTCATGAAGAAATGACAATTGCTACATTACCCTAATCTATTGTAGTGTGATTTTATTTATTCTGAGTACTTCTGAATCCTTTTATAAATAATGAAAAAAAAAAAAGGAAAAAAAGGCACCATAATAGACTTAAAAAAAAAAAAAGACAAATAACATAAATGAAGATAAAGATACCGCACATATTATCAGTAAAAACTGCAAAAGAACCCCAGTCTTCTAGAATATTACTGTCTTCCTGAAAATATAATCATAAGGATTGGTGCTTTGGAATAGAAGAATGGGAATATGCTTCACTGTGCAGCAAATTTTGTAACTAGAATTTATGTGCTTTTCTCAGTTTATTTTGCAATTAAAATCCAGCTGGAGAAAAGGAAAGAAAATGTATCTGCTACTTGGTAGCCTAGACTATTGGAAAACATTTGAATGTTTTTGATTAGAAATTTTATTGTATTTCAATTCTGAGCTGAAGATGTCATACTGTCTTTAACTAAAAAATAGGACTTGTAACAGCACAGAAACAATCCTTACACTGTACAATATTAAAAAAAAATAAGTAGTCCAATTATATGAACAGCAAATTTCTATTAAGCTTTTTCTTTTCAGTGGGGGAAAGAAAGCAAATGTACCTTTCATCCTTAATACGAACCCCGTCCACTACCAGCAGTTGTTATCCCTTTCACTGAAAATGCATTTCTGAAAGAGCAGCAGGTATACAGAACAACCCATAATCAGTCTACAGAGTCCTTATTTTGGTCAGAACTGAAAATGAATAAGAGTATGATTCATCATTAAATAAATGTAAGTATCCCCTGCGTCCGACTCAAAACCCAGTAACCTGTGCTTGTCTCAGCAGACTCAATGGGTTTGGCTATACTTAAAATGTTCATAATGTTCCAATGGAACATGCAGAGATATTTTGGCATTCATCCTGAAAACAAGACAATTAAATGTTCTGAATGTCCTCAAATTTGTAAATATATAGTTCAGTTTTCCTAGTGCTGTACCAAAGTTGATTCAAATTATCAAATTTTTCAAGCCCATGCACCACTGGAGGAAGAGTGGCTGGAAAGCAGAACAGCAGAAAAGGACCAGGGAATGCTGGTGACAGCAGCTGAACACAAGGCAGTGTGTGCCCAGGTGGCCAGGAAGGCCAATGGCATCGTGGCCTGCATCAGCAATAGTGTGGCCAGCAAGAGCAGGGCAGTGACTGTCCCCTGGAATTCAGCACTGGTGAGACAGACCCTTGAGTTCTGTGTCCTTCTGGGCCCCTCAATTCAGGACAGACATTGAGGTGCTAGAACAAGTCCAGAGAAAGGCAATGGAGATGGTGAAGGGTCCAGAGAATAAGTCACATGATGACAACTAAGAGAACTGGGGTTCTTTAGCCTGGCAAAAAGGAGACTTGGAGGGCTTTACTGCTCTCTGCAACCACCTCAGAGGAGGTTGAAACCAGGTGGGCTAGGCTCTTTTCCCAGGAAACCAGTTATAGGACAAGAGGAAATGGCTTCAAGGTGCACCAGGGACAGTTCAGGTCAGACATCAGGGAAGATTTCTTCACTGAAGGGGTGGTCAAGCATTGGAATAGGATGCCCAGGAAAGTGGTGGAGCCACTATCCCTTGAAAGTGTTAAAGAACTGACTGGATGTGGCACTTAGTGCTATGGTATAATTGATATGGCGGTGTTTGGTCAAAGGCTGGATTTGATGATCTTGGAGGTATTTTCTAATCTAATCTAATCTAATCTAATCTAATCTAATCTAATCTAATCTAATCTAATCTTTCTATTATTCTGTTCTATTACTCTATCTCAAAAAAAGATACTGTTTAAATCCTCACAAGCAACCTTTTAATTAATAAGATCTATTTCCATACCTACTTCCAAAACTACTTTTGAATGATCAATTTTTATCTTCCTAAAAAGGCAGTTTTAGTTTTTTGAGAGCTGAATTGCATACAAGCACCTGACCTAATGTTATTCTAATTTTCTCAGCAGTGGAATGTGGTCTTCAAACCTCAAAAATGTAAAGAAAAACACCAGAATCTGCATGTTCACATTAGCAATAACCTTTCATCTTCTTCAGTGTCTTTCTGGAGTTGATATCACCAGACACAGCTACACAGAACAGCTGGCTGTCAGCTGTTGCTTGTAGTCATGTCCTGGCCCTCAAGGCTCCAGGGATACAAGACTTAGGCAGAATTGACCAGTCTCAAAACATTCACTTGGTTAATTTCATAGCAGTCTCATTTTAAGAGCATTTTTGGGGGTGGGAGAAGGAGTGACTAGAATTCAGTGAAGAAATGATAAATATAACTATTCCTTAGAGCAAGTTTGGCAAGCATTCAACACTTCACATTCTCAGGACCACTAGTTAACACCATTTCCTAGAATGAACCAAAGATTCTACAGTCTGCTGCTATCACTGCAAATTCATAGCAACATCATGTGGATGAGAAGACTACTCCAATGCTACCTCAGTAAAAAATAAACCATACAAACATTTTAGAAATGACAAAACAAAGAAAAATATAGCAAAACTACACTGATAATCATATGTAAGCATAAAAGGCCTGTGGATATTTTAAGGCTTAAAGTGACAATTGAGTGAGAAAAAAATTAAATAATGAATCAACCATATGGAAATTTAAAAATGAAGAAAAAAGCTTTTAAGCTTCTATTTAAATACATTTTTTCTCTTAATTTTTATTTGCCTTTATGCTTCTTGAAAATAAGCAGAAAAAGTCCAGCAAAGAAATCAGTTCGACATCATGAACACTGAAGAACTGAACAATAATTCTGTGTTTATAATATTTATAAAAATCCAGTTTCTCTTCTAACTAACTTTATCTTAAAATTGATCTGCATGAAAAAGTTAGTAATAATAATGGGTTTGACAATTATTTCCGAAAGGCTATCAGGGAGCTTTGACAATGGTTTTTAAAAGTATAGTAAATTGATGAAAATACTGGGTCAATTAGATGATTAAAACAGATGTTACCATTTTATTTCCTTAGTCTCCCACAACCTATTCGAAGACAAGAAAACACCTGTCATCTAATCAAAGTAACAATGTAGTCAAAACAGGTTATTAAAAAAAAAAAAAAAGCCAAACAACAAAAAATCTCAAACCAAACTAAAACCAACAAATCAACAAACAACAAAAAAAACCCCTCCAAAACATAAAAAACCCAAAACCCTCAGAAAAAACAAACAAGCCCACAGAAGATCCTTTAATATTAAGCAGCAAATAAATATTTCAGGACAAGTTTTGGCTGTACTATTGCTTCCCAAAAAGATGAGTTCTGGCTGTATTCACTGCAAGAGATCACCTAGTTTTTTGTCTCCAAGTATAAAGGTTTTCTGTTCCTAGATCACAAAAGAATACAATTCTGTTCAATCTCTCTGAAATAGTGTTAAAAATTAATGTCATACATAACCTATATGGCAAAACCATTATTATCCTAATAAATAAAATGCATCATAAAATAATTAAATACTTGAATTGTAGGTAGAATGACAAAAGAACATTATAAAAATTCTTTAATATATATGATTATAGATATTCCATAGGAAGAAATAGCCAAAATCAGAACTGGAGTGTAGACTTCCATAGTCCATGGTCACAAATGGAATTTCAGTCAAGAAACTTCTGTTCCTTGTACCCAGCCAGTACACTGAGGACATCAGGAAAGCATCAAAGTACTTTTGGAAATACTCAAGGCTTGTTTTCTACAAAAAAGGAAAAATTTTCCATGAGCACTTCTTAAACCTGACTGCTGATTACATGACTTGATTGGTGTATGGAAATGTAATGACTGTAGTTTTTTCACTAGTCTTATAGAACTATTGCAATTGCAAAACAGAATGAGACATTTTAACACACTGCTTATGGTATTCCTTTTCAGTACTCTCACATCTCAGAAAGCAAAGCAGTCTTAAACAAAGTAGATTTATTCATCAAAGTTGCTCCCTTAAAAAGGAAGGGCTTTCATTTTGGGAATAGTACATGGATAAAACTTTTGTATTTCCAGTAATTATAGTCACCCTTAAAATGTTCAGTTCTGTGTCTAGTTGAATTGCAACAGACCAGTACGAGAAGCTCACCCTGAGCACCTATTATACCAAAATTTAATGGAATGTAAAAATGTTTTAACCTTCCTTGAACTATGTGTCAAAGTCAATTTGACTCAGCTCAGGAAATGAAATGAATCTTGCTATTTTAAAGAGAGCTAGAGAAGCCCTTCTGAGTGTCAAAACATAACCCTTATTGCACCTTGCCTTTTTATTGGTGTTTCTTTCCAATAATGTTCTTATAAAGAAACTATTTCCCTGTACATAGTAATATTTAATTTCTAATTTTAGTTGATTTGCTATTACCAATTTCTGTTATTATCAATTTTTAATCATATCCAGGCTTCCAATCATAAACTTTTCACGGAGTAACTCAAATGTGGTTCAAATATGAGCAATTTTATCAACTCCCAATAGTGGTGTTATCCCAAGTACAGCTGTATTTCTTGGGTGAAACCAAGGTGTAAAGAAAGAAATTTTGGAGTGTAATTAACAAAACCGCAGGTAATCAGTTGCTGAAAGTCTAGCTGTAGGTCATTCTTTATTACTGAACTCCAGGAGTGTATTTTGAGGACAATACCATTCAATATTTTCATTAACAGCCTGGAAACAGGCAGGAGTGATAGATATGCACCACACTTCAGGTGAGCATATGGTCAGTGGTAAAGTGAAAGAGATTATGACATTAAGAGTGGGAAGTGAAAAGACCTCTGCCTGGAGAAGAATGACACCAAGAAACAGTTGATGTAACTGTCTGGAAAGCAGGTCTACGGAGAAGGATCTGAGGGCCCTGCTAGACTACAGGTTAAACATTAACCAGCAATGTACCTTCAGTCTCCTGTGCTCCATTAGAAGTGTTGTCAGCAGGTGGAAGGATGTCATCCTTCCCCTCTAACCAGCCCTGGTGACGTACTCCTGGAATGTTTGGTTCAGTCCTGGACTCCTATATCCAGGAGATGTATGGACATTCTGAAATGAGTGCAGTGGTCATAAGGGCAATAAAGACCAAGAAGGAGAGACTAAGAGAGCTGGGACTGTTCATACTTCATACAGCAATCTCAGCTCCATGGAAAAAGTACTTGATGGGAAGGCATCAAGAAGATAGAGCTCAGATCTCCAGATTTCTAGCAAATTCAGTGATGTATCAGAAGGCAACAGGCACAGACTGACTTGCAGATATTTGACACAAGCAAAAGTGATGGAACACTGTATGGGTTTCTCAGAGTCTGTGGACTCCCCATCCTTGGAGGCAGTCAATATTGAACTGGACACAGCCTGGACAACTTGCTCTAGCTTAGCATGCTCTGATCCAGGAACTTGGAACAGGTGACTTTCAGAGGAGTCTCTAAAATCATCCTTTCTGGGATTCCAAAATACCACTGTGTAAGCATTAGCAAAGACTATGTATTCAGCACTAACATATTTCAGAGGGGAATGGCATACAATCAGATGTACAAATGCAAAGGTATGCATTCTGTCTTAAAGCAAGTTGGTGTCTAAGCATCATTTCTATTATCAAAACTGCTCTCTCTTCTCTTTAAAATGTATTGTGAACTTTCAGCATTTCATGTAAAACAATTTCAAGAAAACATTAAAGACATTTGCATAATTAGTTCATTTAATTGCTAAATATTTCAACATATACCAAGGATATATGAACACAAGGTGTGCACTGGAATGCAGCCTCTTTCATATCTATAAAAGGTAGACCTTAACAGTCCTTGACCTGCTGAATAATAGGAGACCGTTTTAAAGAAGTTGCTACCTTAGTTTAAACCTCATAATTTGGAAACAATACATCTGCATACATATGTCAAAAGTGTAGATGATTGTTCTGTTACTAATGATGCTTCACAAGAAGAAGAGGGAACTCCAGAGATAGAAAACTGTTGCTTTTTCCTTTAACAGACATGGTATAAGGCTTCTTATACCATGAAACTTTATTCACCACAGATAGAATAGGTTGGCATTATTACAATATAATTTACAAAAAATACTTTCCCTTACCTCCTTTAGATATATGTCCTGGGCATTAAATCTATACAATGTAAAGAAAATATTGCTAAAAGAGCAGTCAACTTATGGAAATTCTTCTGTAGAAACTGTCCAAAGAAAAATAAATATGATTTTGTTCTCATGTCTTCATGCAATAAATATTTCTGAATTTTTATTTTAGCTAATGTATTTCATCATCTTTAAAAATACTCAAAATTGATAAAATAATTTGAGAAATAGAAACTAAATGTCATTATAAAATAGTTCACCAATGAACAGTTCCTCTTGTGCCTAGCCAGAAATAAAGAGCAAATTTTAGTTGCCCAAAATTCTGAATTGCATTACCAATATAGTTATTAAGAAAATCTTTATACAGCTATGAATATCTAGATTCTACCAGCAAAGTTAACCTAAATACTATAAAATTATTAGCAGCATATCATCAGGGTTTAGTACACAAAAAATGTCCTTCTCTTTCTTCTGACTCTGCTTCCAATTCTGTGCATTTATGAGAGTCTTTTCATGGCTGTGAGAGTGTCAATAAGGTGTGCTGCAAAATGATCTTATTTTGTGCTTCTCTTCCAGAAGTGGATCACAAAAGAAAGAGAAGCTTACTCCTAAGTTCAAACTTCTGAGTATATTTTACCAGTTTAGGGCCAGGGAACTTGAAATAATCAATAGTCAAGGTAGGAAGGAAAATAATTAGGATAACTACTTTACGAGTCTTCAACTCCCCTTTAGTTCACAAATCCATCTTCAGAAAACACAAGTATGTGAGGGCTAATATGACTATCCCAGTCATATCCTGTCTATTACTGCATTTTTTCTTTCATCTTTATTTTGCATTCCACCCTGTGCAATTCTGTCTAGTAAAGACAGGGCTCTAATGTACTTTTCTACCAAACACAAAATACAATGTGTCCTTCACGACTAAGAAAAAAAAATTAATTATGTAGAAAGCCATCCTTAATCTTTTGAAGTCAATGAGTTTTCTTTATGCATTCATTCAATTATTCGCTGAATGATAAGAGGCATCCAATTCACACTAGCAAATCAGAAAAACAAGATTTTTCTAGATTATATTCAGGATATACCTATAAAAGCCCTCACATAAAATTAAATTGGTAGTGCTGTACATGTCTTCAAATATATGTCTTCAATAATGTCTTCACTGTGATTTGCACCTGAAAATTTGTAATTTCTCTATAATAGAAAATTATTATGTTCTTATGCTGTGTGATTTGCAAAGTCAACTGCAAAGTGTACAGAAAAGGGTGATGTGCAGCACTAGTGCACTGCCTGCTTTTGGTTGCCTTGTTCCATGCACACAAATATTCAGCTGCTAGAAGGCAGCACCTTATGCTCTTTTGACACCTCTGAGATAATCCCTTAAACAAATATTTCTGTATTTTCATTTAGTTATAGCTTTAGTTGAGCAAAACTTATCCAGAATTTTTAACTTGATAATTAATTGTTTGAAATGATTGGAAACTCTTTTTTTTTTGTTGTTGTTTCTTAATTGCTATATTGAGTTAGAAAACACAGTACATACATATTTTAATCATACAGCAGTAAGAAAAAACCCAACAAAAGCAAGATAAGCATAGGTTCTATTTGCTTTGCCATGGAACCAGTATAACTGGAAGACAGATATATTCACTATTTCACAGTACAATAATTCAGGTATTTCATTCTCCCTATTCTTCCACTCACACTGCCTTTTTGTTGTTGTTGTTGTTGTAACTTGTAAGTAGCTCATGAAAATAATATAACCAGAGAAGCTCAGAATGTACCTCAGCAAGACGCCTCATCTTTACTTCAGGGCAAAATCAGCTATGTATGTGATTCAGAATCCATCACAAGATATGTGTTCAGCCTGTTTTTACAAACTGCAGTGATGGACCAACCACAAGCTCTGTAAGCAACATTCAGTCAGCCTTAGCTGTATTTTCTAACTAATAGCTTACAACAGGAGCCTAAAAAAAGCACTCCGATGCAAATGGACACTACAGATTTAAAATCACATTTTGTCTTGAATAAAGTCATAAAGAAGTTAACATAAGATCTCTTTCTTTCTGAATGCTATATAATTCATTTTCTTTGATTATATTAGTCAGCAGTGCATATAACCTAAAACTGACTCTCTGATTTACTAATGTGCCGAATCTCACTCATTTAAGGAAATGAATACATGGACCTTATATATACAGGGAAGTATCTAATGGTAATTTCACATTTTAATTTTCACTTTTTCCTTAAGTATTTGGTTGCTATATTCCTAATGTTTAAACCCCAGTCTCCAGATGCCCATTTTCATTCCAAGTTGACTTTTCAAATGTATATGATAGTTCTGATTACCATTTTAGGATGGCTTTGAGGATGATTTACCAGTAAATGAAAAGTTAATGTTGCCATCATAAAAAAAAAAAAAATTAATCCAACCTTTCCAAGCATCTCCATTTACTAATGGAGATGGTATTACTACTCATGTGGCATTACTACTAATATGGCATTCTGTTTGCACTATTAACAAAATACAACTTGAAGTCGAGGATTCTAAAAATATAAAAACTATGTCCTAACAAAGCCTGCAAAATTTCTCCCTCTGAAAAGAGGCCATTAGCAACTATTGGAGATGCTGTTGATATCAAATTCAAAATCAAATAAAATCTTATATTCTCAGGAGTAAGTTGAAAGATGACATTTCCTCAGCAAAATCAAAAGCAAACAATACCAAAAACAAAAGTAACTATCTCAAGGATATTTTGGCAGATAGCATCCTGTTTCTTGTTTAAACTAAAGTTATGATCATTACAAGTGATGATTAGAAAAAAATTTCCATATCCTAGGGGACTTTTGCTAACATAATATCAGTAGTATTTGCCAAGGATCAAATGGTTCCTCTCCCAGGTCAGTGCAATTTATCTGCTTTTTGTAACAGAGGGAAAAAATAGACAAGGAAGTACAGGGAAAGCAATTAAAATTTAAATTTTACTACCTTTTCTATCTGTTTCTTCTAAAACAATTTCTCTCAACTGTGCATGTGTCAGAGTTAATCGAGTAAAAATTTCTAAAGTAGCGTATACATCATTGCTTTTTAAGTTGAAGAAAGAGAATACATTTTATACAAGCAAAAAATTAAATATGATAACAATTCAACATGTTCCTTGAAATGAAGCAGGAATGTTCATGGGTCTCAAAACAGAGACCTAAAGAGTGCTGAATTTCCATAGAAAAGAATTAGGGAGCTGAGAAGTCAGAGAAGATGTTGAATTTATCAAACACAGTAGAAGACAAGGAGGTTATTTACTCTGCAGGGTTTTAGAAAATACATTTTACCTTTCCACCAGTACAACTTCAGTTAATTCCATAGTGTCAGACTGGACATAAAAAACATCAGCTCAAGTACAGAAATCAACTACAAAACCTTTCTCAGTAGATTAATGTGAATTTACCATAAATGAGAATGTAACTCCACATTTCAAGCTCAACATTTAGTCATTGATTTTCTTCAACAAGTAATTCCCTCTCTTTTTCATCTGAGTAATAAAATAATAAAACCATAATAAAATCAAAATGTTTTGAAACATTTCATTCACCATCTGGATTAGCAAAAGAAATATCAATAAACGTCCATCTCTCCAGTTATTAAAGACTAAGTGTTTATTAAAATATATTTGGTTCAGTGCCTAAATATCACTTGTAACTTTAATAGTTTACAAAAGTGCTGTGTTTTCCCCTTTTTTTTGTGGTCCTTCTAACCATGGTCCTTCCTTCTCTGTCTCTCTGGGCTGCCAGAGTGGAAATTGCCTGCAGCCCATACAAGAACCTGAAGAACATGGTGGAGCAGATGACTATTTCCTGAAGGACATTAGTCCATGGGAGGAACCCCACACTGGAGCCAGAGTAACAGGGTGAGAAGGAGGGAGCAGCAGAGAGGATCTGTTACACAGTGACCACAGAACTGATTACCTATCCCCCTGTACTGCTCAGGACATAGCTGGGGACCAGGCAGATGATTTGGGAATGAAGGATTAAAGGGGATCTTACATTAAAGTAGTGGAGAAGTGGAAGGAGGTGGGTTTTAAATTTTGTCTTTGCTTCTCAATATCAAAACATATTTTAACTGGCAATAAATTACATTCATTTTCCCTAAATTGAGTCTGTTTTGTCCGTGACAGTAATAATTTAGGCATCTCCCTGTACTTATTTCAACCTACCAGCTTTTAAATTTATTTTCTCACCTTGCCTCTGCTGGGTGGGGTTCTAGTGGTCAACCTAGGTCAGGGCAACCACACCATTATGCACAGTAACCCATCCAGAAAAATTTAACTCTTGTCATACTAAGATTTTCAATTGAGTACGGAAGAAGCCAGCTAGTTGTATGTGACATATTTACCATGAGAGCTAAACAACTTTCCTCTATTAAGGACAAGAATTGTAACTACAAATTTTGCAGAAGTGAGCATGATAACATTTTCATCACTAAAACTGCATGGGGTGAGGCCACCACGCTTTCACCTGACACTGTTGTTATTACTAAATAAACAATGAAAGAAATGGCACTGTCTTCAAAGAAAAAATATAGTTATCTTTTGAAGGTTTTGACCAAAGATTTTGAGTCCATCCATATGCTGATAGACAACACTTATATTTCAAGTAGTAGTGTGTTGTGTACATACACACTCTCATACATGCAAAAGGCAGGACTGAAAAAAAGATAGCCATTCAGGAGTCAGCTGCTTTGGAGACGCTTCTCTAGAAACCATTCCAAAATTCTCTTGGCTTTACATGTATGCAGCTTCCCTTATATTTGGCAACTCCCACCACTGTTTTGCTTCTGCAGTCATCCCATGCCCACCACTATCTGAAGTGAAATTAGCCATGTTAGCAAAGCCACACAGGCAACGTATTGCAGGGGAAGTAAGAAAGAGAGATAGCACATACATTCCAAATTGCAACTATAAATATAAGGATTTCCTGCCTGCAAGGAAGAAAAATTTCCTTTCATGGAGACAAAATTTGAAACACATTATTTATTATGTTATTATATTATTTATTAAGTAACCCATACATTTATGTTTTCATAACACTACCAGAAAGCAGAAATGAAAATTTAATTAAACAATTACACTTCAATTTATTGTATACAGGCTGTTGAAGAACATCAGAAAATGTTTTGCTTAAGTAAAAAAAAAAAAAAAATTATAGTGTTTCTGAATTGTCTATAAAATTTTGATATTTATTAATATTTAATCAATTTTTAGTAAGTCAGATGAATTAACAAGTGACATTTACATGTTGATAAATCCTTCTCCTTGTCAGGTAATAGTTTCAGTATGTCAAAGTACCTTAAAAGACTTTTTAGTTTTTAAACTGTATTCCTTGGTATATTCAAATAACAGACCTCAACAGTAGTCCCAAAGATTATAATGCACAGACCCTTAAAGCTTTGTATAATCCTTTCTTTCAGACTGATTCAAACTTCAGAACATACAGTTTACTTCCTGATAGCTATATAAATATAGTCGTTATAAATATTACCCTAATTTATGAGGAAATAAAAAAATATTGTCATTTTAATGTATCTATGATCCTAGTTTATGTGTGTGCATAATTCAGACAGAAACTAATGCTGAATATTACTTTAAAAAGTTACTATTGAGAATTTGATAACAACAGAAAAACTCTATTAAACTACAACTTTATATTCCAGTTATTGGCTGGATTCCCAAAGCAAAGAAAGGGCTTGTGATCATGTCCAGAGCAGGTGGAGGCTACTTGTTAGCTGCAGTCTAACATGTTAGCTTGCTTAAAAATACAGAATTGACAAATTCTGAGACAGTTTTTTTCTACCTGTATAGAGTGAACTGAATATCACAACTTCTCAAATTATAAACTATGCCGGATTAGGTACAGCTGTGTATGTCTGCATGACCTATCTTATACACACACGTTGGGACCTTGTTAGTAACACTTCCTGACATCATGTATCCTGTTTAGAAATGTGATTCAGCAATCACTGGCTTACTGATATGGCAGCATGTAAATCGGAGTAGCAAAATACATATTAGGATTTCACAACTTTCTTCTTATTCAAATTATTCATCCTTTATGAATAAGAGAGATCAGAGGAGGCGCTTCCTCTGCTAACATAGTCTAAAACATTTTACTGAGATTAAAAATCTCTTATGCATTTTAGAGATATATCTTATTTTATNTGCTGTCATGGATTTGGCTACTTGTTGCTATCCCCAAGAAAATACCCACTGCCCAGGAGCTGCCTAGCCACTGTCCTGCTCCTGGTGAGGTGACCGGACAGTCCTGGCTAATCAATCCTTCCTTGCTACTGTCATGGGGACAAGATTTTTAAAGTTTAAGTATGGCACATATGGCCTTAACATGTGCTATCAGCAAAATCAAGTTGAGTCAGCTGACTGATCAAAATGACAATTTTAGGTGTTTGTAGCACAGTCATCAAAAATGAATTCTGTGCATTGTTCAGATTCAGGAAGCCACTTTGAGAGGAAAGAGGGGCGAGTCTTGTCCTAAGAGGGAAGTACAACTCAGGATAAGCTGCAGCTGCTTTTGGAAGTGTCCCATCAGAAAGGAAGCCCAATTCCCTCATGCATTAAATGGTGGTTCTAAACACAAAGGAGGATTCCAGGGTTCCTTGTCTTCAGGATTTGCTGAAGAATAGTATTCACCTCCTTCAAATATCCCTTTAAATTGTAGAAAAGGAACAGAGGTTGAGAAGACTAGCATTTCAACAATGAACAGTGCTCATCTAATGTTGAATCCCTCAACAACATTCCCCCTCTTTTTTTTTTCTTTTTAATCTCAGAATCAGTAGTCTGTTATATATATAATGTGGCGGTGTGATATATTGATTAATAAGGAAAATTATAAACTTAAATTTATATTGTAAATATTGTAAGCATTATATTGTAAATCTTGTAAATATCTATTGTAAATAGAAATTCAAGTCCTGTCGATAACATTCCTCTTTCTCAATACAATGAAGTGGTGATGTTTCGGAATGAGTACGTTAAACTTCACACATCACAAGTTTAAATGACTGCAGGACAGGCAACATTTCAACACTGACATCCATGATGTACAACACAGCTACACAAATTTTAGGGTTTTTACACTCATAATGGCAGTTATTATAATTCTAGGGAGGATATAAGTTACTACTGTAACATTGTGCAGAAGGTGTCTAACACCTACACACATTTTACCATTCCCTTGGTAACTGTGAATTCAGAGTAATATGCACCCTGGGTAAAATGTGGCCTGTACAATACAAAACTAAAAATAAAGTTTGATGAACTAGGATTTTTTTTTCACATTTCTATTAATAACTTTCAAATTTACATATTATCAGGAGTGAGGTAAGTTTACAATGTAAAATGTACATGGAGGAGTGTAGCAGTATACTCTCTTTAAACAACAAAAAAAAATCTTCCTCAATACCAACCCTAAAACCATCATGTGCTGTTTTACCTTCAGAACAGGTAATGTACCATACATGTTTGTTTCATTTAGATTTTAGTGTGGCTATCAAAACAAAATATGAGCTTGGTCTTAAGAGACACACTACAAGAAGCATACTAAGCATTTGCCTTAAGTGATAACAGAGAAACAGACACCAGGTATACTTGTAGAATAAGTATCTTTCTGATTATTCCCTGTGCTTTGCATCTTGGTTCTATGCTGCTTTACCACTTTACTTTAGAACCCAGGACAAAAAAATTTTCCAAAGCTAACTTGCCAGAATGCTTCTCCTCTTGACTGCAGAAAGAGCAGGGTCAATCTTTGTCTAATTCACTGCCCAGATTCAGCTCATTCTGGCACTCAAAGGTAAGGCTTTCAGGGCAGCCACCCTATAAATTGCTGAGGTATGTCACTCAATACTATCCACAACCATGGAGATGGAGAAGGACAGTTGTAGACACAGCTGGAAAAGGAATAAATGAGTGAATAGTAAAGCACAGGAAACGAGATCCGGACAAATAAAGGGAATTTTGCACTTCCAGGAATGTGCAGTAATACCTTTTGTGTGAATGGCAAGACTGTGTCCAAGATCAGAAAGTAAAACTTACTTCAGATAAAAAGACACTATGGAGAACATCTTGAGGTCTCAAAGAAAGACAGGACATAAAAACCAGAAATGGTCCATTGTGAATGGATAATGTTTGACACAATGGAGCATGCAAGTACAGAAAAGCTCCTGAACAGCCCAAACAGGAACAACAACGAGTCAACTGAAGAGGCAGAAGAGATCTTTTTCCAGCTCAAACTCAAGCTTTACACTTAACTATTCCCATGAAAGCTGCACTAATTGAAGTCCACAGGGGATTTGCACTGTGACCTCTGATGCCTTTAAAAAGACAACATCATGCCTATCAAACACCAACAGTTTTACAGCTTTGTAATGGACTTGCAATCCATTACACCTTTCTAGCAGTATATTTTGTATATCTAATACACAGATTGAAACTGTTTTCCTTGTTATGAGTGCCAATTTCAGTATTCTTTAAAAACATCTTAGCAAGCAATTTCCTTTCAGAGCTCCAGCAAACTTGATGTGTTGATCTTGAAAAGTTTTCATCCAGATTTCCAGAGGAAAATATTTGTTATTGAATATGAACATTTCAAAGTCCTTGTAAGTGAGTTTAAGTAATGTATGCCTGCTTTCTATGTTTCTTCGAAAAAGTGGGGCTGTTAGCATTAGATAGGCAGCTAAACACTGCTAACTCTAACTCTTCGAGTGTTCATTTACATTACCTTAGATCTTAGGGTACAGTTTCAATTTTTAAGTGAAAATTATTCAAGGATGGTTAGATATTTTCCTTTCTATACCTTCAATTTCAAAAGCTAAATCCTTCTTAATTAAAAAAAAAAGTGCTGAATTTAGTCTAATTCATACAGCACTTGTACACTAGAAGAAGACAGAGGATAGTGTAGATAGAAGACATCAAAACTAATTTTAGATATGGAGATATCCAGTAAAAAAAAGAAGTCTTCCAAAGATGTATTTTCATTTTTCAGTAGAAACATTCCCTTCCTATTTTTTTAATTATTTTTTTTAATAATAACAACAAATTTTTAGGTAAGTCTGGTATTTAAACTGGCAACAGGTTAGCTCTCACAATTTCACTATAAATAATATGATAGAAAAGCATTCTTGATGTTTAAAAAAAAAGGCAGGTCTAATTCACAAAAAAAAACTTGTTTTGACAAACCACATCTATATAGTGCAAAACGTATTAAGTGTAACATTTTTCTGATGGCCAGGTAGATTGTAGCAGCTACATCACATTAACTGATTTAATTTTTTAACTATTTTGAGTATTGACTGAACAAGCTTCAACAACTGAAGTAAATCTGCAAGTATTTAAAAATAAAGTACTCTTCAAATGAAAACAAAGAGCTCCCCAGTACAACTGCAGTGTATAGAAAGGCTCTAGGCAATTATTTTCTTTATTATAGTAGAGGCAAGAAAGAAGGAGCCAGCTACAGAAGAGGCAGCAACTCATACTACAGCAGTGCAGAGGGAGAAAAAAATAGAAACAAAAAATATTAGGATAAACTAAATAATCCATGAGGTAAAATAAAGTAAGTCCCTCTGTGATTAAAGCAATATTATCATGAAAGCAATAATGCAAGGCTGAGGCTTGAACTATGAATTTAGATATGAAAGTGGATGGGAAGGAATCATCATTATCTATCAGAATTGGCAATGAAAGAGGGATCTAAAGATCTCTTTAATGATTTTGAAAAAAATACATTATTTTTCTTACCCTCTGGATACACGATTCTCTATGAAAACGGTTAACAGTTACAATAGACAATTGCAATGAAAAACAATGTCAGCCAAGATAACTTCAGCCTTGGGTCCTGTCAAATTACTTTTTCGCACAAGTAAATGTCAAAAAAAGAGGTTTAGCCAAGGATTTGAAAGAATTTGAGTCTATGCCCACAAGTGTTTCAAAACAAAAAAGGTATCATGACAGAACACGAACGGCATTTGTCTCAACAGAGAATAGGCAGGCATGGAACCTGGAAGCAGTGTAAATGTTATTGCACATCTGAAACTTCTTTTGAAAGTTTCTTATCAGTTGTGTAAATTAAAAGCCCAAAGGAGGGTATGATTACAGGAACTAAAACTGGCTTTTGCTCTAGTACTTTTCCCATCTCAGTATTTAGATGACAAATTACCACTAGCACCAATCCTTTATCTAAATACATGCATACCTTAAAAGTCACACAGCTATGGACTAGCTGCCATTGTTCTGCATATATAGTGCTTCCTTGATCTTAATAAGACCACAAACCTCCTTTTAAAATTGTGCAATCCCTTACCTTACTCTAGGCTTTCATCATTAGATCAAGGGCTTTGAACACCATGATAACCTTGAAAAACTGAATTGCAAGCAGTCTATTTTATCTTGAGACTCAACAGACCTTTTCACTGATGAATCTTCCCCTTAAAAAAACCCTAATACATAATTTTGTCTCTGCAAAAAAGTTATTGGAGAAATCATTAGGAAAAGATAATTATCTGAAACTCTGCAAGTTTATGCTTTGCTCATCTTAAGATCTATTTTCACTTCAGGAACGTGTTTTGTTTTTACTCCACAATAGAAGAGAACTTAAATTACATCTCATCCATGAAGCAGATCCTCCACCATCTGCAAGGCTCTTAATCTTATCCCTCCTATTCGACCCATTGTTCTATATGATGTCAGGATGTCCCCTATAGAAATAGGGTATAGCCATTCCTATTACATTTGAACAAAAGACCTCTCAATATTATGAAGTGTTACTTTCATCTTCTTTTATGAACTTTTATGCCGTCCTGTGTGGGACTTGCAAAATCACCTTAGTCATGCAACCATGCACCTAACATCTGTAGTGGTACTGCAATCTTTAAAACAATTTTAGCACAAACATAACATTAGGGAAAAAGAAGATTTTTTAACAATACAAAAAGACGAAACAAGGAAAAAAAATTCTGTGGAAAGATCCTGGGAAAATGGGTTCCAAGATTACAGAAAACATGCTTCTAAGGTTTGTATGTTTGACAGTTGTAAATATTAGACTGGGAAAAACCTTTCAAGGAGGTATATCCCTTTCTCCTCCCTATAAGAGAGATCCATTATGCTCAGACCCAATATCAAGAATACTATGACCTCCCCTGGCAAACTATTACAGTGCTTCCTTAAATCTCTATTTCTTAATGTGCGTCTTCCAAAACCAGCACATCACATCCTGAAGACATTATGTATGTTGAGGAAAGAGAGATTGCTTCTATAACTAGTGGGTTATTTTTCTGTTTATTGATCAGAATGAGCAGAATAAGAATTTATTTTATTAATTTTGTCCAAGTTTATGATCCACTATAGCCCTTTTCTAAAGAATTGGCCATTATTTGTGTTTGTTCAGTTGACTCTTCTTGACTAAGTGCAGTACAATGCAGTCATCTGTCAAGATTCCCCTTTTACAGCAATTTCTTGAAAACTGGTGAAATCTAGTCCCAGCACACCTGCAGAATTTCCCATCTTCTTGTCATCTACACATTCAGAATGTACCAATTTCACATTGCGAAAATGTTAACAAAAATGCACTTGAGAAAGGCTGTGATGCTGTTGCCTTAAATTTAAATGGGAATAGCTATTTACATTTAACGTACAGTATCACCAAGGTCATTCCTATAACTAGGTTAAAGACCCAAATTGTCATGTTGATCCTGTGATGATTTTTCATAGATTTCTTATGCGCAATATTATTTAGAAAAAATTCCTCTTCCATTTTTTATTAAATTATTGAATTCCTCCCTGTTCACAATACATAATTCCTTTATTGCTGAGCTGGGAAAACCTGGTGAAAATATAATACTATGTCCAGTCAAAGCTGTATGCAATAAATGTATGTAAGAAATGAAAGGCCATAGTTGTACAGAGAAGAGGACCAATAAAGTCCAGAGAATAAAGCAACATAATTTTAAGGAATAAGTGAGTGTAAGGTCTAAAGAAAAAAATATATCTCACTCTTGCCTGATAGGAATGAAAACTAGCCAAAACCACTTGAAATACCCAAAATTTCTTTTTTCCTTTTTTCTTTTTTTTTTTTTTTTCTTAAATTGAATCTTGAGGGCAAGAATCCAAAGAAAGAGAAAACAGAACATTAATCAGCTGTGCTTCTTCTCCTGCCTCAAAAAATCAACTGCGTTCTCACAAAGAAAAATTGTGAGAGATTTTAAATATCTCTTCTCTGCTGACCGGGCCATATTATGCACAATAGTGTTAAAGAGCTCATACTGCCCTATTCAAACATTCCTTAAAATTATGATACAAGTTCCAGTTTACCTGATTTCTTACCCAGGATAATTTTACTTTTTTTGCTATTTAATATATATCACACCTTTGAAATGAGCAAAGTTCAAGGAAAAAAGATCTCATCTTTTCTACTAGTTAGAACTGCAGGAATGACAAAGAAAATACATTAGCAATGAAATTAATAAGGTAAGATCAACTCCATTGTAATTCTAGTCTCTACAGTTATTTGCATTATTCTTAAAACACAAGGAAAGAGCTCATAGTTCCTTTGTAAAAATTAGAAAACTCTCCTTAGGTTGAGTCCCAGACTAAAGAAAACCTCTTGGTTGCACTCTTCAATTTTATTCGGTCTTTTTAATTCTACTCAGAGGCTAAATTATGCAGACACCCAAAGAGACATTTCTTTATATCCTTCTTTTTCACCTTACTCATGTGAATTCTCTTCAAATCCAAGAAAACAGATCTGTAAGTACCTCAAACGGAAGGTAATACCGCACTTCATTTTGAGCTAGGAAAATCCATATTTCTTTCACTAGTTCACTTAAATGGTGTTTTTAAAAATCATAAACTATGTGACATGAGAAAAAATAACAGTCCAATAAAATCAACACAGAAGAGAATTTCAAAGATTCTTGTAAATCATAGTACAAGTATCCAAATCTGCATTTTCATATCTTGCATCTCTACAAATGTGACAACTTCATGAGTTGTCTGTGAATATTAATATGGTGAAAAAATGTATTCACAAAACAATGTTTAAAGAAAATTTAAAACTTTCTTTTTTCTCTGGGGCACAATGGAGCATTGATGTTTCCTGTGATGGAGATGATTGCTACTAGTAGCAACTACTAGAAGTAGTACATATTTTACATATTTTTATTTATGTATTTTTCTTGAAATTCATACCTATTTTTAGGTATGAATGTATCATTGATATCAATGTATCATTGGTATTTTCAATAGCATAGTCTCATAGTGTTTCCTCTTAGTTCAATAAAAAATTTTAGGGAATAGTACAAGATAACTTTTCTTGAACTCTTGGTGTTCAATGGAGATGACAAATAAAGACATTAATCTTGGCATCTACTCGGTAGTGGAAAGAAGAATGAAACTATGATGTTCTTTTTTTCTCAAAATTTTAATCAATATTTCAAATGTTAAACCTTCAGGGGAAAAAGAAGAAGTATTATGAAAGGCTCAAAAGTCTGCAGGATTTTATAAATGGCTTAGTTATACTGCAATGCCATCAGCGTTTCAAAGCTGTGTTTCCAGACACATAAAAATTCTCTGTCTTCCTTCTACTTCTTTACACAGGACAAGTGAGAGACATAGCAAAAAAAATAAAGATGATTTTAAAACTTTTCCTTCATCACTCCATAGCATGCAGTGTAATAGTCCACAATTTAAAGGCAGAATGAAAAATGTATTCAGAAACAGTTCAGCAGAAATCTAGATTAAAATCGAAGATTGTTAGTTTTACGTTTTGGGTCATCATAAATCTTAAGCTTTTAAAAAAATTGCTCTTAACTTCTAATAAAATGTATCAGAAGTCAGAAATGCTAAAAGTTACTATAAAAAACATCACAAGCTATGTTGTAAAATGAAGTAACTGAGTCTCATTCACTGTAAAATGAAACTGATAGGTTAAGATAAGGAAAGTCAAGTTACATTTCAAAGAAGACTAGAACTTCTGTATGTGCATTAAAGGAAAGATATCTTAAGTAGAAAACCTGAGGATTAAGCAGCTGTAATACATGGCAGTGAATCATTCTAGTAAGTTCTTACTGTAATTGTATCTTCAGACTTTTCCAACATTATCCATCCCTCAGTCTTGCATTCCAACTGTTCCATCTCTACTTAGTGACCCTGCTGGAAAAATGGAAGGTCAATCTGGCCACTTTTTCTCCTTGGCAGATATGCTTATTTCAGCTCTTACTTAATCTGCGTCAGAAGTGTTTCAAAAGAAACAAAGCTATATGACAGCTTAGTAAATTTACAACATAAATTATTTTAATATATTATTTTAGGGTGTTGTCTGTATTCTAAGTTGACATCTTTTTTGGCAGCTGTTTTCTTTACTGGGATTTTGGGAAAAAAAAAAAAAAGGATATAGAAGTCCTTCTGTGTTGTAGTAACATGCATTAGGATTAAAATACTGACCAAAACTGAAAAAGGATATAAGAAAGGATAAAAGAAAGGATAAATGGTAACATAAAAAGGAGAATGCAATGGAAATTAATGTTGTTAGGTTTTACTGGAATCATAATTGTTCATTTTCATGGAAAGAGAATGCAAGAAAAGAAAGAGGGAAAATGTTTTCCCTTTTTTATTGGTTTATTCACATAGGTCTACAACTACTATAAGAAATTATTAAAACCTAATTGTTTCATGCAATGTCTAAATCTCAAAAGACCCAGTTTCTCAACACTGCAATGATTTCCTCATATAGCTGAATCTTATCCCACTTGAGAAGGAATCAGTGATTGTTTGCACTGCCATCTCAAGGATGTAAAATAGAATAAATAACTTTTTCATTGTTATTTCAGTTACTCTCTTACCAAATACACATTCAATGCCTAATTAAGAGCATAGTAAGTGGGCAGTGAGGCACAAATATAATCTTAAGGGCTAATTTATCCAGCACTTATTTCTATGCTTCTTTTAAGAATCTTGATTGAATGTCACAGTTTAGAAACCACCTATTTAAAAGCAGTCTCACCAGTTTAATATCTCTGTAAATTGTTTTTGTAAACACACAATATAATGATATATTATGTCATGAACCTATCTTGAAATACAGCTCTACAGTGCTAGACCTCACTATAACAGGTTAATTATCAAAATTATCAATGAGAGATTAAGAATTAGCCAGTGTCTTTGGTGGACTGGAAAGACAAAATAAGTTTTACATACAGCAGAAAACACAAATTAAAAAGCAGTGTTTCAGTTTCATTTTAATGAGTCACAACAGGAATTCCATTTTCTTTTTACATGTTCTCTGTTTCATATAACTGTCAGTCTAAAAGAAATTTAGGCAAACAGGAAATAAAGCAAATGTCTGTAATTTAAGCTTGCAACTTTCTCCGTTTGAAGCAAGAGGTAAAAAGTAGCTTGAACCCCTTGGTAATCTTTAAGTATGGAGATCCTTCTATACTCATTTGTATCCTTGGCTAGGAAGTATATCTACACCAAACTGACAACTATCCTAAGAACTATCCTAATTTTTCTGTTTGCTGGCAACTTATGAATAATATTTTTTTAAAAAGAAAATACCAATGGTTTTGGATAATAAGAGTATATAAATTCGTTTTTTTACTAGAACTAGTATCTGTTTTACTAGAACTAACTTCCATTTCACCAGTCAGTAGCTATTTATCTAAGGCCCTGAGTAAATATGAATCCTCAAAATAATTTCAGACATCCTTTATTTTAATTGCATGATTAGTCAAATCAGTTTAGCCATATGAAAAAGATTTCAAATATATGATTTGTATAATTGGCCAAGTAGACAGAAGAATTCCTGGAAAGTTTTATTAAATGTATGGGCTTTTAAAATTGAATTTACAGATTTTGATATGTCCTCTATAATGAACACAGCGTATAATTCACTTCCACGGGCTTATTATTGTCCATGACTATTTTTCACCTATAAGAGTGCTGAATCATGTAGTCTTAAACAGTTGTTTCGTATATTTATGAGGTTCTGTGTAGGATGAGCTTTGCTGTTCATAGATGAATCATGACTTTCAGATGAAGGTGGGCAGAACCCATCTGTCTAACTTAGAGAAAGAAGTCTCTATGAGAGGAAGCTTTATTTCACTGACATACCTTTCTTGTTTCCTTAAGACACTTTTAACCCTTATCTATTAGACTATTTGCCACTGCAGAATAAAGGAGATGACAAAAAAAGTAATCCTGTTGTATTTCCAGTCCTAAAACTCTTTTTTGGCATCAGTGTTACCAAATTCAACATTCTATAATTAAAAAAAAAAAGAAGAGAAAAAAATCAAACAAAGAAACCAAGACCAAAAACAACTAAATATGATTTTAAAAGAGTTACAAAAAAAGTAGCAGGTAGTCTTCAAAATTAATGACTTAAGGACGAATGAGTCAATTCTTTGAAGACAGGAGAACTGAATTGCAATACAGCAATTAAACTTGGTAATTTAACCAAAACACAATGCTACTTCGTAGAACCTATCTTGATAAGTTTATCTTTTGAATCAAATATGCTATAAAAATTAATCTACTAGGATCATCAATGTCAGGGACATTTATAAGCTTTTTGTGACTTGTACACAATGAAGCAAAGAATGGCAACTGGAAACAGCCATGAGGTTTGCTTCAAAAAACAGAAATCACACTTCAAATCCAAATAACTGGATCAGGCCAGGAACACCCCACCGTGGCAGAAGACAAAACTAAGTGATCCTAGCCCAAATAAAAAGTCTGATATAAAGATATTTAAATTATTCCAAGATACATTACTATGAAATAATTATAGAATCCTTTGTGTTGGAAGGGACCTTACAGATCATCTAGGTCTGACCTCCCCATCATGGGCAGGCACACAAAGACACATTGTCCATAGAAACAAGTCTAGCATATATGTGTTTATGAACTGGCACATGATTTTCAGAACACTGGCAGTAAATGCATCAATGAAAAATACAGCATTTTGCTCTTGAAAACAAGCTATTATATAGACCAAATTTATACAGAGCTTATGAAATACTGAGACATGATATTAACTACCTATTACAGCTTCTCCCGAACAGGGAGCTCATTTAAAGATCATATCCTTCAAGAAGAGGAAAAAAAACTGCCAAAACCCTGATATTGCTTCTGTGCAGCATCTGCATTAGTTAGAGAGCTCCAATTGCTCAGAATCAGTGGCAGGTAAAAATACAACATTCATTAAATTTGGACTCTGTTCTAGTTCTTTTTGAGTGACTTGTAGAAGAATCATTATTCAGTGTTTTAAGGAAAGCAAGGCACTGTGTTTCCATATAAACTACAAACAGGCAATGTGTGTTTATGTGCCTTCTGTCACACAGCATAGAGACAGAATGTCAGATTCCCATAAAAGCCTTTGTGTCAAAGTATAAATGAGACAAATACAGTACCATTTGTAACAGACACTTGACATCCAAGATTTTGACTAGACCACTTGAGTAAGGATTCTATAATAAATATTTAGAAAATTATTACTCTGTGGCAGGTTAGAAGCACTTAATAATCAAGCAGCATTATTTAAATTTTACTTATTTCTCTCTTTATTTTCTCTAAAAAAACCCCATAATTTTTACAATGCTGGAAATGTAGAATCACAAAAATATACTAATATTCTTGATGGTAAATCTGCATTGTGTAAGAACTCATATGGACCTGTCAGCAAAAACAGAGTATTCCTACTTTAAAGTTCATTTTGATGAAGTACATATATGTATGCCTGAGCAGTACCTGATATATTTTTTATCTCAATCCCACATAGAAAGCAGATAGATAATAGAAACATTATTTGCATTATCTTAACTTAAAAACTAACTTTATAAAGATTGCTTTCTTTATCTATAATTTTAATCTAATGGAAACCAAGAAAATCACAGAAACTAGATATAACCAAATACAATAAAATGCTATACAAAAGCAAAAAGTATTATATCATCAAGGTAAAATGAGAAAATCTATTTTAATGATGAAATGAAAGAAAGTGAAATAATATGCTTGTTCTTCACACGCAAGTATTTGCAATTAGGAGCAAGAGATGACTATTAACTCTAAAAGCTGGCAGATAAAGACCTTAAATAAGGCTAAAAATGTATTAAAATCAATTCTCATTTTCTGCATTTCAAGGTTTCATGTAAAATCACTAGATCAATCTACCTTTTATGTCAAGAATCAAAATTTTCACCTTGTACAACATATGCAGTAGAATGACTGTTTCTTCATTGCAGTAAGTTGAAGAAAAAGGATAAATTATCATAGCAAGACTGCCAGAGACCATATATTTTACTTTCTGATTTAATACTAATTTCATACTCAGCTCAAAGTACAATGATGCTGACTAATGATCTGTCACACAGTAGGTGAATGCATAAATTAAAATAGTTCTAAGTTGGCTTTAAGTCAAAACTACCAAAATAACCTTTTAATGCGTATCGATGTTTGCATCTTTCCAAGATAAATGTATTTCCCTAGGATAAAGTTAAAAGATGGATCAGAAAAAAATTATACAAGCTCTTCAGAAAGATCACTGCCAGTCACTAATACATACTCTTTCAGTCTTCCTTTTGACATGCAGGACAGTTATTTTATTTACCTCAATTTACTTTAGACTAATGCAATTACACTAAAAGTTAATGTTTTGTTACATGCATCTTTCGCCAGAATGTCACTCCAATAAGAGAGTTAGCACTTTTATGTGCTGTGTCTAAAATTATCACTGAGACTACATCTAAAAGAAATGCTCAGCAGGGTGTACCTTCCACAATACTCCTTTAAGTTCCTATTGCATGCAAATTGTCCTTAAAACATTTAAAAATACTATTAATTTATACAGAGATCAACATTAGAATAGTCAAGAAATGTACTATTTCTTGTTTTGGAAAGAAAAATGCTAAAGAAGAAGAATAACTGTGTGCAGAATAGCATCCATGTTTGCCAAGTCTTAAATCAATAATAAGAAAAATATTCCAGCAAGTTGCTTTTGATTTTTTCCAAAACAGTAGAATTTCACACAGATGAAACAAACAAAAAATACATGGACTAAATATGAGTTAGACATCCTACTTGTTTAATTCCATTGGTTTATTGGGGTAAATTTCATCTCATGAAAAGGAAAAAAAGCACCTCTGGCTGGTCCCACATTTAAAGATTGTATGAAAGGCAAAAGAATCCTCATAATAATGCAAATCAAACTACAATTTCTGCACCAAATTGGCATATTCTAGAGAAAGGCTAAACCACATGACATAACCAGCATACCCAGATGTTCATTGCCTTTTTTCACCATTCACATTTTAATGACTCAGACTTTAAATATACAGCTATACCATTAGCTTTTAAATGAGCCTTTTGGGTAGGTAACCTACCCACTGACTTCTCCTGAATTTTTGTGTAACACTGAAACTGGAAATTAGAATATATATGCTAAGATCAAATATTTCTCATCATAAAAACAACACATCTGAATCAAAACTGCAGATTTATAGACTGTGGGCTATTGTGCCACATCTCAATGTCCAGTGATGGGCTCACAATCTACAGTCCCCAAGTCATTCCTTTTGGACCTACCTAATTTGTTTCCAAAGACCTTACAAATTAGGCAGTAAATATTCTGGATTTTTCTCCCTCTTGTTTGTAGGGAATGGGAAAAGCAGAATTCATGACATCACATACATTATTTTTTTTATTTTATGTATTCTTTGCAGAGAAGTCTTATCCTTGTACAAAAATAGCCACACAAAAAATTGAGAAATATGTCTCAATTCAGCTTATTCTGGCTGAGCAATATACTATGTTGTATTATGATATTTTTTATTATTCTGAAAGCATTAAAACTTTGAAATTTTTTTTGTCATCATTGCCTGTGTACACATACTAAACTGGTAAATTTCTGCCTAAAAGTACATTCCTATTTTTGACTTTGTATTTTGTATTCATTTCTGCCAAATCTGCACAGTCAGATTCTGACTATGCCTACGTACACTTTAAGGGAACACATTTTAGCACAGCACGCACAGAAATTATTTTACAAAAGAAAAGCACTGCAGTTTTAGCTGGATATAGTCCCCAGTGGTGTTTATCTTTTTGAAAGGTAAAAAAAAGGCAATTTCTATGGTGTGTACAGTGTTTTATGTCTACTGAACATCATAAATTATTTAAATTTTCAAGTAAAATTTCTCTGTCTGTTCTGGAAGGAAAAAATAGCTTAGAAGTTCAGAGTGTTAGAACTGCATGTATTAGTAGTGCATATAGAATCAGTCTGAAAGGAGATCATGGTCTTCATGGTTTCCAGTAACACTTAATAATTTTAACAGTGTTATTGGCCAGTTGCCTAGTGTTCACACTAAGAGATTTGGAACTCACTGTGTAAACACAAGTCACATATTACACCCTAAAACAATACATTTCTAAAACATTTTTAACAAATACCATTTTTAAAACCAATTCAGCATCGAAAAAAGGTTTTAATGAATTGGCTTCCTATAAATATAGGAAGTTCCTACCTAGTTGGGTATTAGACATAATGTTTGGTATTAGGCATAGTAGTAGAATAAATTTAAATAGTATAATCCAATAAATTTAGATCAAGTTAAAAATTGTAATTGAATTTTAACAGAGAACTGATAGAGACTTCACTGGAGATCATAACTGGAGAAATACATGCAAAATCTGGGCATTAATGGTGGAGATAGGTTTGATTTGGGGACCGAGGCAGCTGAGATTGCTGTTTCTTCTTAAAAATAGCAAAAAGACAGTGGAAATAATTTTGTGACAAAGAATGTGAAACAGAAGCAAAACTCAACATCACATGCATCGATATATTGATTAGAAAATGCCTCCATAAAAATATAATGAAGATGTCCCAACTGTACAAGAAAAACATTTATTTTCATCTTGCTTGCTTGCTTTCTCTCTTNCTGCCCAAAGAACTTCCAGCCTTCCCTGTAGAAACTATCTGATGATGCTGAAAAATCACAATTTATTTGACAGGGTTTCCAGCCAAAACATAGATTCTGACCAGGCAAAAGCTGAATAAAATTCAACTGCAGAGGTTAATTAATACTGCAAAGAGAAAAAACAGCTGCAATTTATAATGCAAATTGGGACATTCCTATTCTTTAAGGGATGAAATATGCCATTTGGAATATTCCAGTGATACAAGAGATATTATTTGCAATGTCTCTGAAATGAGAGACACACCTTCATAAATTAGAAGAATCATCTGTGAGTTCTCATAGAAAAAAATGTCTTTGTTAAAACAGTATGTCCTTATTAAACACATGAGCTGTCCAAACTTTCTTGTACTGAAAAAAAAAAAAAAAAGAAGAAAGTTTAATTAATTTATTTGGCAAAAAAGGGACCCAAAGAAAGATCTTGAAATCTTTTGTGTATCTGGGCACTGGTCTTGGAAATTAAGATCTCCAGCAGATAACATTTTTTTTCTCTATTTGTTATTCCCCTCTTTTTAAGAAACACCTGAGTTTAATTCAAGACTTTTGTTAAAGTGAGTCCATAACTGGTTTCATATTCTGTCAGATTAGAATACAAAGAAAATTTCAGAATATTTTGCATTGAATTATGGTGGTCTTTTAGTTAGAAACTGGGGTTTTTTCATTATTTTTTCCTGGATCTACAGAAAATAAATAAATAAATAAAATGGTGAGAACAACAGAACTCAACTGAAACACCATTGCAGTTTAATGTAAACTACTAATTTCCATTTATGCTTAAATTTTTTGAAAGCTATTCAGTTCTGCTTCTCTCAAGTAAAGAATCCATTAATGCTTATAGATTTAACTCTGTCTCCCCAAATATCTGAGGTTATGTGATTTGGAAATTACAGTTTACCTGGGATGTGCCAATAAATGGGCCTTAACTTTGAGGCCACTTTGAGGCCTAATTTAATTTTTAATTATTGCCTTTTGACCTTTCTTCCAGAGCTACCTAATGCATATGCTTGAATGTATCAATTAGCAGTAGTAATAGTATACTTATAGTAAACACTAAAATTAAGAGAACGGCTGGACTGAGTACTTACTGAAAGACTTGCATATACTTAACCAGCAGTCTACTCATTAGTGGGCAGTCATGCAACAGGTCAAGATCAAGCCCATTGCCGTAAGTATGAAAACTCTGCAGTGCAGTGCAGCAAGTCAAAGCCTACACCAGGTATCACTTTCTTCACGCTAATAAAACTTGACAAATAAATTCTCAGCTATTGAGTTGGTAGCATTACTTTCAGAGAAGCAGGATGCTTGATGTTTCAGTCAGCAGACAGCGATCTAACACCCCTGAGTTCTGCCAAGCAATGATCCAAATACAGGGACAATGACTACTGAAACTTCTGCTCTTTTTAAGCTGCGCCGTTTTCTACCTCCTTCATTTCTTGCTGTGCCTTGCAGACCATGGCACTGAGAAACAGAACAACTATGAAAGAAACAGTAACAGCAGGAAATGCAATACAAGATGTTGACACTGGTAATTCATCTGATAAGATATGAAAAAGAGATTTAGGAAAAAATAACTGTAAACTTATGTAAACTGTAAACAGGAAAGCACTGAACAGTTGTCACATGATTATCCAAAAATACTGTCTCACTAGAATGCAGAATAAATTTTCTCTCTCTCAGGTCCCTTTTTGGCACAGATATTTAGTATAAAGTAGGGACTAAAGGAATGGAAAGGAGAATTGATACTGCAATACTGCACATTATTAATTGTACAAAAATCTTGTATTGTCAGTAAAACATTTGATTAGAATATTTAGAAATTATTCCAAGTATTTAATACGCTTAAACATTATAAACCTTCAGCTCTAGGGCATAAAAGTCTTCTATTACCTAGTATCTGTTTGAATTATTTGAAAAAATAATCCAAAATCAGCAAGTTTCATTTTTTGCTCCACAGAACTTTGGACACAGCTCTTCCCTTCTGTGTTCATCTTCCTTTTGGCCTTTTTCTGTCCAGGTCAAAGACCTTCAACTTCTGTGCTTAAATTTCTGAGATCCTGATAAGCCGTTTTTCTCTGCTGTTGTGAGAGCTCAAATAGTATTAACAAAAACAGTTATTCACAGATCTTGGAAAAAAATTCCTCTACAGTTTTTCTTTCACTAAACTTGTAATTTTTCAAACTGCTGTAGAAATGGAGTCTGTCCCTAGAAGCAGGTCACATATAGATTGCTGGTTTTTGCAGTGCATGATCCAGAAAATTATTACACGTGCCCATTGATTCTTTAAGATTAGATACAAGATGTTTAAATTGTTGTTAATCATAATGGAAGGTATCTTTTTGTTTTCCTAAATAATAAAATTTCCAATGCTCAGAATAGGTAGCATAGAATAAAATTTTAGGAATTAATATATTATTTTGTTTTGCTTAGTTGTAGGACCTTATGGATATTGGGAAATAAATTTTCACCACAAGGTTAATTTTATTCATGTGATTCAGTCTTTTTCTTTGAGGATGTAGCAGATAGTTAATGGCTTATTCATCTTATTTATTTTATCAATGCTCCCATGTTCTTTATAATGATTCAGCTAGTGTCTGAAGTTTGTGAGCTCAGTGAGCCAGAGGCAGCGCTGACCAAACAACACAGAAGCCAGATAATCAGTTTATAGAAAATAGTTAAAATTCAGAAATATTTGAGTCCCAAAACCCAAGGAAAAAACTCTCCCTGAAAGAAAAAAACTATCGACTTCAAAAGTAAAAGGAGAAATTTAAACAGGGAATAATCAGTTATGTTTTGTCAGGTGTAGGTATATTGGTTTTGCCTGCAATCTAATTAATTTTCTCCATAGCAGCTCACAGGTGTCATGTTTTGGATTTGTGACAAAAAAAATGTTGGTAACACACCCATGTTGCAGCTTTTGCTGAAAAATATATACTGTCTGCACAACATCAAAGCCATTTCTGTTTCTCACACTGTCCCAAAAGCAAGCAGGGTTAGGGATACAAAGCACAAGCTGGGAGGAGACACACCTGACCTCAACTGACCCCCATGGTATCTCATACCACACAGCATCATGCTCAATAGAAGACAGGAAGAAGGAGGAAGAAAGAACATTTGGACTTTTGGTATTTTTCTTCCCAAGTAAACATTACACATGGTGAAGTCCAGCTTTCCCACAAAAGGCTGAACACCTGCCTGTTCAAGGAAGCGCTGAATGAATTCTTTGTTTTGCTCTGCTTGTGGGTATGGCTTTGCTTTACCTAGTAGTGTCCTGGTCTTAAAATATAAGTTTTTCCATTTTTTCTCTACTGATTCTCTCCCCCATCCAAACAGGGGGAAGTGAGTCAGCGGCTGCATGGGGCTTAGTTGCTAGATGGAGTTAAACTACAGCTATATGAAAGAAGATTCTTTTAACAGATCAAATTACATAAATTCATGATAGAAAGGTTTATCCTAACTGAATCAGAGAACAAGCCTTTTATTTTCAAAAGAAATAAACATTTCATAGTCAAAAGAAATAGGCTTTGTTATCTAATAAGTGATTACTACAGACTAGAGAGGGATAATGATTCTCCTAGTGACCAAATGCAAAGGAACTTACATTAAAAAAAAACATAATTCAGTCAAGAAGTAATCCTGATGGAACATTACTTTATAGAAAATAGAGTGATATTACTGACAGAGAACATATAAGATCAATCTACTGTACTTAGTAGCCTATTACTGTTAGAGAAAACTGTGAGCATGGTAGAGAAACTGGAAAGACTGAAGCATATGGGGGACTATGTCAGCAGATTGCAAGTAACTAGAATCCTTTTCTAAGGAAACCTCGGAATGAGGACAGGACAAGCAGTGAATTAGACAGGCACAGGTGTCTTCCAGCTCAAGTTATTCTATGGTAGAACCAACCACCAAGAACATACACATTGAAGGAATTGTAACAAGAACAAAATCACAGATGCACCAATCTTTGAAAAAGAAATATTCCTGGATCAGAGACTTATGGAGGGAAGTCAATTTGGACTGGCTGTATATGGACGTGGCCAGCATGTTCAGAGGCTATGTAAACTCTATGTAAGTAGATTTTTAAATGAGGAAATAAATCAATGGTTCTATACAACACAAAGACATGAAATTGTTTTATCACAGTACTTGTTTAAGAATTGGCAAAGCAGCAAACCTCTGCATGAAAGCACTGTGATTTGAAACTAGCAAAGAAGCAAAAGGTGCATAAAATAATTCATCTATTGTAGCTGGAACTGGATGGGAATATCTGGGGAGCTGTACCCACTAAATCAGCAGCAATAAGCCACGATTTCACTTCAAACAATGAATATACAGCATTTCAGAATGTCACTTTCCTTATAGCTTTCATAGAAACAGTACAGTCAGGTAAAGAAGTAAGTTCTTCAGTATATTTCTGAAAAATCTCTGCCTGGAAATCAGTGGATACTTTTGACAGTGGGTAAGGACAAGTAAGATGGTGATGGTCTACTATGAGAGTATTGATTTTATATTAATGCCAGGAAAAAGAAGGATGACCAACTTCCCAATTTTGTGTTCTTGTTACCTCTAAGGCAACTACTTCTAAATGAAAATACTGAGCATTTTATTTCCCTGGAAGAAAGGGAATGCTGTACAAATTAAAACTACTACAAAGTGAGGTCCCTAAAAACACCCTGAATTGCCAATTTGTAGATTCTAATAAAACTACTGCTAATAATAGCACAACAATAATGAAGAATTACAACATACTGAGCAGAAATTGGAGCTGCATAGTGCACACGCATCCAAAGGTGAATTTCATTTACAATTTAAGGCAATAATGAAATAGTAGAGTAGCTAACACAAAACTTCCTTTAATGTCTTCATAGTTATCCCACTCAATGAAATTTTTGATCAAGCTTTTTAAGAACAGAACAGAAAGGAGAAAAAATGCTTTTAGATCTTGTATCTGAATTTGCCCTACTTATTCACCCTATAGGTTTAATTGTTGTAAGTTAAACTCTTCTTTCTTGTCACACATGTACCTAATATCAACAATGCTTGGCTTTCTGAACCCATTTCAGGACCTATTGTTGTAGCTGAAATAATATACTCCACGCATAAATAGTAACATGCTCAGAGATGTAAATTTAATACAATAGAAAAATTAATCCCCATTTTAAGATATCCTTTATTTGCTGTAAAAGGTATGTGTTTTCTCCATATAAGCCATGTTTATATGCAGAAACCTCAACAATTTATCACCGGATACCTCAGTAATTTATCTTCTGATGAAGAAGATCTGCCCATTTACATATCTGGATTTATCCCTCAAAAATCAGTCTGTGCACCAAATTAGTCATGCAACACATGTAATTTACCTACTTTAAGTGGCTCAGGCCATCCCTGCAAGATTCAGTGACCCAACAAGAGACATAAGATGTTACAGTCATAACATGCAGTACTGATCTCAGTGCCTGTCTACAAACAGATGAGCCACATAACTGTGCAAATTTCAAAGAATTCAAAGCAGCTATTCTTAATTTTAGAACCTGAGGCCCACACCTGCTCACACAAACAACTAACTACAGAAAATATTTCAAATTATTTATTTTATTTTCTATCAAAGAAACAGCATGTTACAGCAGTGTAAAAACTTTTCAACACAAAGAATGAATATCAGCATTCTTAAAGGAATAGCATATACACAAAAATAATCTTTGACAAAAAAAAGAAACAAACAAACAAACAAAAAAAAAAAACAAAACCAAAATACCCAAACCAAACCACAAAACCAAAGCCAACTAAAACAAATACTATATAAAGTGCTCACAAAGCAGATTTCCTTACTGGTATCATTACAATTATACATTTCTATGTATAGCCAAATATCCCAACGCAAAATGCTGTACAAAAACACTGAGCCTTCAGATTAACTGATCACTGAAGTCTCATGTATGTAGTGGGCAATGATGTACAGACATGCGTCACAGTAGAGTTTTGTTGCATGTTGAATCTCAGGGATCTTTTTTTTCCTCATTTCCTATTAGACCATTTTTTCACAATTCCCCTTCTCACTCTTCCTCACACCCTCCCCCCCAACCATTCTATTGTATTGCTCTTCTTTTCAAATGCTCTGGACATTTTTACATACCCCTGACATAAAATATGACAGACTTGAAGAAAAAAAAAAAAAGGCAAATGAGAAAAGAAATATTGCACTCCAACTATATTCCATCACATATATTCCATCACAAGATACATTAGTTAGAATCCAGTTTTCGGTTGGGAGGCTCACTTTGGAGATAAAAAGAAAATATGTTCTGACAATGTCAAAATTATTCTGCTTCCATATTACATCTCCTTTCAAAATCTGTTTATATTAATATATATTTAAATGACACATGAAAACATGGAGATGAAACAGAAACAAAAGACAACACAAAATATTTCAGATCAACTGATATTTTTAGTTGTCCCCTGGAAAATAACAAGTTGAGGAAAAATGGATTTATCTGGAAGGAAACCAATTCTCTAAACTCAAAATCATAAAATAGAAATATAGTCTCGGAGCATTACTGGGTGGTACAGCTGAATGCAAAAGCAAAGAGCAAGCATTATGTCTCCCAGAACACACTCTTTCACTCAATACCAAAAAACTGCATGCCTAGCAAGGAGCAGCAACAGATCTCGCTTTCCAAATGTCTGTGCAAACCAGGATTTACATCTTTCAGTTTGCTCTGATGTCCTTTTCTTAAGGAAAGAAGCCATGAAACATTATTATTTCAGACTAGAAGTCTTAAACCCCAATGTCTTCCTCTTCCACTGCATGCACATCACTGCAAATCATATTTCAGAATCTAGTCTTCAACTTCATATTCCCTACATGGATTACAAAATAACCTAAGTGATTTTAATTGCAAAAATTAAATTGTTGTCTATTTTCCATTATCAAACAAAAAAGCTGTGTCAGCTTATTTCAGAAGCCAGCACAGTGTGCCTCCTCTATTTATTTTTTTAATCTATTTCTCAGTCTGTGTATATGGACAATAACAAACATTGGTAAAGATGGCAAATTATTTTAACTCTTAAGTCAAAGTCTCACACATCTGGCTTTTAAACAGTTACAAATTATTTTCTAATTACTTTATTTTCTAAGTCAGGTTCCCTCTGCTTGTTGTTTGGGGTTTTTTTTAAGCAGTTCATCTAGAGAAAACATTATGTTATGTTCATTCATCATGGATTTCTTGTTTCCATTTAAATAATGCAGTTGAAATCTTCAGAAGAAATTAAAACGGAACACTAAACACTTAGATGCATAGTAATATGCAAAAGAAACTTAATTTCAGCATTAAGATACAAGCTTCAACACCTTTCTGAGTCAAAAGATCACCTAATACCAATGAAACTGTATGCTGTTCTTGGAAATGGTATATCTTGCAGCCAGTTACAAGTGTACTTACAGTTCATTTGCCTTCAAGAATCTGTGATTGTCTCTCTCAGCAGATAATATACATTCAAAATTAACTCTGTCAATGTCTCCCACCTTGCACATAGTGGAATAATCACACCATTCTCATTTGTTTCCCCTGTAAAAAAGCTTGAGGGCTTTATAATGTTTCATTATATAATGATTCGTTCCTCTTTAATTGTGTAAATAAATCTTAGTACTACCTTGGTAATATCCAGTTGTATGATCTGCCACAAATCTAAGGAAAATCTATGGTCAGATCTTTCATCCTCTTCTCTCCAAAGACTCTTCTTTCCCCCCAACCCTATCTTCTTTTCCACATTTTCAACTTTGACATTTTCCTCTAGGCTTTTCCAAGGCTGACTGCTCTATCATAGATGATAAGAAAGAAGTAAAAATATTCTAAAATATAATTCATTATCTAAATTCAGAAATTTTAACTTGCAGCTATTGAAGTTCTAAGTGGTGACAAGTACTTACAATATTTCAGGACTACTGGGGTTTTGGTGTTTTGGTTTTGATGAGTTTTTATGTAATTTTTTTTCATATCTACCAGGTCCACTCAAGATTTGCTGTCTGTACTGGGTGATCAGTACAGGAATATTGTCAATGTCACTTACTTGAATTATGCGAAGAAGAAACAGAAAATAGAAAAACAAACAAACAAAAAACAACAAAAAAAACCCCCACACAACCAACCAACCAAAAAACAACAAAACAAACCAACAAACTTTACAAAGAAAAAGCATATCGCTCTTGACACACAGAACATCATTAGCAAATATCAGTTCTGAATGTTAAGTCCTTGCCCACAGATTTCATAGCTCCAAGATCATCTGTCCCAGTTTGGTTTAAGTCAATCCAGCTCTGTAATGCTACATTAATGATACAGCACCTCATTTGCACCTACAGCAATGCTCGCACAACCTCATGATCAACAAGGCCAAACACTCGGCCTACTTGCAAACTAAATCAATTTAAACAAAAACATTTCTCTTTTTCATTCTGATTAATCCAGCTTGGGTTAATCAGAAAAGTATGCCCGGAGGACTCTTTACAGGGGAAGTGAATTAAAATATTTACTTTACACTGGGCCAATTCACTCACAGTGAATGTGATCTGAGTGCATTTATCTGTTACTTTTAAACTTTCTCTTCTAATTTCTTGTGCATTGAAAAAACAAAACTATTTAGTTGCTGGAAGTAGCATGGTAACTCTAAGGAAATGGATGCTTATTACAAATCACTGTATATTTGACAGCTAAGTAGTCTTTGAGATGTGGGACTGGTACTAAATCTCTCAGGAAAATCCTCTTACAAGATGAGATGTGTAAAAATCTTAGTTTCCTTTCTGGTCTCTGGAATGAGGAATCTTATTTCTGCCACTACACATTACACAAATGAAGGAACAAGGACATGGAAGTAGGTACCATATGAAGTGACAAGTCAGAGATTTCAGGAACCAAAGTCAAACAAAGAACAACAGTTTAAAAATTTCACCTTCAAAGAAGGAAAATATTTTTGGCCCCTTTGGCAATAAAAGGGTAATTACTGGTCAAATATCTGTCTTGGAGAAAACGGCCTCAAGATGCCTCAGGTAAGGTTTAGATATTAGGATATTAGGAAAAGTTTCTTCCCTGAAAGGGCTTTATGGACCAGGAAGTGCTCATGGAAGTGGCTGAGTCACCATCCCTGGAGGTATTTAAAAGCAGTGTAGATGTGGCACTTTAGGACTTGGCAGTGCTCAGTTAATGACTGGACTTGATGATCTTAAGAGATTTTTCCCCCATTAAAATATTCTATGTCTCTTGTACAGTGACAAGTTGAAGTAACATGCTGTTCGTTGTTTAAACATCCAACACTGAAAAGTCCTGGCATCCGTCCCTGATATGACAATGGTATCATTTAGTTTCTTCTTGGAATAGTTCATGGCAGTCTTCAAGATCTAAATACCTATAAATCAGGTACTTATCTGCTTTCTATATGACTCAGACTCATGATTTATGACTTAGAAACCTCTGCAGTCAAATAAAGTCTTTGTGACCACTTCTTAACTTATCTACGTAAAGGTAGCTGGAAACAAGTTGAAACAACAGATTTTATATATATACAGGAGAAAAGAAGGTAACTGTAAGAGAAAGACTGCTGGAAGAACACTGTCCAGGCTATACCATGTGAAAGAAACCCACAGGAATTTACATTCAAATATATGTCATTCTGATACAAGCCTGTTGGATCTGTCATGCAGAGTCAGAGCTTAAGAACAAAATTATCTACACACAAGTGTCACTGTTAATCTTTGATTGTCAACTTGAAGAGCCTGATTTGTCAAAATACGTCCATGTTTACTGGCTTTTTATAAATTTGACTACAACCATTATTGATTTCAACTGCACTTATGTGGCAGCCACACCTCTTCCTTAGTACTCAGAATCTAATGATAACACTATTAGTATCCCTTCAGATATTTGAGTAATCCACCAGCATCACAGAGATGCTATCTGAATGGCAAGGAGGAGATAAAGACTTATCCCTTCACCTGAATGTTATGTTGAAACTGTCTTTTGTATTTTAGTTCCTTTGATTTCCAAGAGAAAATACTGATCAATTCTGGAACAGCCTTGAATGACTTTCGTGACTAACCCCACTGATGACCTCCATTTGTAAAAATCTTTGAGAGAATACATACTTTTTTCTGATGCCCTTATTAAAATCTACTTTAAATGAAACAAATTTAATTTCAAAGACTCTTTGAAATTACAGTGTTTTATTTAAATAACATTCAAGCAAAATGCTGCGGCTGTTTTGGACACAAATTCAAAATCATCAGCTGAACTCAACACCATCTGTATTTAAGGTAAATAACTTATTTTTTTCACAAAAATTTTATTCAAATAGAAGATAAAAGGCAGTGGCACATGATATGCCAAGGAAACACATTCTTACATAGAGCATATTTCCCCCATAGAAATAACATCATCATCACTTACAGCAAAGTTCTAGACAAAGATTAATCATTTCCCACTAAGAATGTGTAGGTTCCAGCCCTACACCTTTTTTTGTTTGTTTGTTTTAACCTGAAACACATTTTGCTCCCTTGGGCAGAAGTAACAGTGACTCAGTCACTTTCACCAGATGGCATGCTTCTTACTGAATTGAAAAGTGCACTGAAGAAAGAGTATAATCTTACTGGCATGACAGTTTTTAAACCAGTCCCTCCCGCAGAGATCTCGAGAAAGACTTGTCTTTCAAAATCAGTCTTTTGTGGTAACAAGAAGTTACAGAGCCTCCTGCTCAGTAACTCTATTGAAAAATTAAAATGTGGTAAAAAATGCTGTGAAACAAGAAGCTGAGCAGACATACTTTCATTATGTTCACAAGTAATTAGAACCAATCTTTAAACTTTGGTTTTTATTAACCTTGTTTCTTGTATGAATATCTACATCCCTCCTGAAAAAGAATAGCAGTGCTGTATGAAAACTCACCCCAGAAAAGTTTGTAACTATTTCATAATTTGGGTAACATCAGGATAAAAAGGAGTAACTCAAAGCAAAAAGACTGATGCTTAAATGGAAGCAAAAGAAAAAACCAAAAATTCATCAGTGACTTAAAGTTCAGAAAAGAGCTAAAAAGCATGTATTATGTCTTTTTTTAATGATTGTTCATTTTCTTAAGTTAAATGCTTCATGGCTTTTCCAGTAACAATATGAAAAAAGCTCTCATGTCAAATCAAAGAATGCTATTAAACAATTGAGTGAATCTTGAACTGGTTTACAAAATTGTTTTAATACAAAAGCTTGTACCACTTGAATGACTGTGAAAGTCCAACTGAATTACAGCAGCATTTTAATACATAGCCTGTATTTAACTGTGGTAAAATAAAAACTTTTTGAGGAGAAGGTAAGGGAGGAGAGGGTATAGAAGGGGAGGGGAGGATGGAGGGGAGGAGAGGAGAATTAATTCAACCACCAGTTGGAAATTTCAGTACTACTTACACTTCTATTTATGTATTTCTCTAATAATCTAAAATAGTGGTCTACCTCCTTCAAAGGACTTTCTTCAGCAAGTATTAGGCAATAGATATCTTTCAGCTAGGAGTAGTTCGTAAAATTATTTTTCTTGTGCCTGTTTATAAAACCTGCAAAAATACTTTTCAGTCCGATATATTATTGTGCCGCTGCTTGTTAAAAGGCATATAACTAAAAGAGAACCATTGTTATAGCTATTGTTCAACAAAAGATTTTATTTCCATGCAAGAAATATCCTTTTTTCTTTCTTAGCAACAGAAGGTACAAAGGACTTGCTATGACAGCAGTAAAATAATTCTTCATGTTCCCAAATTAAAAATCTAACTTTTCCAAGAAATCTTAAACTTCTTAACAAAAATAAGAGAATGTTCTCTATGAATATGTATACTTGCTAAAAACTCTTAACTTCTGTTGTACCATATTCAAGTAGGGTTTAAAGAAAGGATAGATTATTCACGCATAATTAAGGTAATGGTGTTTCATTTTAATCTAAAAGAGAAAGAAAATCCCACCCTACTTAGAGCCCGATGTACTTGTTTCCTTATAACACAACCTGTAAGTGTTGAGTTCACATACCCACTATTCCACAGCTGTTTTACACGTTACTTCAGAGAAGAAGACCCACAGATGGATAATCAGGTGAAGTCTGGCTGTTCCCTTGGAAGAATATCCTATTCCTAAAATATCTATAGAGAGATGTCTTTGGTCTGATTTTTACCTGGTTTCTGAGGTTTTTGAGACCAACATGTTGGGTCCTGGGAAAGAACTACACTCTTACTGCTTAAAAAATACTCTGACAAAGCAACAAAAGCCAGACATGCACCATATAATACATGCTTTTTCATAAACAGGTATGGTAAATAACTCCTCCTCTCAAATTTACTGTCAACAGATCATACTGATTTTACCACCAAAGATTCAGCATTGACAAAGCATCTGTAGAGATAAGTTCACTAAATTATTACTACAAAAAAGACACCATGTTGTACAACACAAAACCAATGTGCTTATTCAGTACAATTTAGACTACTCATCTGAGACAATTCAGTTAAGCCCCTGAGACTTATACAAAACACAGCTTCATTAGATGGATTAACTCATGTGATATTGTAAGCATAAATTAATCATGTTTGAAGTTCTAGGTTATTTTGCAATGTACTAAGTACAACCTACTAGAAAGTTCATCAGATATCTCTATTCTTCAAGTGCTCTTGTAGTGTCCTTAGCTATATTCCACTTCATATAGTTCACCATTAGAAGCATTTATATAGCATTTATAACAAAGCTTCAGTGTTAACTACAGCTTCTTAATATGTTACATTCTATAAAGCAGTAACTGTCCATGATAATGTAAAAGATTTGATGAGTGCATTTGTTAAGGTATCTAGCTGCAATCACTGTGCATACAGAACTGTAAATATTTTTAGATTGACTGCAGTCAGGGGATGCAGTGTAGTGGAATGCTCTGCCTCAGGAGGGGTAAAAGGTAAAACAGTTCACACTTCACCCTATTTTGCAAAAATTATCGGTGATGGACAGAGGAAGGAGAGTCACACTGCTTTTGGTATTGAAGAATGCTGAGACCACACTGACTCCTCAATCTCAATGCCAGATATTCTGAGGATGGGAGGAAAAATGTCTTTCTTGAAGAAAACTGGCACCAGTCACTGTGTGTGGTGAATTTTTTGGTAAGAGAGCAAACAAATGATAGAAGTTACGACTTACATAAAGCTGCTGAGCTGACATAGCTGGCCTGAAGGTATGACTAATAGTCAACCACTTCATACAACCCACTTTTTAACAGCAGGGTCTTCTAATATACCTCCCCTTTTCAGAGTGGATGTGAATGTTTCTTCCTTGAGCTGGGACAGCTCCCCAAAGCTGAATGAAAAAGATTTCCCATAGTCATTAATATGGCTGAGTACTTTTGGGTTGCCATCTTTAATCATGCAAAGAACAAAGACGTATAAAGGCTCAACTGCACCTATACAAACTTTAGACCTAAACCATTGACCAAATCTGACTAGGACTGGCTCCGGATACACTTGGATGTCTCTCTGAGAAGGTTAAGAAAGGAAAGCGGTCCTTTCTGATTCTCATGAGTCAATGAGTCAATAGGTAGATTTTTTGAAGCTCCCTTCCTGCTCACAGCACTTGTAAGTGTTGAATTTGGTTTTATACATATAAAATATTCAAAGAAAATCAGTATTTTATACATTCTCTACCCTCACAAATAGAATAGCCCCAAATTAATATTTGCTACTTTCATTCAAAGTAATAGTTTTATAACTGCACAAATGTTCAGAAGTGAATCAGACTTTTTTTTCATTTTTAAATCCTAACACCAATTATGAAACAAAGTAGCCACTTTTAAGTGACTTTGAAATAAAAATGAGGAGATACCTGAAACTTCCACAGTCTTCTAAGACACTGTAAATAAAACACTTACTAATGTTTTCTAAGTACCTGGGCTACTACTTCATAAAAACCAAGAGGTCATGTCCCAAAAAAAAAAAAAGTTTTCTATGCTTTTATAGTTAACAGGGTTTTTCCTCCAACTTTTACTAAAAGAGGATCCTTATCAGTAAATTTTCTACAAGGAAATAAAACCAGAAATGCGGCAACCTCATTCTCCTGCCAAGCAGGAGATGTCTATCTGGTTTTTTATAGCTTTAACTGAAAGCAAGCAGTGAGGGGAGCAGGGGAAGAAGATTTTAGTTTGACTCAAGTCAAGTAAGACAGAACAGCCTTAGGCATAGCAATGTTATCCTGTGTTACTAAAATCACTTTCCTAGCAGTATAAGAAAGTGAGTCATTTTAAGACATCTCTGTTGTTACAGTGCAGTCTATATATTTCTTGTATAATTCAGTCACACTTCATCCACTCTCTTAAGTTAATCACCAATTTAGCAAACTGAATTAGCTGAAATTAATACAGAATGAGGTTCAGATTCCAACCACTGGTGAAAAGTACTCGTAAACAGGACTGCTTAATTAGGTCCTGGTGAAGAGACAATTTACTCACTGCAACTTTGGCAAAGTCCACAAATATCATTCTTTAAAATGAAACAGCAAACAAGAAATCAGACACAAGCATACTGTTATAAAAAACTGCAGGTGATAAAAGTCAGTAAGTATTCTTGTACTGATATACGTATATCAAATACTTGGTTGCAGCATGGAGATACCAACAACAGTCTCGTTATCTAGGACAAATAACTCTTCAGCCTAGATTCTTCCAATTCAAGCTAGCATCACTACTGTCTCATCCTGCATTGTACTTTAATCCAAAAATGCTAATTAAAATCATATCTAAACTGACACCCTCTTCAGCAGAGTATCACCATGCCAACACAGAACTCAGGCCCCCAGAATCTTCACATCAAAAATTATGGATTATGAAATAAATTGATTCCTTTGGCAAATCCTTCATGAAATTCCAAAATTATTAATGGATAACTGCTACAAAAATTATTTTTATCTAGGTCTCTCTAAGGCAAATGACCAATGACAAAGCCAAAAGTGCAGATTACTTAAAATTATAATTTTGTAAGAGCAACTATATTAAGTAAATGCATAATGAAATTTACATCTTCATTTTGGAAGTAATTTAAGAAAATGAATTTAATTTCATTTTTGTTATGTAAAAAAGCCAATTGTTGAAAAGTAATTCATGCAAGAACATTTTCTGTCAAAGTATCTATAGTTTTGTATTTGAAAATATTTTCTGAAAGTCTCAAGCTAACTACTGTTGCTTTTTTTTTTTGTATGCAGTTTTGAAAGGATAGCCACTACATTTTAAGCACTTCAAATTACCAAGCTGAAAAAAGCCTTTCATTTAAAGCCTCACAATCATTATGTTACACAGTATGAACACATGGGAGTGTAAATTTAATTTTCATCAAAAGCTAGACTGGTAAATCCTGTCTCTGGAAATAGACCCCAAGATCACATGCACAGGTCCAACTACTATCTTAATTCCAAACGGTAGAATTCTTTGCAAATGACAAGCTCAAAAATTATGACTCTTTAATCATTCAAAATTAGGCAACAGAGAATGCCTACTGGCTGTCATTACTGACAGTATTGGCACCTATTCTTGAAAGAATCCCGCAGTGAATTTGATATTAAGAGAATGTCAGACACTTTCTGGTTAAAAAATGCCTTGCAGTTCTTCCAGCCAGAACTGAAAACACTCCTGAGACAGCTTTACTGGAGATCAAAAGAAATTCCATTTATATGCAGCCATTAGACACATGTACTCTTTTATACTGTTTTTCAAATAATTAAGGAACCACATAGGCCTGGAGCCACAGTATGCCAGAGTGCCATAATAAAAAAACCAACAAAATACAGGAATAAAACCAATGCATGAGGGCTTTTAAAGCATTCCCCTCTATAGAAGTCCTACAAAACTTGTTACCACTTCATATTTAACTTCAGTAACAGAGTCAGTGATGGTGCCCTAAACTTCGAAAAGACACCATGCACAAACAACAGCTCCTGCTTCCTTTTCTTGACAGGGTTCTGCTACTGATGGTTTCAGGTCTGAAAGACCCTTTAATTTTTTAGTTGCTGTCTAGTAACACTGTTGTTGCAGTGATGATGTCCTAAGTACATTTGTGACCTGGTGGTAGAGTTGTTAGAGCAGTCTATTCACAGAAGCGTGTTGAATTAATAGCACCACCCATACACTGTGCTAACACTCCAGTGACAGAAGGGATTAGGTTGTCTCTTACCTTCTTGTTCCCTATGAACTTGGCTAAAGATTGCATTGACTGCACTGACAACTGAGCAACTGAAGAAATAGAAAAGCTAAAATTGCCAGCAAGCAAGTTCAGGATTACACAATCACCTTCCTGCCAAGAAGTAAAAAATATACCTAACATGCTGATTTACAACTGGTGAAGATACCAACAAACACAGAAACTGAAGAGCATTCTCATTGTGACTTTTTTTCTGCCATTTTCTATTTTTACTAGCTCTGGAACAGAGATTAGCAAACAGCATCTTTTTCCTCATGCCAAGCACTTAACTAAAACATCATGTTCAGGGTTTTAATGTTGCTGAAAAACATATTTATCTAAATTTTTTGCCATTTGCCATAGATAAATAATGCCACAAAACCAGGAAAAATTCCTTATTCCATATATCAGAGAAGAAAATTATTATTTTAAGAAAAGGAAATGTAACATCTCAAAAAGATCATAGAGCAGTGCCATCTAGTGATTGCCACCATAAATAAAAAAACTTTTGCATTAATACGTGATACAGAGTGAGTATTATCAATAACTGAGCTTGATTCTTTTCTCAGACAAAACATTTGTGGAACAAGCTGCAAGGGTAATAATGAATTATATGAGAGGTCATGCACTTACCACTTCAAGAGAGCTCAGCATTTGCATTTCAAACAAAAAAAAAAAAATGCTACTGGTAGCAGATTCAAAGGAAGAAATTACAGTCACTCCTCATGATACAGTTTTAGGAAAGGAGTTAATATTTTCAGTGCTCTATAAATAACACAGAATAAGTATTGGTGAGCAGTAGCTCTGTTGTAACCTTTGAAGGATGTACTGGTAATTATTAAGTGGAATAAAACTATAGGAGAAAGGGAAAACTACACAGTTCATACACAGGTCTAATTTATTTTCCTGACAGAAAATTCTAAGTGAACCCTGACCATAAATATTCTTTAATATATTGGATTGCTTGTATAAAAATGTAAGAATCCCAGCACAGGAGATACTGAAAAAATCCAGAAATATTGATTATTTTTCAGTTTGTAAAATATTTCATTATTATCAGCTGTTAAAAAATTGTAGTTTGCTTTCTCATAGGGTATCTATGTAACAACTACAAGTCACTGAAATATTGTTTTGGAACTTATAATTTTACATGAAAATGCATGCAAAAATATGTACTAAACTTTTAAATGGACATCAGCTTGTATTATGAGAAGAGTAACAGGTCATTTCTGCATGTGTGAACATAGACTGGTAGAGCAGAATTTTCAAAAGAACTTAAGTTATGCTGCTTATTGTAAATTTCAGTGAGCCTTAGTAATGTAAATCCTTCTGGTGAGTTTAAAATGTAATTACTTTAATTCAGATTAACAGAAAGGAACACACTACTGTGCATATATTACAGGATTACTTTTTGCAGATTACTGTTTGCTTCAGACATACTGAGCAAACAGTAAATTATAAAGTCTTGTTACCTGCATAGCCTATATGAAACAGAATGTACTGGTAATCTGTCATGGGCTCAAAGCCATCACCTAATTTTCAGAATTATTCACAATTTCAAATCAGAGATATGGCCATATTGCCTTCAAATAAAATGTTACAGAAGAATAAGTTATATTTTGACAGCGCCGGAAGAAAGCATATCCATGATACACTCCAAACTGACTTTGCATGTCTGACACAACATTTGAAGAATTTTTAGGAATTTCTAGCTATGTCAGCTTTCAGTATCTCGTTGTTCTCTTTTTTTACCTCTGTGCTGATCCAAGATGTCCACAGTGAAAGTACTTGATGCTAATAATGATATCTCTTTCAGTCAAAAGTAGAAAATTTTAAAAATGCACCAGTTACCTGCACGTCCTCTTCCCTACCCTTCCAGCACAGTATTTTTTTCATGTGTCCAGAAAGCATACAAAATATTACTAGCACCTACAGAAACACCATACAGTTAGGATGGATGTAATTAAAGCAGAAATTTAGGCTCTTGATACATTACAGGCACTCATTTAGTAACCTTCCCTATATTAATAATACTGTGCTAGAATGTGAATAAAATAAAACTGTGACCTTGATTACATATTTAGGTTGAAATTCCAGCAGCCATGGACATGATACAAATTCCTCATACAGAACATCTACAATGATGAAGATTGATTCTTCTATATGAAACATTTCCTTACTTCCAGTAAAACTCCATTTTCTAGCTAAACAACAGTGTCTCTGAACTGCAGACTAAGCAATAGCTTCATTGCTTTATAAAAGGCAACACTGAAAAAAAGCCATTATCTTTAGAGGCACCAAATACTCAGTACTGTTACCCTAACTGAATGAGCAATGAACTGTGTGAGCCTACTAGCTGTTAAATCTAACCACAATCTCTTTTTTGCAACTCTCACCTGACATATATTCAAATGGAAGGGAAAACCTCAAATACTTATAACAGCTTTAAAGTAAAATCAAGAATTATTAAGCAGAAGTAAAAACTCAGATTTGGTTTTTGTACAATCTGATATCACAATGGTGTGTTGCTGTAACACACTACATGATTATTACCAGATGTTGATGTAAGCATTTAAAGGCTACTATCTAGCCCCACTGTAAAGTGAACTGCTTTTAAGCAGGAGTGTGAAGAGTAGCATGTATTGGTCAAACAGCCATGTAAACCAAGTTGGTAACTGGTGCTGTACCTAATGGAGAAGCAACTAAATTGGCGGTTCCTACTCTGGTACTCTTCCTTTTATGCAATATAAACAGCTTCAGCTGAAAGCCCCACAAGAGAAACCTCCCAAACCCAGGGAAGGAATTGTGCAATGTGGCACAGTGCAAAGAGGTTTAGAGCATGCACTCATATATTATTTTTGAATCCTGCTTTGTCCTTCTATTGCTGCTAAAAAAATTTTGCCTGGATATAATACCTCTATAGTTTTGAAAAAAAGAATCCTGAAATTCTGACTTCATTATTGTTTGTTAATGAATTAATAATTTTAAAATAGTTACTAATTCAAATTTCTTTACCCATCACTTGATTTTTTGTCTGCCTAATGGGAAAAAAACCCATAGAAACTAGAATATTTATTATTATATACTTTCATCATATTACTATTTTTTCAATTTCAAAGCTTTAGCATATTAATCTTTAAGTACATGGAGGGTTTTAATTACACATCACAGTAATTTTTTTCTTTTTTACTTTTGTCTGTTTCTAAAACTACAAAAACTTGTTCATAAAGGGAAAGTACAAAATAATTACTGAATAGATCTAAGCAAGATTTTTGTATCCTCCTAAATAGTTTTTTATTTTCATGTATAAAACTTTTTCATTTGTCTTTCCACAGTAACTGCTTGACAGGAATAATTTGATTACTTATTTTGCAGTTCCCAATGCGTAACACTGCCCACTATTTAATTACTTCTATGTCAAAGTAGAAATTCTATCTATTTCTTACAAGAATTAGTTTTCTCAAAGTCCCAAATGACTCCTGTTCTGAAAACTCTAGCCCTATAAGAATTGGAAAGTGGCTCAACACAACTTCCATCTTCAGAATACGGTCTGTATTCCTTAAGAATACACATGAAAATGTGTTCCTTTAATAAAGCTTTTTATATCAGTATATACACAGCTTGAAGAAATATGTTATCAGTAAGAAAAGTGTTTTATAATAAGAATGTAACTGTACATTCACTTTAAGTCATGTTGGCAGTGAGAATGAAGCTGGACAGGACTGTTTTCACAGCAGATTTGCCTTAAAGCGGGCAGCAATCATATCCTTGTGGTATGTTCGACTAGATGTTCTGAGATGTTGACTTCATTTATCTTTCTCAATTACTTCCTTGGGGTTTGACAACTTAGTAATTCCTGACATAATTTTTCTTCCTAATAAGTGGCTATCCTCCAGATCAGACATAGCATTTAAAAATAAATTATAGATTCAGAAGTCACTCAGGTGCTCAGCTATACATTTCTTTCAGAAATCTGGGAAGCAAGTTATTGAAAGCTTATTATTTACTGCAGTTTAATTCCTACAGTTGCTCCACTACCTTTTGTCTTGATAAGTCGTTTCACTACCTTTGTAAGAACTCTAAGATAATTACTTCCTGCTCCATTGTCTTGGGAGACAACAGAAACAAGAATTTCTTGAGGTTTAAGCTTATGTGAATCTACTTATCTGCTTTATAACCTATTCTAGCAAACTCAATCCATTCCCAACTGGAATGAATTCTTGTTTGCACTAGGGTCTGTTTATGTTGTGAGCACAGAGAAATTTTATCTCAAATTAAACTGGTCCACTCACTCTTTGAAGGCTTTCACTACCCAGAACTGCAATAAATGAATATATTCTGTTTTCACATGTTGCCTACAGCCCAAAGTGCTTCTTTTTCATTTCACTGTGTGCCAGTTTACACTGGGAATGGAACACTAAAAAGCTGGCACAAGACCACTATTTTCTCAATAGATTTGTTTGGTCCTACTCAGTAGATCAAAAAAGAAAGAAAGAAAGGGAAAAAAAAAAAGTCAATCAAAAGGACTATAAAGCCATTGGCTAATGTAGAATTCTGCATATTCTTCCAGACTACCTCATGTACTGCCATAAACACAACCCATTTCCACAATGTTCCTCCCCACATACATTATTAACATCAAATTTTTCCTGGCTTTCAAATCAAAAATCTATTCCTGTTACTAATGGTCAAAGTAATACTTTCCATTTAATAGAATGGTAAGTCTCATCCTTTCTTCTGTATAATTGGAGGCGTTCATAGAAACATCTAAAGCAAGTCTTGTACTCACGTGGGGCCATTGAAGAGTGGTTTCCTGAATCTCAGCCCTTTCTAACATCCATGAAAGGAATAGCAACACAGTCTCTTCTTTCAGGACTATTATTGCTATGCCTGGAAAATTGAATCACAGCATTTAAGCATAAGTGTAGTTTGTTACTTCTGAGAACAGCCAGGCAAATAGATGCTGAGAGGCCACAGGCTTGTCTGGCTCTGTCATTCCAAGTCACATTCCACCACTGTAGCTTCAGTCTTCCCTAGTCTTTTTCACTTCAGAAACATGAGATTTTATCACAAAAAGCCACAAATTCTACCTCCTCTCTACTAGGGCTGACAGGTGCTATCTATTCCAACTAAGGGTCTGCAGAGTTGTAAAATCTCACAATCTTGAAATCTCTCCTTCCCTTTTATTCTCCAGGTCCTACAGGGAAGCAGAATTTCCTCTTCCCAAGGAGCTTGTTTCTCTTTTTTTTGTCTCTCTTGAGGCTATCTCAGTCTCTATAATAATGATAAAATTATTAGTTGGGTCTTTGTATGTGTCCTCCCCACACACACTACCTGCCTGCATAACTGATGCATTCCAAATATGGTGAAGTTGTGATGATTTCAATTGGCTTTGGTACATGTTGGCCTGCAAAAGTTGTAGGGCAGCCATGGGAAAATATGAGTGCTGAGGCTCATGTGTGCTGTGAACTGGAATCTACTTGATGACCTGTCACAGAGGAACACAAATCTTTCTTCATTAAAGGAAACAGAATCCTGAAGATGCCAAACTGAGCTTTTCCTCAAGAAATCCTCTCTTATGAAACTCTTCACAACGAGCATCTACTGCTATTCTAAAAATGTTTCACCAAAACACAAGCTGAAATGCAGTTTATAAATTGCAGCAATTGAGAAATAAATACCACTTGAAGAAAACTTTGTGTTTTCTCAGAAACAAGATAAAGTGAAGGAAATAATAGGACAAAAGGATAATCTGGAAGCAGGAAAGTGAACAGAGGATGACAGTCTAAGTAGCTGTCCTGTTCTAAGACCAGCCTATTTAGTTTCTCTAGTGATGTGATTCCCTATATTACAATCTTACTTACACAAAAAATGCCAAAGAGGGGAGTCCAGTGAAATCCCTTTCTTCCCTTAGGGATGGAGATCTGCCTTTGTACAGCTCAGACATGGCCTTTGGTCTGCCACAATAAATGCCACCCCACGGCTCTTATCAATATTCAACACTGAAGACAGGTGTACTTAAAATTATCTTGGGCTGAGGGGCAGGGAGAAGTGAGGGATGTGGAATGCTATTAAGTTCCTATAATTAAATTCCTATAATCTTAACTAGTGATCACTGGTTGCTCCTAGACATTAAACATGAATATCAGAACAAAAGCAAATTTCCAAATTATAACTTCAAATATTTAAAAAAGTAAGAGTTAAGATTTCTTACCTATAGTTTTTTACCATTTAAAAGAATCTGTCTTCACCTGCAGAATAATGGCTTTAGGAAGCCATTCAAAGTTTATTTTTAAAAAAATTAGAAATAGAACATGCCTTTATTAAAAATTATAAAATACTAATCATGGTATTGTTATATAAATACTAGCAAAACAAAAAGAAATAGGACTGTAGAACTATTATTCTTTTTCAATCTGGCCAAAACCAGATAATAAGAAATAAATTTTTAAAGTAATAAAATTATTTATTATTTAATAATATTATTTATATTTATAATAAATAAATATTTTATAGAGATGAGTATTTCTGCTGAAGATGATTGTTTACTCCATTCAAATAAATATAGTTTTGTTTCCAAAGATGACAAAAGTTTGAAAATGCTCTTTTTTTTTATTGCAACTTTAATTTTGAGATTGACAGCTAATAAACTATGCCACTTTCTTTGTACTACTAAAACCCAATTTTCTCAGTTTTCTTTGCTTTTAGGAAATGTAATGGGACCATTAGATGAAAATCTAGATATCAATTTCCTTCAGACACATTTATTCTTCTGAATATTGTTTTTTAAGAATCACTTACTTTGACTATGACATTTAAAATACAGCAACATCGGTATGATTATGGCATTTCCTTGCAACCCTTGCCTACTATGAAAGGAATAAAAAAACTATTAGCAGAAGTGCAAACCAATTGTAAGAAACAGTTTAAAATATTTTCACCTTCAATGCAGTATTAATTGCAATGCATCCTTATTTCTATTTGCATGTAATTGGGAGTATTTCTGGAAGATGGGTTAAATGGTCCACTAATTCCACCACACAGAAGAGATGTTCACTAAATATCCACACTGGCCTAATAAGACTTTTTTAATAATAATCAATGTGAAAACATTAAAAATATATCAATATATAACAAGACTTGGCTACAATCTGCTGATACAAATATCTACTTCAAGTTTCAAAGGGAATGAGAGATTAGACTTTAATAAAATAACAACTCTGATCGGTATGCTTATAAATAATCTCGTGAACTACTGCTTCATAGAATAGCTGCTGAGAGAAAAAAAAAACACAAGATTTGCATTTTATCAACAGAAAATGGGCCACCAAAATGCCATTATACAACAGTGATGACAGTTTATCTTCTGTGTTTCTCCCTCCACAGATTTTCATCATTAAGAAATGAAATGGTCCCCAGGAATCAAAAGGCTTATGAGATGGGAAGCAGCTCAAATATGAATTCTACTCAGCATATCTCATGGGAATAGTATTGATATCTCAGCACAGAGAACATTGATTGGTATATTGCATATCATGAGGACCAGCGTCTATAAATTTCAATTATTTCAATCCCATTCTTTACAGAGTTATTTCATCTATTTTAATGTTTTTCTAAGGCCACACTTTCCAGAAAAGAAGAAAAATATTAATTTTATGCTTTCAAATTATGGGAAAAAATGAGCATCTGGCTGAAAATACATTAGATTAAAACAGTTTGGAAAATCAAGAGTTAAACTAGTCACTGTACTAATTAAAAATGAGCCATAATTTATAAAGATTCATCATTAGACACATCTTAGCCAAATCAGCCTTATGACAGAGGTATGTCAATCAGTGACTAATTAGAAATAGAATTTTCTTAAATTTCCTGAATATCTGTAGAAAAAAAAAAAGAGAAAGCATAGAGAATGAGAAGGTACTCAGCATAATGTATCATAGTGCTAGTAGCCAAATAACCTCCTAGGCAAAAGGAGAATGAAGAAATACACACACATACCCAGTACCATATAAATTTACTGACATTGATCCACTTATCCCTCCACTTGTCCAACATCTGGATTTTTAATTACCAGCAACAGCTATAAGGAAATCCACCTTCTCACAAAGAACAAGCCAATGAAGCAACAGACAGCTGCATATAGAGCCTTCAGAACTCCTTAACCTTTGCCCCCCTGCTTTATTCACCAGGGTTTAGACAGCCAAAAGGTACACAAACTAAAAAAACAAAACCTCTAAAAACAAACAACAGTCATATCATCATGACTTAGAAAAATCACCACAGGAATCCTCCTAGAATCTTTATCCATACCCTCCCTCTCCAATAACCACACCCACCCTGTGTTTATGTTATTTCAATGGTCTTAATACAAGATATGAAAAAGTCACTAACATAGACTTACATTGTTAAACTCGGCACAGGGACACTAATATTCCAATCTTCAGACCTCCTTAACTGACTGCATTGGAGAAAAATGATCCAGCTTCAGAAGTACAAAGGGCAAGTTACTTTGGTCTTTTTTCTTAACTGCAGGATACCCAAATCCTGGTATTAGTTAACAGCAGCATGCCAACAGTGTATTAATCACAGTACTTGTGGACGGCTGCTTAAGCTAAAAACTTCTCTAATACTTTGTATTTTTTCACCCCGTACTGCTACTAGGCAGGATAACATTTCCTCACAGAGTCCTTGTGCAGAATGTCTGGATTCTAGAACAGTAACAAAAGACCTGATACCTGCTATACTACCAAACCACACTGTTTCTATGTAGCTGATCACACCTCGTGTTGTTCAGTCTATGTAGGTGTTATTCCTACTCTCTGAAGAGGGAATTCAGAGCAGTAAAAACAGTTTTCAGGGATATTCTGTTTACCTAAAAGGAACAGTATTGCTGTTCTGATGCACATATAATAGATACTGTCAAAATCACTACTTTTCAAGAAAAATAAGGAGGCGGCATAGTAGCTGAGGTGTCTATCATTTTAAGTGCTGATCTGAAGAAAAAATCCTAAATCCCATTTTGACTGGGGTATTTACATGTATATATACATAGTAGGAGTAGGAATATACTGACGTTAGTGCACTCTCCTGTATGGCCCATTATGTAGCAAAGTAGACCACAGAGCAGCTCCAACTTCCACAATGAAACACTTCCAGGAAAGGGTGTAGCCTCTAATGGAACTGTTGGTGCCTTGATTGCACACAGGATTGCAGCAGGAACAGAGACCATATCTTTTAATTTTGGGCTATCCATTGGAAGATAGAAGAGATAGAAGCAAATCTTTTTATTCTATCTCCTAGTGCCAGGGTTTTTTTTTTTTCCCTTTTTTTTTTTTTTTCTTCATGTGGAGGCAGCTGTTGTAGTTCTGAATGAGTTAAATGCTCTACAATTATTTTAGGGCCGATACATTGGTTTGAGGTGAAATCTTATACATTCTTTACATTGTAGATCTGTTGATTCCAGATGTGTCACTGTAAAAAGTGGGGTAAGGCTTCAGAATTATTGTGTTCCTGCTTTACAGGTTATGGCTTACCTCCATGAACACTACGCAAACTAATTTTCACTTCCATTCCCTTAGTGCCATACTTCTGACTGAAATGAAGACTGCATGGCTCATTTTCATGACAAAGGCACAGAAAAGCTGTGTGCTTCTTTCTGCCCCCACCACCACCACCCAGCACTTGGCAAGCAATGCAAGTTTAGATCTGATTTATTTTTGAAGTGTTCAGTGTTCAGACGTTTTTCCTTTTTATATGAGACGTTTTTCTTTTTAAATGAGAAAGTCGTTTGAAAGAACAGTATTTTAAAACAGCAGCATGTAATAAAAACACACTGCAGTTCTTCGCTTGGCAAGGAAAGCTAGAGGGGAAAATGCTTAAGAACATTCGAAGCACTGCTGTTTACTCCAGCAACTATAGCACAGGTCTTGCAAAACCTTGTATTTTAGACTCAAGAGACTGGACAAATAATGAATCAGTAGATGATTTTCTTGCCGTTAATTTTTCTTCCAGGTATGTTCAGAAGCACCTGCATGTACTTCGAGCTGCTCCCTAAAAGGGGGGGCTATTATGGATTTGCTGTGCAAAAGATAACAGTGCCTTCACCGTGCACCACCACCATCACCCCCCAAGACCCACTTTACTGATGCACGTACTCCAGCGAGCACATCCAGCACAGCAGCGGACACAGGTGTAGAAGCATCTCTTCGCTGGTGACAAAGGACTATTGTGTTTCTGTCACGTCGCCCGGAGCCCCCGGAGGACTCCTGCTCCCATCGCACGGTTCCTCGCCCAGCGGGGAAGGCTCTTCCCCAGGGAATGTGTGATGCTGGGCACGGCGTCCCGCCCCCCCAGCCCGCGACTGGGGCAGCCCGACACCCCTCCTTCACCACCCCCCGCTGCCGGGCTGGCAGCGCCGTCCGCCGCTCGTCCAGGAGCCCTCGGGGGGCCGGGGACGAGGCCAGCCAAGGCGGGCGGCGGTGGAGGGCTCTGCTGCGGCGCGTCCCGCCGACTCTCGACCCCTGCAGCCCCCACATCGGGAGGCGCAGACCCCCACGACACAGCGATCCTCTTCCCCTCCAGAGGCCCCCCCGCGAAACTTATTCTGCCCTCACGGGCGGGCTCCCTGCGGCCGCCACCCCCGACGGCAGCGGGAGGGTGCCTGTCGCTTACCTGGCGGCTGCCGGGGCGCTCCCTCACGGCGAGCGGCGGCGGGGCGCGCCGCAGCCGGGGCTGCCTCTGCCGCCACCTTCACAGCCCCCTCCCGAGGTGAGCGATGCGCGGGGTGGCGGCGGGTAGCGGACGGGGAGCCGTGACATTTAACCGGGGCGCCTCTCCTCCCTGGCGGGCTGGGCGGACGATCACCGCCCTCCTGTCCGCGGGCAGGCTGAGGCGCAGGACGAAGCCCAGTCCATCCCCGGAGACACAGACGCAGCGCGCTGCCCGAGCCGCCGGCGGCTCCACTCCTCGCCTGTACTCTCCTCCCGCTTCGCAATCGCCGCTGCGACTTCCCTGAGGCGGGGGGCGAGAGATGCAGCAGCCGCAGCAG
>VWYE01015080.1:67529-104180 GCA_013398995.1 Alaudala cheleensis
TTTTTTTTGTTTTTTTTCAAGCAGCATCCCCATGCACCAGCCCTGGTAGCTAGCCATACTTCAGAGATATGAAAATTGTTGTCTGTACAGCAGAAGCTTTTCCATTTAGCTTCTTTAGGCTTTTCCTGTTTCCTCTTGGCACCTTCTGTGGCATAAACCACCCAAATAGGGGCAAACATTTGGCCATCAAATAAATATGAAGTTAAAGAGCAGGACGTTTGTGTTGGTTGAAGATCTTATCACGCTATAATACACATAATGCACTCATCAATAAAATGAAGCACTGAATCCAGACTCATGGTAAACATCCACACAAGAGAACTATGGTTTATACTACATTATAGGGAGAAACAATAAGAAGGAATGATCCATAATGAGATGATTGAGGGTTCCTGCAAAGCTGGGGGAACACAGTAAAATGGTGCTTGCTTTTATTTTTCAGAAAATAAACACCCTGTTATCTGGATTCAAAAGCAGTTAACTCACTGACTTCTTTGAATTAACCCATTTTTATAAAACATTGACCGCATAATGTTCCTTGAACTGGTTACAAATTGAGTACCCAAAGACATTAATTAATACTGTGTCTCAATTTTTGAACAGTAGTTAGTTAAAAAAAGAATCCTGAAAACATTGTGGTGATTTTTCTGGAGTGCTAGTAACAGCTGTTCTGAGGAAATTGCACTGATATCAGTGGATATTTTATATGGCATATAGAAGTTTCTAAAATTTGCCAGTTCAGTGTAATTTTTCTGAAGGTGTATAGACAGCAAGATAAAGTAGTACATCTACTCCAAGAAGTATACTGACAATGGGAAATGAGAATGTCTTCTGAATACTGCCACCTTTAGAGCGTTACTTTAAAGTGGAAGACAAAGCAGGATAGCTGTACATAAAGACTGAATTACTACAAAATAAAAATAGAAACAGGAAAATGTTGAGGTTATCACTGGGGCCCTTGGAGTTGTTCTTGAATAAAGGAGATGCTACAGGTGAAATCTGGAAAAAATTAAAGACTGAAACTTAAGCAGAAGGGATCACCAAAGGAAGCTTCATTAAACAATGGAGCAATACAAAGCTTTAACAACTGTGTCTTTTTAGTCAAATCTCAGCTGTGATGACCTGTTCAATAGCCTGTGCATATTTTGTAAATACCAAAATGTACTTTTGCAGTATGGTGCCCAACCTTGTGCTGCTTGAGAAGCCTGCCATTCTCTTTCACTTGCAGGTATTTGGCTTTCAGAAGAGGTGGAACAACATTGAAGGACAAGAAATCAAATGTTTCTGTACTGCTGGCCATTCAGTCAGGTCTCCATATAGAAATCAAAGCTGGTGGGACTTGTTTTTTTCCTCTCAGGAAGTATGTGCAAAATGCAATCTGAAAGCATTTTCAAAAGGGCCCATTAGCTCTTGACTGAAAGGGACTTTGGAAGGGTGTTGTACTTCTATTTTGCTATAAGGTCTGAAGGAAAGAAGGAAAAAGAAAATGACAACCATACATAGTAATTGACTCTGAAAAAGTAGTTCTTATAGAAACAAGAATGATTATGCATTTGCCTTCAACTGTATTGTAAGTAAAGATTACAGTGCCTCTTCAAATGGAATTAAGTAATCTTTGAATCGCTGAAAATTTAACATGAAATATTAAATGCATCAAAATTCTTCAGTTCAGTATTTTTAGTTGTCTTGTTAAAGATTTCCTCCAGTCACTGTACTGGCCCTCAGTGGTTTCTGTAGCAAGAGTTCAAATAGTGCTGTTCCTATTGGGTTTGGTATCTACAATACGTTTTTTTCAGATTTTTTACAATGCTTAACCTTGTGAATCTCTGAAGAACTGTGCTTACAACAGTGTCCTCATGGGTTTTTTTGCCCCAGTATTTAACATGTTATTTGGCATCTAGCTAGGATGAAATCATAGGGTGAGTCATGGTTTGGTCCTTATCATTTTATGTCTCCATCTACAAAGGGAAATAAATACATGAAAGAAAATAAAAAAATAAGGAAAAATATTTAACATCCAATATGCTTATCAGTATATGATTTAAAGTTTCCAAAAAGTGCTTTCAATGATAAGTTAACTCAAAACTTCAAATTTCAAGCATTTTCAAAATATATGTATTTTTAAAATGATGCTCACATACTAATTAACTATTTCTTATGCAAAAATTATATTTTGAAAAATTAATATTCCTTTTATAATATAAAATTATTCCTAACCCTGAAAGAGAACTCAAAAAATAAACTGGTAATCAAAGATTTTTTTCCATGACCTACTTCTTACACTGCCACTAGTTTCATTCAAGGTCTAATATCTTCTTAGTTCACCTGGTTTTACAAACACATCTCCTCTGTTTGACTGTTTGAGAAGTAGTTTGAGTGGAATTAACAAATGTTCTGCTGAATTAAATATAATCAGTGGATTATAAGGAGAGCCTGCTTCATTCCTTTAAAGCCTGTACTTGCAGTGTCTCTGCATGTCGGGTGAAACCTGCAGTGACTTAATCTTTAGAATCGAAGGATGGGCACCATGTGTTGTGTAGCTCTTCTGACTGTGGGCAGGGTGTCTTACCTAGCAGGTGGTGGAGGTGGGACTGTTGCCATCCATGCCAAAGGCAACATTCCTGGTTTGCTGAATGAGAAAAGGACCTGTGCTGGAAGTACAATTGCTGCATGAACAGAATCTGCTTTTTTGTGCCAAAATAGATGCAATTTAGAACTTAGTGGTATGACGTGCAGTGGGAGAGTCTTCATGATCACATATCTCTGAGTTCAAACCGCAATTTTTACCAAATTTAGTACTATCCTGCGGTTTTGCATAGCTTTTGTACATGCTGCAGTAGCTCCACAGTGGGAATCCCTGGGTTCTTAGTCATACAAGTTTTCGTTGCAGCACACCACCCACTTGCCCCAAGCATCACTCGCTGGGGAAGGAGGTTTCTATATATAGATATATATTTCATGAAACCTCCTTTTGAGGTTTCATAAAATAAATAATCTGTTCTGCTTTTTTCATCACAAAGGTGAATATTTCACTATCTTTTGCTTCTAATCAGCTATAAAGTGTCTCCATTGTGTTAAAAATTGTTCAGCAGGTACGAATCGTGTCCTTAGAAACTACAAATCAGAAATTTAATTTTTAGAGGACACCAAATAATTCTGGATAAGAAACAATCCCTTTTAAATGCTAGCATAAAGATAGCAGTATAAATCTGATGTAAAATTACTACACATTCAACTCCCAAAAGATGGAAGATGAGTATTTTTTTCCTCTCTTGAAAGTTGGAAAGGCTGGAATTAGATGCATCTCTGAGCAGAAATGTTACATTGTCTTTTGTGCTTAATTACCCACCTTTTCTTTCTTTGTTCAGAAACAGGGCTGTAGCAAATACAAACCCTCATAAAAGTAGAGGTATGATGCATTCCTATTCATCCACTCTAGATTATAGAAGATGAACATAGGGAGGCATTATGTGCTTCCATTTTATTTGAGGATTGCATGAATGTTGGATGTAGAAAGACTGAGAAAAGCACTGAACTGTTCTTAAATCACAATCATATGAAATCTACCTTAAAGAAAACTAGCTTATCATTTTCTTAAATTGTTTTCTTTGGATCTTATTCACTGTTACTTTACCCCAATGTCTATGATAAATGTGATGTCAATAGCATTAAGAGGATGTAATTTACCAGTATATCTCAGGTGAAGCCAACCTGAATTTTCGAAATTAACATTTTCTCTCAGCAATCTCTCTCAGCTACAGAACATTTGTACTCTTTTAAAGAACAGGATGTAGCTATTGTTGCTATTCAAAAGGTACTCTAAGTCATAAAATGTTATTTAGGGCTAATTTGACCAAAGTTCTAGTACTTGTCATACATGCAAAGCAGGAAGAACAATAGATTTGTTGACAGGTAAGGAAAAAAATGTACATCACTTGTCATTTCTTGAAGAAAGGGCCATTTAAGTGGCCAGCCTAAGGACAATTTTATGCATCATTACTTCTAGCATTTATTTAACATCGTATGATAACTTCTTTTTAAATATTGACATAGTTGTCAGTTGTCCTATCAATACTTTTAATAAAAATACATGTATACAATTTGAACATGAGGTACATGCAAGAAAACATGTTGTGAAGAGAAGCTAACAGAACATGCCTTGTTAATTGCATGAAAGTCCTAAGGATGGTGATAGTTGATAAATTAGGCTGTTTCTAGTATCACAGGAACAAGTGCTTGTGGCAAGAATTTACAGATGCTGTCATGAATAAACGCAACTTATTTTCAGTGTGCTGTGATTTAAGCCAAGCCAGCAACTAAGTACCACACAGCCATTTATTCACTCCCCCAGAGTCAGTTTGGGAGAATTGTAAGAGTAGAATTGAGAAAAATTGTAGGTTGAGAAAAGGACTGTTTGATAGGTTAAGCAAAAGCCATGCACACAAGCAAGGCAAAACAAGGCATTAAATCATTCACTGCTTCCCATCCTCGGGTGTCTACCCAACTCCAGGAAAGCTGGGCTCCATCACATGTACTGGTGACTTGGGAAGACAAATATCTTCACTGTGAACATCCACCACTTCCTCCTTCTTTCCCTACCTTCATATGCTGAACATGATGCCCTTTGCTGTGGAATACCCCTTGGGTCACCTGGGGCCGTCTGTCCCAGCTGTGTCCCCTCCCAGCTCCCTGCACACCCCTAGCCCCCTCTCTGATGGGGTGGGTGAGGAGCTGCAAAGGCCTTGGCTCTGTGTAAGCCCTGCTCAGTAATAACAAATCATCCCTGTGTTATCAATGCTGTTCACAAATATAAACATAACCTTATAGCAGCTACTGTGAAGAAAATTAACTCTCTCCCAGCCAAACCATCACATAGTTATACCTGAAATAATTTATATTTAACTAAGCAGTGATTTTTTGGCAGTACTCACTGGGTGGTATTGAAGCTATTAGTTTTAACAAAATTGCCATACATTCTCTAACACAGAGCCATTTCTGCCATCATCAAGACTCTTCTCACAGAGATAGAAGTGTTCCAAAACCATCCGTGCATTATGTAATAATCCTGTGCTAGCAACTGCAAGGCTCCAATCACTTGGTAAACAAAAGCACAATCTGGTTTCAGTCCTCCTCACATTTTGGATGGGTACCAACAATAGCATTACTTTTTCCAAGCAGCAGAACTCAAGTTCTAATGTATTAAATAGTACTGGGGGTTGTTCTGTGGATTAGATGGCAAATAAATGGTCAGCACTCCTACTATCAAAATCTCACTGTCTCCAAGAAAGGCTGGCTGCATTCAAACTCTGTGTTGTCCCAGAAATCATCTAGGATGTTGTTGATTGAGCCAGGCAAAAACCAGGCTATTTTGCAGTCTCTTCTCCCTGGAGGTTAAGTTGACTAAGTTCCAGTGCCTGTATCCTTAGACTGCTTATTTTAGTACTTCATATGCAGTACTTCAGCTTCTGTTTACCTTACAAGTTGAATAGTTGAAATTCTTAAGACCTTTGGTTAAATTTGTTCTGTGACTCTGTCACTTGACTGCAGGACCAGATGGTGATAAAGAAAAAATAGACTTTGTTGCAGTTCCATAATCGAAAGCCAGATGGTGATACTAAGGCTGATAGAGGGAAAACAATAATACATCACTGCCCTACTCTGCTTCAGATTTCCAGCTATTGCTATCTAACAGAAAATGTATCTGTTTAGGCATTACTCATATTTTGTCATGCATTTGTGGGACAAGAATTTCTAAACTGCAACAGGTGCAAACACTAGCAAGCCTTATATTTTCAATGTATATTACAATAATAATTAAGGTGCAATTTTAAATTCAGTTTTGGTCAGAAGATGAAGATACCTGAATCTCTTCAAATAAACCAAATTTCATCTTTTACATGGGGACACAAATCTTCAATATTACCTGAATAAAATCAATTTAATCTAAGAGATAACTAGTCATGTAAGAGAAATGTGCTTTCACTTTTAATGTAATGAAAACTGAAATTCTATCTCTAAATATCTGTAAACAGGCCAGCATGTGTGAATGATAATTATTTGCTAAAGAATTTTAAGAGTAGTTTTAGAACATGTTGGGTATAGTTGCCAGGTTCAACTGAAATTGTTTTGACAATTATTGTAAGAAACTCCCATATGAAAATTTATCTGAGTTTACTGATTTGGTTCCTTTTGCACCAGTCATCAGTGATTGCCTCACCAAAGTAGTACAATAACTGTAGATATTAAACAAAATGTGAAATTGGCAGGCAGACAGTGAGACAAAAGAAACAAAACCAGAAAAAATTTGCTTATGATTTAGAATTATGTTAAGTAAATAAAATTGCCACTCAAGGACACAGAAGTAATTATGTGAAATGATCAGTGTTGTTCCTATTCACAGAAAGGGTATCAACATTGCACATATTTATCTACATCTTTATTACATCTTTATTTAAAAATGTTACTGATGCACTAAAAAACTGCACCCTGTGATTTAAATTTTGTTTTGTACCATTAAAGAAAAAATGGAAGCATTTGTGTCTGACTTGTTGCAATCACGTGCATTCCAGGACCTGGGATGAAATTCACCCTCACTGAGATGAGTAGAACCTTTTGGGCAATAACTAGCTGCTGGATTTCATTGTTTCTGTGTTGCAAAGGGGCTGTGCTAGCTGATGTTTTAAGTGAAGACACAAAGAAAATTCTTACCTCAAAAGAGCTCCTTCAGTAGTTTGAATAACCTTAGCTCAAATTGCTGAAGTTGCATGATGTGCTCAGCATGCAAAGAATTTAGAACAAATAAATGAGAACACTGTAAAAGTAAACTGCTTGATGGGGATAAGGAATGTTTTTGCTGTGCACCCACTTTCAACTGAACTAAAGTTGGTACAATAATTATTTGAAGGTTTGGGTTCATGGTTCAAATTTGAAAGAGAAAGTTCTGTAATTCATGAATAAGGTGAATAGATCTGTCCTTAGAAAAAGAAGGGTATCAGTCTCAAAATCTAGGGAATGTATCAAAGCATCTTTGACCTGGACACACAGATGATGATTGGCAGAGACAGCTGAAGAAAAGTCACTTGACGAGACCAAGACTGAATCCAGTGGAAGGGGCGTGGTGTTCCTCTACAAGCCTTTCCCAAGCAGAAGTCTTTTGATTCGGTAGGGAGTTGCAGAAAAGAGGGACATCTGCTCCGTGTAAATTCCTGTTCACTCCTTCTAGCTCACCTACAATTAGCTTTTGAAGAGAATTGGCCTGACTCAGAACCTGAGGTTGCATAAACTGTCAGGAAATCTGCACGTACAAAGACTAAACTTGATCAACTATGTATTGTGGTGTCTTCCAGATGTGTCTGATCTGGTTGAAATACATATGTAGTGACAATTTAATGAAGTTGTGCTCAAGTATCTGTCTTTTCCTGCTAAAAGTTTGAGTAAGGTGAAACCTGTGGGAGATTTTTTTCTGTTGATGTTTTGTTTGGTTGGTTGGTTTGGGGGGGGGGTTTGGGTTTTTTGTTTGTTTTTTGTTTGTTTTTTGGGGGTTTTTTTGTTTTTTTTTTATTGGTTGGAGTTTTTTGTTTGTTTGGTTGGGTTTTTTTTTTTTTTTTTTGCCTGAAAGGCTTAATATAAGATAGATCACTTCCTTCCTGAAATTCCTTAAAGACAGAGGAGAATAAATATTCTTTATTTTGAGTTTTGCTGCCTGGACAGACCTGAAACAGTGGTGACACATTTAGCAGTAATTACCATTGAAATCCCACACCTAAGCACTGGCTTTGTCTTCCACAGAATTTCTTATAGGTAAGAGCTATGCACATTTTGACAGTGTATCAGAGAAGCCACTTATGAAAATGTGAAGATGAACTCTATTTGGTCTACTGAACTGCCCTTAATTATCTCCATACCCATGCAAATGCACAGAAAACTTGAAAGAACACTTTAAATAGCCTTATTTTAAGGGCATTAATAAAGGGTGTGGTGAGACACATCCGATCCAATCAGTAGCTTGGCCCAAGGCATGTTCACACCAGGCATACACATAGAGAGCACACATATAGAACACACACACACATATGTATATGACCAGGCACAGATCACAGACAGACATTCATTTCTGAGCATATGAATCTGGCCTCTCAGAACAGCAAAAGTCCCATCACTAGGGATGGTTTCTGACTCCTCAGTGGGTTTAAAGGGTGAATGGATACAAGTAAGCCATCACTTCAAGCAGCACTTGATAGGGCAGGGTGACCTTATCTGTTGCCCGAGTTCAGTGTTCAGAATAACTGGGAGCAATACACCACACAGGGGGAGAATGATCTTTAAGGGACCGAGAACTGTTTGGCCTTCACACAGAGACTTGGTAAATACCTGTCATTCCTCAGAAACTTCATGAGGAAAAGAGAGAAAAGCAGATAGTTTAGGCATTTGTTCATATGAAGTAAAACCTTCCATCACTCTAAGCATAACTAAGAGATCCTTCAAAAAATAAAAAAATCAAAGAGCAATACATGAAATAAAGCTGTGCAAAGAGAAATTTTCTATCTGTAATCTCTGACCCAAGTCAAACACTTCTTTATGCTGATTACAACATATTTTTCAGGTACAGCAGGTCAATGTCAAAAGCAAAACCACATCTCTTTCATATTCAAGGACAGCCTTTAGTCATGGAAATCTTTGTTTTGTCTTTAAAAATCTTCAGAACACAGTGTCTAGAAATAAAATTTCCGTGTGTGTATTTAAAGGACTTTACATTTTAATTTTGTAATTTTACCTTGCTCTCCAGAGGGATACCCTATGAATTCTTGTCCAAAGAAATAGAGATCCTATGACATATCCTAAAAAGTATCAGGAGTTTATCTTACATACAAATATTTTTTTTTTAAATCACACTTAAAATTTTGCATTAAAAAAATAAGAGTTCATATACTAGTCTTCTCAACAGCTATAAATTTATGACTGTGTAAGAAGAACAGGAACTACAACAATCTCTGACTGAAAGTCAAGTTGCTTGGCTGTGTGTACCAAATGGCAGGCCGCACAGGAAGATGAAACTGGCAAAATAAACCTTAGAAATCTACATCTTGTTTATAGCACCTGAAAATTCTTGATAGTCAAGGATAGAGGCTGGATTCTAATGCTGCTACAGATAATCAGAAAAAATACATTGATAACTATGATTAGAAAGAAAAAAGAATTAAGATACACCAAGAATATTTTTTCTGTACTTGTGAATATTAGACTTGTGTGTGAATCAGACCAGATCACTATCTAATGCATTAGTGGATTGAGGTTTACTCTGTTTTCAGTGACTTTTAAGATGTACTCTTAGTGGCAATTCTAATTCAACAATATATGTCCTCTAAGTGCACTTTGCAGCATTTCCCTCCCACACCATATGTGAGCTACATTTTTATAATGAGAACAAAGAGGAAAATAATGGATCGTTGCTACTGTTTAGTGAATGGAAATTTTTAGAGTTGCTGGATTGTACTGCATTAGTGGTGAGAAATCAGGTTTTCCCACAGGGGCTGAAATATTCTGACTGACAACTTTGGCTTAAGGATTCACTCAGAAGGAAGCATCCTGCATGTTAGAAGACAGTCCCAGTTACTATTGTGCCACAGATGCTTATCTGGATGTATGTAGTTCCCATTGGGCGGTATGAGTATTTCACAAACACTGGGATAGATTTAGCTTCCTTCTCTCTCTTACCAAAAATAGAAAAGTCAGATGAAAAGAAAACAGCAAAACTGCAACCTTTAACTATTCTTAACTATCCAAAACTTAACTGTCAGTAAACAGGGAAGATTAATGAGACTGTGACAGTGGAAAGTGGCTTCCTTTTCTTCTAAATAAATGACTACTTACAGAAAACAGAGCAGAAAAAGTAAAATAATAAAGAATTGAAGTGTCACAGTTTTTCATCACACAATTCCAGTAAGAGACATGTAAAACTGTACCCATATTTCCTGTCAAAAACTTGAATTTTCTTAAACTGGAATTGTTTTGAATCGTGACATAAGTCTTTGGGAAGTGAAGACATAAATTGATATTTTACATCTTTCATTGAGATCCTTACAGCCAATAATTTATTCTTACAAAACTAGCATCATTATAAGAAACATATTGGAGTCTTAAGGTTTATAGTCTTCAGGCTAAATGTTCATTAAACATTGTCAGGAGATTTGCCTGAGGAAAATGGTAAACCCTGGCATTTATAAAATATGGATTGATTTTAAGTTTCAAAGAGAGAATTTTCTATCATCCTACGGATATAGAAATAATGGGAATTCAATTTAGTGGAGGTCAGAGCAGTAGCAGTTTATTACTATAGCTATTGTAGAGTTGCAGGGTTTATATACCTCTAGGATGTACAGTCTGTTCTTCACCATACCCAGTTAGATAAGCAGGACTCTAGTACATGACAATAAAAAGGCGTGGCATATGGGTGAGGAGATTCCAAGCAGTCAAATAAATAAGAGGTAGTAGGAAGTAGCCCCTAGGGAGTAGCATGTTTTTGCAAATAATTCATTCCTTTGTTAATTAATTTGTGCTGATTTGGTTGGGTCATGCTGACTTATATTTCTTAACTAGTGGGGTCTGCAAGGGAGCAAACTGTAAAAAAAAACACTGTAAAGCTCTCTCTAAATTTGAGAGTATTTCTGTTCTTTCACAAAATTTTGTTGTAAAGATTCATTCTGTTGGGGTACTGCACAGAAGAAGGTCCTTGAGACTTGAGACTGTTTGCGTATGAAAGATTTTTTCAGCTCTGTTGAGAAAAAAAAATTAAAGTTGTCACTTAAACTGGTACAAACAGAGTGGTTTTCATCAGTTCAAGGCAGATGTAGAATTATTTTTCCTTGCCATCTCTGCAGTAATGTTAAGCACTTGGAAAGAGCTATACATGTTAAAAAAGACCCATATCATTAATCCTATGGAAAATGGGTGCAGGCATGGTGTGAAAAACGAGGTTCACTTTCCTGTAAATTTTATGAAAGTTTAATAAACAGACAATAGGAGACAGAAATATAACAAAGGGATTACATGGCCAGCCAGGGTGCTTGGCTTTCAGCCAAGGGCACACCTCTCATCTTCAAAGGTGCGCTTTAAATACTTTTCCCCTTCCATCAGTCTGTTGCACAGTCATGGACCATTATACATATTCCTACTTTTCTTTAAACTAGTTTACATATCCTTAGAACTTTTTGCATGGGCACTCCTTGGGTCCACCTTTTTAGAGCATCCCTGTTTCTTAGCTGTGCCTTTAATCCTGCTTCTTCATCACCTCCAGTTTGGGCTGTGCTCCGCACTTTCTTCAGACAGTATATCAGTAGTAGGGTCCTCATTGTACGTTCACTTGATGTTATCACAGCCAAACAGGTAGTTCCATTACAAGCCTAACTATATAATAGCTATCCCACTATCATGTCTAAGCAAAAATATAAAATTTACATCTTCACAGAAGAGTTATACTAACATTATACATATAACATTCATCTTAATATTTGGGAAAAGCCAACAATATAATATATATTTATAGCACATGGGATAAGCTTGGGAGCAGTCACCTGCCTACCCACAAATACCATGTAATTTGGCAAACAGGATTGTAAGAATTGAAACCATTTTGTCAATTCCTTGCTTGACTGACAGATACTAAACAAGAGAAGGACTGAAAAACTATTGTGTAAGTCCAGTTCTCAGCATAAACAATCTCAACACCCTAGACTTTATCCTTCATATAATATGAAAATGTTGAAATATTGAACCCTATATTTGTATGGTGAATAGATCATGTGGCAAGTAGATTGAGTGACATTTCAGGAAGAGGCATAATTAATCTTTAATTTTTTCAATCAGAGGAACCATGAAAAGTCCCAGCTAGTTTTGCTTAGCTGGTTAGGCACAGAGCAAATTAATATTCAGTAAATATCCACACTTCTTTTGTCATGAAAGATTCCTTCCACACAGCAGATTTTGACACAGGTCATCAGCCATTCTCCCAGTCTATTCCTCAAAATGCTATTTTAATGGTCGGCTTTTCTCTCCCACTTAAATAGCTTTTAGCCAGCCATTATGACTTAAACAGCAACTGAGTCATGAAAAACAAAGTAACTGTAGTGTGAAGGTTAGATCAAATGACAAACCATTGGCATCTCACTGCTGAATTTCTTCTTTTATTGCAAACTGCAGTTTTCTTGTTACTGCATTTTCCATATATTATTTTTAGTGCAAAAGGAGGCTACTCGAGTATAACTGGTGGTATGTGGTATTTTCAGCAGTCCTGGAATCAGTGTGTAGCATGATCACAGAAAATATCCAGAGAACTATCATTTATTTACTTGGTGTAAGCTTATTGAATGTTTTTGGGAAAAATAAAATCTTTCTCTCTTTTTTTTTTTTTCCATTTTTTTCCCCCCCTTTTTAAACTATTCCTTAGAGGATTAAAAATCTACAGGGAAAGAAGTGAATGAGTATTTTCACAGGCAAGGTTCTTGATCATTTTTGTTGATGGGAAAATGTCCATTTTCTATTACTTCTCCATGTCTACTCTCCACATCTAGGCTTAAAATTCTTAGAAGAGGAATTCGAGGATCTTATTTTGTTTGCTTGATTCTTTACTATACTCTAACTATTTGGTAAAAAATGCCTGGATTGATTACTGCATTTGTTTTCTCAATATCTCACTTGTTAGCTAATTAACTGCTTGGACAAGAAACAGCCAGCATGGGAGTTTTGTTCTGTCCAGCCTCTCATTCCCAGTCATGGCAGCATCCAAATCTACCCTTTCTAACTTAGAGGTTACTGATAGCAGTCTCAGCTCAGAAAGACTGACTAGATTTTAAAAGTTCAACAGAGTCAGTTAGGAATCCAGCATCACGAAAATAGTTAGGCAGCTTGGCAGCTTTTCTGTCTGCATGACTATCAGCCTTTAGTCCCTAAAAACAGGACAAAGTTGAGTTACTTTAATTTCTTCTCAGGAGTCCAAATGAGAGAAAGGTAATAGTGAGAACTACATGTGGTTTCAGTCTGAAGTACAGAAGAACATGGAGGTTTCTGTGTACTCTTCTTGCAGCAACTGTACTGTATCTTTAAGTGGTTAGTGTCCCTATAATCAATGCTTTTCAGAAATGTCCTTTCTTCAGTCTCCTCAGAAATAAAAAAGGGGATCTCCCATACAAAAAGATAATAGAGATAACAGGTATAATTTTGTTTGTTGGTGTTTAAGAGCAAAATACCTGTCTTTTAAGAGGTGGAGCTCATTTAAGGTGCCATAAGAAGCCACCTGGTCTATATACACACTTTACCTATGAAATCTAATATATCTGACAGCGTGTAAATTAGATGTCAAGGTCACAGGCTACAGCACCTCTTTAAGCTGACAAATTTCTGTCTTTAGAGTGCAGTAGTTTTGCTGCCAACAGTAGTCTGTATTTCAGTTGGCGGATTTCCACACAGACAGAATGATGTGCTTGTGCTGCAACTGACTTATAAACACATCATGTTAACAGAGTAATTATAGACTTACACAAGCAACACAGTTTGCAAAACAATTTTTATATTTTTCAGTGCTAGATGGTTTCATTTTGTTCCAAAAAATAATTCCAAGTTTAACATAACTGCTGGTACTTTCTGTTTTGCATCTTGGAAATAGAAACTTTACAGAGAAAAGCATAAGGTTCATTCATAATGGAAGGATGATATAAAACTCTTACTGACTCTGTCTGCAGGGGTGAATTGCTTGCTAAAGGCACATAAAAGAATACTGTGAGCAAATATCAGACCTGTAAGACTCAGAGTTTCATTACATATGGACTGAAAAACTAAAATTTAAATAAAAATGTAAATTACAAAGCATTCAGGAATGAACTCCTTATATATAGAACTGAAAGATTTCTAGGTAAACTGTCTTTATAAAGCTATGAAAACTTGCTTTAAAATAACAAAAAAGCAAACATAAATCTAACAATGTAGCCTGCAGAATCTTGAGATTCAAGATCTGAAACACAATATGATCATTGCTCAGATTACTTTGGTTTGTGATCAACAATTAGTATCTGGGGCTGAATGAGCCTCTCCCCCCTATGACGCTGATGATCACACCCCACACTCAAACTCCATCTGGCCAAGTATATCCAAACTACTACTGTATCTATGTGGACAATCTGTTTCATTTTGGACATCATATTTAATAAGGCGTATTTAGACTAGACTTGGCTTAAAATCCTCAAATGTCTTGTGTAAATACCACTTGTAGAATATCACAGTAGTGTAAAGTTAACAGATGGAGAGTGTCAAATAATATAACATCCAAGTTAATATTTTTCTCAGGAGTTCAGTTTTTTTCCAGGAATACAGTTTGGGCACATGCCTGTTTAAAAGGCTAATAATCCAAAGTATCTTTCTCCAGATACCTATCATAATATGGTTTTCACAAAAGTTTCATGAGTCTGCAAATAGTGATGATATAGTATTACTGAGTGCATAAAAAGTCCTTAGTACAATATTTGTACCTTTTTTTTCTGGATAATATATGTCAGGATTTTTAACGGAAAATATTGCAGAACATGTATATAATATTTCTGATTTATTGCAACATTCAGGAAAGTGTAGTACATGCCTGAAATGACTGGAAAACACTTGCAATGACAACTGAACATTCTTTGTGTGGAGGCAGTTATCTCCACCACTGTATGCATGAGTGTAGCATTTCTCAATTTCCCTGCTCCTTCTGCCCTGCTCTCTCTCTTACTGGTCACAGACAGTTCTTTTTCTCAGGACAATGAACAGGACTGCTTGGCATGACTTACATCCTCAGATTTCTGCAGTCTCAACTCATTTGCCTTTCTAGAATATGACACCAAAATTAACTCTGATGGTTGCTGGAAAGTGGTGACAACAGTGAACTGGTCCAAGTGGTGAGCCCTGGCTCCAGCTCTGCTTTTCTGTTGGTGCTGGAGCCCATCTTCCTTTCAAAGAATCCTAGTTCCTTTTCTATTTCATTGTCTAGGTTTTCAATTGTTTGTGAGACCTCATTGCTTCAGAAGATGGCACCACTGCAAGAAATTTTCATCCGCATGATCAGCTTCTCACCACCAATCCTACGGGTCTGTTGGGGGTTAGATTTGGGTTTTTTTTTTCCCTTTTGGAATTTTTTCTCTGAAGTTGCTAAGACACTAAGGATCGAGTACTTGTTGGTACTTAAGCAAAGACAAAAGAAGCCAGGGAAGAGAAGACAGAACCTGGTAAGGCGAGATTTGGGCCAGCAAAGGGACGGGGGCTTGGGGGGGCTGGGCACTCTTCCCCTTGGCACTTCAAGGAGAGGACGCCCAGGCTGTCTGCTTGCTGCGAAGGAGTTTCACTGTCACCACCAACTCTGCTCCTGGGAAATCTATCATCCTCTGCTCGTGTGCCCGGAGATTTCTGAGCTCGGATCCTGCCCTACGGGAGCGGGCCCGACCCTGTCCCGCCACCGCTGATTTTTCCAGCCCTACTTTGAGGCTTTTGCCTATACTGACCTCACACCCCTGTCCTGCTGAGACATCCCTGCTGTTCCAGCCACCACTGCGGAACTGCCCATCTACCTCTTCACCAGCCCAGGATCTCCCACTGTTCCAGCTTCAGAGCCACTGGGATCAGACTGCCCAGGGGCTTTTGTGGAGCAAACCCCCTCAAGGTTCTTGGTTCTGTCTTATTATTAATGCTGTAGCTGTTTGTTTGTTTGTTTTGTTATATATATATTAGTAAAAAAACCTGTTATTCCCATTCCCACATTTTTTTTGCTTGAAAGCCCCTTAATTTCAAATTTATCATAATTTGGAGGGAGGGGGTTTGCATTGCAAGGGGAAGGCTCCAGCTTCTCCCTAGCAGACACCTGTCTTGCAAACCAAGACAAGGTCCTATCTCTGATCTTGTGGGACATTCCTCTGTTTCTCTTTCTTTGGGTCAACATTAGGTTGCAAGTCCTATTTCGTCAACAGTAAGGTTTCATCTAAGCCATGTGTCTCCAGGAAAATACCTAAATTTCAGGAATCAGTACTGTTTGAAAGCAAGTGTTGGTCTTTCTGGGATGACTTAAAGACCTGCTGATTTGTGTGCATCCTCCTTGTATCAGCACCCACTCAAACACCCTTTCGATTCATGGTTTGAAGTAGGAGGAAAGGAAGGGTGAACAGTCATCTCATTTCATTGCAGTGTGAGTAAGGCCTGAGCCACAGCAGACTTCCAAAGAAACAGATGGTACTTCTTAATTTGTAGCAGGTAAGGATCTCTCTTATTAAGAAATTCTACAACTTATAGATATTCTTGAAAGCATAACATAATTCAAACATTCAATTAGAAAGTACAACCTTCCAGGCTGATATTAATAGCAGCGTGCATGATATATTCCCTCAAAATAATATATCTGAAAAGGTACCAACAAACATTTAATAGGTATACCAGTTTGTTGTGTAACAGTTCATATACTTACGTTGAACTTAAACCTCATTTTTCTTTGAGTAAAATTTGGCTTATGTTTTTTTCTTTTCTTTAATAGTTAAAACATTTTTACTCTTTAAATATTTATGTCTATACATGGAGCATACAAATAAAAGCTTTGAGTTTAAATCTGTAGCACAAATGCTGTATAAATCTCATTCTTCCCTCTTGATGCAGCTACACCAGTAGGGCAAAGCTGATTTAATTAAATTAAGTTATATAATTAAATTTTATAATAAATTCAATAGTATAAACTTCAATGGTCAGTTTCAAATGTAAAAATCTTAAGACCATTATTTACACCTCCTCAGACAACCACTGAGCTTGTATTAACTTTATATTGACTTTAATTAAAATCCAAACAGGTGGATCTAGATACAGGGATGCGGCTGAACTCCAGATGGTTTTCTCAGTCTGGGACAAGCTAGTGATAGGGTCACCTTTACAACCAAGTAACACAGGCTCAGGACTGATCCACATCAGTCCTTCAAGCAATGCCTCAGCTATCTAGACACAATTTAACGCTCAAACAATTGCAGTAGAATATGGGGTCACCTGTGGCCTGTTGGTCAGCTGCCTCACCAGTTTTCCATCATGCAAAGCAAAATTCCCCAGACTCCTATGAAAGAGCCTTTATTACTGTTTCCTGTTGCTTTCAGGGCAGGCTCCTTTTCTTTATGTATACAGTACCCTGCTTCCTCTTTGGTTTTTTTTTTTTGTTTTTTGTTTTTTTTTTTTTTTGAGAGCTATGGTGCTAGATAAGAATGAAAAAAAATGGCAAGTACTATACTACTATTGAAATTCTGAAATTCTCAGTACTAAAATGCTTTTCTATCTGCAGGACACAGAATCATAGAAATAAATATTTGTGATGATAATGCAATAACATAGTCCCTGGAAACATTGTTGAAAAGTTGCCCTCAAAATAGTTCTGTCATGGTGTTCTTACGTGCATTAACTGTGTAGCCAGTTGCTCAGAACTTATCTTTGTTGGTGAACATCTCAAGTTCAGAAGATGCGTCAGAGTAGCATTTATGGATGTCATCATCTTTCAAATACAATTAATTTTGCAAATCACTGAAAGCCAATAGTTTAACCTTTTTATCTTTACTTGGTAATGGGAGGGAAAAAAGCTACTGTTGCTTTGGTGTCAGGAATTTATAGGCTGTGACATTAAATACACCTTTCCATGTATGTGTTCTCCCTTGAGCCAAGCAGCAATATGTCCGATTAACTCCTCCACAGGAAACTCTAAAGGGTTTCCCAGTTTCTCAAAAACCTGTTGGCCCAAACTTGCTGTAGAGTCCTGTGCTTTGCCTTCACGAATAGTATTTAAGTCAATTGACTCTTGGGACTTCAGATCTTGCATAGGATTACCCATGGCCTGACTTATGAAGATGCTGAGCATTCAAAATATGGGGGTGTTAAGAAAAGAAAAAAACTTCAGGAAAAAAAGTCTTTAAAAACAGGCCTTTGGTATCTGTGGATCATTTAGCTAGCATTTGAAGCACCAGTGATCTGTAACCACATTTGAAAGGTCTTATGTGTGACATGGTAGCAAGGATTTTGTCTCTTACAACAGCAAGGGAAACAGGCAAAAAGCAAGAAACACACACATATAATCTGGAGCATTCTATCCAAGCACATTTTTCAAAAATCACTCTTCTGTCTTACTGTTTAAATAAATGTCTGATTAATTACATGTGCCTTCTGCCAGCTTATCTGGCAAAGCTGACTTTGAGGAAAAGGACCCAGTCATCTTCAAATTAAATTAATCTTTGCCTGTCCAAGATTGGTGTATGTCTGTGTTTCTGGTGTACAGGCTCTTGCACAAAGGAAGGAGTAAACCTCAAGGATGAATCATTTTGGTGAAACGAAGCAGAACGAAACCTGGAATAGTTTCTGCAGATTTGCTCATTTCTGCAGCATCTCTGCTTGGTTTGATAGAAACCTTTGTTCCTCTTAATGTCTGCTATGTAGCCAAGCTTGACTGTATACTCTGTCCCTTACGACTATTTTTTTACTTGTAGCTGTATGAAAAATTAAAGAACTTATTCATCTGTGTACATCCTACCAACTATTTTCACATGGCTAGTCCAGTTAATTGATCCAGCAAGAGTGCACTATCATGCCTGAAGCAGTCCAGGCTTTAACAGATGCCTTGAACCTCAGCTTTTCCTCTGCTGGCCTTGGATTATTTGCATATTTGTCATAGGAAATATTAAGAGACTTTTTTTTTTCCCCTGAGAACTATGCTACTATAAAAAGTGGTTGAAAATATTTAGCTTTCTGGAATAAGAAGAGCTCCCAGATCTCTGGGAGCACATACCAATGGGGAAAAAAAGTGTAAGAACAACTCTATAAACACTCTCTGTAGGTATTATTATTTTGGGTTTTTTTTTTTTCTGAGCCGAGCATACCCAGGTTATTTCCACAGAGTAAGAAATGCTACAGAGCTCGGAAGCCACAGTGGCACTCAGGTTTCTAAAACAGTTCATTTCTCATTTTAGATATCAAAATAATGGCACCCTCATTCATAAAATTGCACAGCATGCTTTAGTCAAGATATTTTGAAAACGAAGTTCTATGTGTTGTATTTATATGACAAACTGAAGTTGAATTTTTTTGTTGTTGTTTTTAAAAGGAAAGATGGAAGAAGTAAAAGTAAATAAACATGTGAAAAAAACAACTCTGGAAAATCTTGTCTTCAGTGGTAACCATGGGCTTTTCTAATAGTACAGCATGAGCAAATTCTCATTCTTAGGTTATTCTAGTTTCCTAAAAATTCAACTGCACCTTTCATCTTAAATCATTTCCATGTTGTATCCATTATTAGTGCTTGCTTCTGTGGTCTGCTGAATTCACCCTTTGGAGATGGGTCAGACTCAGAAATGTCAAAAAAGCTAAACAACATGTAGACAACTGAACCCAGAGTTTGAGGCAAATATTTTTTCAGATAAAAATAGCTGTTGTATCCTCCAATAAAGACAGAAGAGGAAAAACACACTATCACGTTTTCCTCCCCCCAATATTATACTGTTAGTTTTTCAAGAAAGTGTGCAGTAGCTAAACACCAGATACACAACTCTGCCTAAATACCTAAGCAGTTCTATTCCTGTGGCACAATAGCCCTGGCACATCTCCACTTTTGTTAGTGGAAACTGGGAAATGTTGTTGTATAATCACAGCATCATAGGAAATTCTAAAGCTAGAGCTTCAAACTCAGGCATGTAGCATTATGTACAGAAGAACCACTACCAGCAGTATTATCAGAACCATATATCCTTGTCCAATATTCTCAAGACTTCAGTGATCTGCAAGATTACTGGTCACCTAAGTTGTGGACCCAGGCACTTCAAATTCCTCTGTCCTCTTTTGTCATAACACTACTGGTCACCATCTGTCTGAAAATGTGTAGTGACACAGCTGTCATTGGGATTGCCATAGGTCCTGGCTCTCCAGGTCTGAGGAAGCAGAGCTCCTACTGCTACTGGACAGTACCTTGCTTGATTCATGACATTTGGGTTTCTTTCTTCAGAATTAGCGTGGAATTTCACTCACTGTTTTATTTAGAAAAAAATGTGACATTATTACCTAGAATAAGTAGTAAAAAAGCATCAAGCTGTCTTAATGGAGCATCAAAATGTCAAATTATCAGATAACTAGATGCACCACAGTTTTGGAACTTGTGAACACATTATATGTGTGCATATGAACCCTCACCTGGACACACGGGGGATTGCTTTTGCATGTAAATGATGATTGTTATATTCTGGAGAGAGATTGTAAATTCTTGTTATATGGAGAAACAGAGAAGAACTAAAGCCATGTAAATTTACATTCTTCTCTTATTCAGAGAACTACTAGTATTAAACATTGAATTTTGCTGGATTTTACAAGGAAAGGGAAAAATAATTTTTAAAATCCTCCAAGAATGCTTAAGGACAGCATCTTCTCTCTTTAAAGATTAAGAACATAACTTTCCCCTGAGGAATATTGCTGCCATTGTACCAGAGCCAACTATAGTACATTAATTTATAATAGCAGGTTATTCATGATGCTTTGCAAACAAATGAAAATGCAGACATTCCACTTATATCAGGCTCTTGCTGTATTGTTCCTTACAGACATACATTCACATTCAACAGAGCCACAGAGAACATGTTTGAACAAGAGGTCAAACAAATTTATGGAAAGGTATGAAAATTTTGTTATTACTTATGCAGTGCCACATGTATTCTCAGAGACTTTCTGTCAGTGAAGAATAAATTATGAAAACAGAAAACAACATCCTTTGTCTCAAAGACTTTCTTGCTTCAAAGTGCTAGAGTACTACAGACTGGACATACAGCTGATGCAGATTTTGGAGTGTTTTTGTGAATAGGTTAAAAAAATGCTATGAAAAAATTAATGTTCAAACTGTCCAAAACCCAGAGGTGAACTCATGCTTTCTGTAGTGATTTTTCCAGAACAGATTTAAAAGTTTTTTAAAGTCTGAAGGCCATTTTTGACATAGCACTTACAGAGACAGCAGACATGTCAACTTGGTCAAATGGAAAATATTTATTCACAATCCTTCCTCCACCTCTCTAGCCCTCTGTCCCTTGCTGATTTATTCTTTCAGGGTTGATTTGAATTGGCCCAGCTTCCTAAGTGGGATTAACTTTTGTCCAGTCATTTCTGATAATCAGGAAGGTTTTTTCATGCTTTTCAAAAGCCTGGCTGGCTTCTCACAGAGTTTCTCAGACTTTATTTAAAAGGCTCTTTTCCTTGCTGGATCCAGCTCTGTGGGCCACAAATTTCTCTGCTGGGCAGACTCATGGAAAGGAGCTCGCTTTGGCCAGAGGGTGTACTTAACCTTCTCCTCCAAGAGTTTAACCCAAACAAATAACCTGGAAAGTCAAGTATTCATTGTCTGGCTGATACAAGAATATGCCCAGGAAATCTCCTTTCCTTACTTTTCTGGTAATTGTTACTATGCTGTCAGGGCAAATTCTGATTCTTCTGTGTCAGAACCAGAGTTATGACAAGCAGAGCTGTATAAGGAGAAGATATATGATTTGGGTAGGGATTGTTTTTGTATTAGTCCAGTTCAATATTATTTACTCCAATATAATTTAATATTAATAAATAACCAAAATATTTAATATTAATATTATCCTAATAATATTAAACTTTGTTTTTCATGAGAGTATGTATGTGCCACATATTAAATTTCCATGCTTGTTTTTTGGTTTGGTTTTTTTTGGTGAGGTATAGGGCAAGACAAGCCATACACTGGTCCATAATTGATCCAGAAACTGAAAGAAATTGTAATTAGAAAGAAAAGTCTGTAACATCAAAGTTACAGAACTTACAACTTGATTTTAATCTAAGATTTCACATGTGAATAGCCCAAAAGAACTATATCTTGAAAACTTATAAACCATATCCTTTTATGATAATTCAGTAAACAAAATAGTTATCACCTTTTGTTTTGCAAAATGTGACAAAAATTCTGCAAATTAGTTGCATGCTATCCCAGCAGAAGGTGGACTTGAAGTTTCTGAGAAAGATAGGTGATTTTCTTCAAATTATCTGAAGTCCTAGGCAAAAGTTAAACTTAGTTTTTCTTCAAGTTAGGAAGGTAAAGTGTCTGATCTGTGCAACAGTCATTGAATGATTGAAGCCTTAGAGGATTTAAATAATGTTTTTTGTGTGCAAATGACATAATCCTTAAAGAAATGCAATGTCCACCATATTTATCCCCTAACTTATTGATCTCAATATGATTTAGAAACATTTTCCCCTCTATTTTCACATCTATACATGTGCCAGTATATATTCCCCTGAAGAGAGATTATTCCTGTGTCGATAACTCCTACAAGCAATATCAAAACACCAAGACTCATAATATTGGAGTTTTAGGCAACATCATTCACCTGAATGATAAAGAGGTTTCAGCTTGTCATTATATTACATAATGGAAGTAAAGGATGAATAATTAGCATCTAAAACCAAGACTCTTCCGAGCACCTTCTAGACTTTTGTGTTCTTGTCAAAAGCAATACCTGAATTGCTGGGGAAAATTCAGGATTGTTTCTTTTCTTATAGGAGTGTCAAGTGGAAAAGTGTGTATTTCCTCCAGTTTTGTTGTCCAAGATTGAAATTCTAAAAGAATTTGAGAATACAGATACAGAAAGGAAAGGAAGATAGACATTATTTAGAAGCTGGAACCAAAAGTTAAAATCTAGAAAAAAAATTACTATTGATAGTGGCATACACAATATTAAGTACAGAATATTTTATCTAATGCTGTAAATTAGGCAGAAGTTAAGGACCCCATGGCTCTCTTTCTGGGTTTGAGTGTGAGCTTGTCTGTTTTAACAGGTTTTAGCCTAGTAAGTTTTTATTTTTTTTTAGTTTTAGAGTAAGAGATATGAGGTCACAGAAATAATATGATATCATATGATGATATTATATTATATGATATCATAGGCTCTGAAGAGCTAAGAAAAGCCAGTGTCTGATGCATTTTTGCTAACTTTCCATTTCTTTCTCTGTTTTCTTAACTAAAATTTTCTGGGGAGTGGGAGGGAATACTTATTTGCCTCAAGTAGGAACATTTTAGAAACCACTATTATCTAGTATTTCCTATCAGATAAAGATGGTAGTTCTCATTTGGTGCTATTTGTGTGCCTTCTCTTTAACATTACTTGAATGATGCTTCTTAATTTCCTCTAGTAGCTGATTTGCAAAGAAGAACCACATATGCTGTGGTTCAGTAGCGCCAACTTTGGAAGAATGTCCTCGACAAGCAGTATGAGAATATTTTATCTCTTGGCACAGTCTGTAGCAATGAGCTACTTGCAAATACTTCAGAGATTTTATTTGCAAGCAGTCACATGTTAGGAGACATTAGGTGATCAATATTGCCTTCCTTTCACTGAGAAACAGGTCATTGCATACGAGCTCTTGAAAAAGGTGGCACTAGAGAGAGTCTGGTAGAAAAGCACGTTTTTTCTAGGTCTACTGAATTTAATATCAAAATCAAGGTGACAGCTCCTTGTAGCAAGACTTCATTTTCTAAAGAACTTGAAAACAAAGAAAGACTACAGTTAAAATTCTTTACATCACTTCAACACTGTCAGGCCAAATGAAAAGCTAACAGGAAAAAAATGTGGGCTTTCCTTACAGCATTTCTGTTCTGTGGCAGACACTCAGAAGATGTCTGTACTTTGTTACACACCTCATGTGAGGCTTCAGGGTAAGCTTGTAATGAACCAATTAATACTGTGGCAGAGAATAGTACCATAGATCTCACAACAACAACACCCATGTTAGTGCAAGCAGAGTTAAAGCAATCAGCTTTTTTAACAGAGCTGATTAACTTGCAGAGAGTACTGCCACAGTGCTGCTCCATGTTCCTGGGCCACGTAGAAACATATAGAGCATCTTTGCAAAACAGCACACACAGACTTGAATTTTAGAGATGACTGGAAATGGGGTCAAGACAAAAAAAATTGATAATTTTAACAAAGACCAGCATTTGGGAAGACAAGAAAGAAAGAACATAAACAGCATAGGATCCTAGCTTCAGCAGCTGCTGCAGCTGTCTCCTAAATTATGTTACTTGCCAGTGAGATTGATGATGCATGCGTTTTCAGTGTTCTACACTGAGCTTCAAAATCTTGTTCTAGTTGTGCTCCCAACTCCAGGTTGGTATTGCACCATGCTTTCTTCTTAGCCACATTCTTCTTTCAAATTAAGGTTGTTTCAAGTGCTTTAATGTGGTGCAAGGCCATAAATTCTGAGTACAAACTATCACACACTGACTTCTTCAAATTGGCAAGCCCGGTGATTTCTGGAAAAATAATTGACTATCACACCAGGTATTTCTAAACTCCTTTAAGTGGGGTTTGAAAGCTTAAAAACCAAGTTCAAAAATAATACTTGATAGATAAGACAGCATAAGTTTAGTTTTAGCTTTTCTGAGATATGGAAACAATTTGAAGTATTTTACATTGGCATTTTAACATTAATATTTTGCCTGTAATTGACAGAGGTTGCAAGGGCTCAATATAGGAATATAGGAATATTGATGTCTTGACCATTTGACCACTACAAAAAATCTTCTACTTGAGTGGCACTGTTTTTTTCTGTCAGTGAGTTCAGTAACTGTTGCATACACCCTCTCTTTTTGGACTTAAGTCCTGTACACCAGGACTTGTACTAACCTCTCTCATTAAGCACAAATAGTACAATAATCTGGAACAAGGCCATTCTGCTTGCTGTTGATCATTTGGTAGGATATTTGTGTTTAAAATCCTTTTTTTCATATTATACCAATACATACCAGGCATAGTGAATGGCTAGTCCCTGGAAAACTAACTTGGGAACATGTCAAGTGCCATACTCCCATACTGTACCAGATGCTTCTGCTGTGTTGAGTAGTTAAGAGAACATGCAGTTTGTTTCTTCCTGGCTGCATCTAGACTAAATAAAGAATAAGTATTAGTTCAGGATCTCATATGTTCCTCAAATACATCTGAATTCTGAAAAAGGGAGAGCTGAGCTGATTTGCATTGACAAATATATCCACCAGATGTTTATGGACGTCTCCCTGGGCAGAGGTACACTGACAGTCATACCAGAGCCTTTTACTATGCAATAGCAGTTTGGCTGTACACTTGTATATTTCCTCAATACAGGGTGAAACATCATTTTTTGGCATTTTTATCATTGCAAAAAGACATAGAGTGGAAAATGTAGGGACTAGACAATCTGCTCTCTGGCCACCAGAGAATTTCAGTATTGCAGAAACTATAATAACTATGTTATTTCATTAACATTCAGAGAAAACAAAGACAAGTTAGGACATTTGTGTACAGATAGACATTGAGTTCTTGAGGAAGTGCTTCACCTACATTACAGCAGTATTATTAACTTTGAGATTTTAAATTAATGTAATTTATTTTAGTGTGGGACTTGCTGAAAAGATCGTGTAAATGTAAAACCAAATATTGCCAGGGCAATATTTTCAAGTAATTTCAAACTTTCAAAATCTGTTGTTTTTTAAGATGTATTATAAGATGTTATTATGCTTTCTTTAGAAGGATGCAGAGGTTCTAGGAGATGTTAATACCTGGGTCTTTTCCTCTCGGAAGAAAACTCATCTTTTCTCAAAGAGTTACAATTCTGAAATATTTTCAATTAACTTGCATTATTTTGTAATTAGGGGACGTCTTTAACAAGAGAAAATCCATACTATAGAATTTCATTACTTAAACTCCTTTTTTCCTCAAAAGGGAAATGGGTTTTTTTTGTTAAGTTTAAAAAAGGACAATACTGCCTTTGAATGTCACTAGATATAGTTTCAACAATTTTCTTTGCTTTTTCCATATTTTATAAAAAAAATCTGCTTCAGTTTTTTTCTGCTGTAACTGAAATGATTCAGCTTAGTCAAGGGATAACCAAGCAATTAAATATCTGTGCACTTATTATTATGCATACTTTTTGTTACAGAGGTGCGATGTGTTCCTGCTCATTTGCCAAGAGACCAGTAATTTATAACGATGAGTTTAAATTACCACACCACCTTACTGCTCACATTCACTGCAGAACAATTGGGCAGCAACAGGCTCTTAACACACACGTGTTCACAGCGTGAATGGCAGCACTGGGAACAGGGTGTGTGAATGAGCACTAGACCAAGAAGTTGTCAAATCACAGGTCTTCTGACAACCTCAAAGGATCTCAGCTGAATACAGTATTACTTTCAAAAGATGAGAACTAGGAAATTCTGTTTAAAAAACATGTATGGTAAACACCACTGACACATAGTGCAGACAGCAAGTAATCCTACTTGGCAAGTTAGCCTCTAACAGCTTTTGACAGAAATTTACATTCTTTATGCCTGACAGACAGACTGAATAAACTAATATCACACTGCAGTGGATGAAAGAAGACTGCACAAGATGAGAGGGAATTGGTTGTGAGGCCAAATCCTGGATCTGAAAAAGTTTTAAATAAAACAAACAGTATTTGTGATGTCATTTACTGAAATAATACACCCAAGCCACCAAACCAAGACACCAAAATCACAACCTCCACACTGGGTCTAAAAGCTCTAGTACTGTGTAGCTTATATCTTACAACAGCATAACATGGGAAAGAAATTGTACATTTTACTTTGCTACTTTTTTTTCAGTGAGGCATCAGGTTAATGAAATGTATTAAAAAGCTGTATTATTAAAAAATACTGGTAAGAGAAAGGCTAAGTTAAAATAGATTTTGAGGCTAGAAAGAACAGTTACTTGTATTTTTAAATAATTAAAAAAATATTATATACTTCTTAGGTGGCTTTTCCTTGTATGAGGGAAAGTAAAACCCCTGAGAAATGAGTTAAAAATAGTGAATGAAATAGAAGCCTATAGAGCTTTATGTCAGAACTGCAGTATAAACAAGCATATCATAAAGAATGTTATTTACCGGAGGGACAGATCTCAAGTGTGCTGAAGTTTTGCATGCAGCCTTCAATTTGAATCTGTTACATGCAACATTACACACAGGAGACTCTAGATGGCTAAGAAGCAAGGCAGCACTGCAATACTTTGCATTTAGTCATGCTTATTTCCCTGACACAAGCAAATTCAAACTATTTCTGTGCAAGATTTTAAGAGCAGAGGCTTGGGAGACATATTGGATTCCACTGTGGATACACATCCACAATTACATTACCTTAGTAACCACAAAAATCCATGCTGTGGATGGTGATGTTTGAAAGAGAATTAAGTGTCCTGACTTTGCAATGTTGGTAGCTAAAGAAATCATAATCTTAGTGCTACTCTGAAAATTTTCTGTGCCTCTCACTTGTATTTCAAAGCACAGTGGATGTGAGCCATTGTGTCATTGTATAGAAAATTATATTTTAGAGGCTGCATTTCAATAATCTGAGAAGATCACTTACCTATTCATTGAGCAAATGCAAATACAAAAAGAAGCCATGTAAAATGTAGAAATCATAGACTTTTTAAGTGTTGGGTTTTTTTTTTTTTTCATTCTACATGATGTTTCAGTATGTGAATGAACACTGGCATTTTTAGTCCTTTACAATTCTGAGGTCTAGCCTGAGTCTAAGCACAGTGAGGGAAAGGGCGAGTTATGCCTCCATCCCCATCTACAAATCTGACCACTATAAAATTGGAGAGCACCATTCATCCTTTCCAGTGGACTTTTCATAAGACATATTCACTTAAATGTGGAGATGAGGCTGTATAACTGGGTCAGCCTGGATTCAATTTCACCTACTATAGTTGAATATTATAAAATTACAGGATGGAGTCTTGAATGAAATCAGGAATTTTTTTTGACCATTTTACTTTCAGCTTAGTATAAAAAGCCTAAAGTGCAGGGGGCATTTCCTGACCCCCTGCAGAACCCTAAGCAGATTTTATTCAGGTTTCATTTCATTAAAGGATACACTTACAGGTGTTCTAGCTAAATGATGCATGTAATGACTTCAGTGTACCCTTCTTCTGAAGAGGGAGAAAATTATTTTATACATGGATACTATGACATCCAAGAAATAATCATAATAGTTAAGGCAAAACATGAAGTGTAGATTAGTTTTCTTCTTTTACATCATGCACTAGATTTACTGGTTCTTAAATTCCATCTGTGCTTTGGCAAACTTGTGAATTAAAGATTGATTTGTAGAACACACAGAACAACGTATCATAAGTTATATGTTTATAGTTTCATATTTAGGAAACTACTTGTCTCTGGGCTGCCTTCTGGTGCAGTGAGTTTCAATGTTGCTACATATATTTACTCAAATTCAGGTTTGGGAAACCTAAAACTGTTCAGTTTCCTTGAGTGCTCGATTTGCATATTCAGCAGACAAATAATCACAAGTTGATCAACAGGACATCAATATCCAAACAAAACCAGACAGGCATCTTTAAGTCAATGCAAGATTTCTGAAATGTAAATAGCATACATGTGCACAAGGCCACGGTCTTGACTTCAGTATCATTTGAGTCCATGGACTATATTCTAGTAATTTTAACATAAGATTCCTAAGATTCTCCCTTACCTTAAGTAATTGGAGACCAACTTTTTATAAAGTATTATTAATTTGGAAGCATCTATAGATTCAAATAGATCAGCATTCTGTAGCTTCTGAAGTTTTACTGCCAGGTAAGGGATAAGAGGTGGCCCAGCTGAATAACACTCTGGCAGAAATTAATTCAGACTGAATATTTCATAACAGCCTCAGGAGACTAGTGTGATCCAGGCATTTTGCCACTCTCACATGCTTATATCCCATTAAAAATGTCTTAAAGGATTTGCTCACCATAAATGTTTTTAACTTCACAGAAATAATAGACTTAATCCAAGCATGGACTACTTAAGACTACAGAAAAGTACTAGGGAAAAAATACAGTAACCCTTAACTCCACAACTCCGATAACATCCATGTCACGGTAATCCATCATTTTTGATTCAGTATGCATTACCTTTAATGCATAAAGACACAGTAGTCTTGTTTTTGAACCATAGCTTTGCAAAACTAATTTCTATGTTCAAGGATGCCAAAATCCCCCTTTTTCCTGGGGTAATATTGTCATATCAAGTTTATGTTAAGCACAGACCTTAATTTTTACTTCTGTCGCTTTACAAGATCTCAGAATAGATTCTGTGTTCTTAGCTGAGGTTCATTTTAGGATTTCTGTTTTAAGGCTTCAATACACCTTTAGATATAAAACATGCATTAAGAAGTACAGGCATAGAACATCTCTGGAAGATGGTTACTGAATTAGGCTTTTAAATGCAGCAAACAGCATTTATGCCTAGTCATTAATGATTAATTAATGAATAATTATTAAGTGTAATACAAGAGATTCTCTAGAGAAAAAATAACCTCTAATGGAAAAATATTTGTGCACCACTTTCTGTGATGATCATATGATATCAAATATGCTTTTTAATGATAAAAACATTTTCCCCTCTCTTTCACTTTAAAGCATGGAAGAGACTCAGGACTCTCAAGGCTATGACAAATAGACTTGAATCCTGCAGTAGTATTTTTTGTGCAAGCCTGCAGCTTCAGTTGACTGTTCAGATGAAAATTCCCATAATGTAGTATTATTAGCTAATGCTTTTTTGTATGAAGAGGAAGACTGATATTTTATAGAAAGCTTTGAAAAAAACTATCATTCTCAATGCGCACTGCTGCAAATTAATTGGATTATCGTATTCCATCAGCAGTATCCCTAGAGAAATGCATATAAAAGTGCTATCTTTCTTTTGCAGATGAGAAAGTGGAGATGTTAATTTCTTCTTTTTTCCACAAGCTGCAAATTATGGAAGTGCACATATCAGAGTCCCTGGGCTAATTGTACTTTTGATCCATTCAGATTGCCAGAGGCTGTATTTTGACATCAATACCAGTTAGGTTGGGTGGCCTCACTGCACTACTTCTCCTTCAGGAGCAACCACTGCAATAGACAAATGCAAAATCCTCTTAAGAAGAACATGATTTAACTAGAACTGAAGAATCAGAGAGAGAAGGGGTATCCAAAGGAAAAATAAATAAGCTGTATAAATATATAAGCTTATTGAAAATGTGATCTTTCTCTATATGACAAATCCCATATATAAAGCTGTCCTTCCAATGCTTACATCATCCTGAAACAGGTTATTTTGGTTTTCCATTAACAATTTTCCTTCAACTCAAAAAATCAGTGAAATGATAACTGAATTTACACATGATCTTGTCAGATGCATCACACTGCTGTTCTATGATAATGCCTGAGAGCTACAAAACTGTTAACAGGAGCACCCATGTAAGTTTTGGGTTTGCCAGTTTTCTAAAGTAGGGATGAGAATCTCTTCATTTAATGACTTGTACTGTCTGTGTTTGAGCTGCTAATACACCTAAGATATGTTTGAATTAGACAATATGTTCTCACTGGATGTTTATCCTTTAGGTTTTCAGTAACACTCTAGATTTCAGTTAGAATTTAAACTTTTAGCAAATACACCTATCCTTTCTGTGTCATTTCCTGACATATGAGGAAATAAAAGAAAATGAAAAAAAAAAGCTTAAAAAAGTACAGTTTAATTAAAAAATAAATTAAAAAGCAAATAGACATGGCCTGCTTATCAGATACAGAGGAATCTAAACCCAAAGAGATAGACTAGTAAATAAGCAATTTTATATAAAATAGTTAGTTCATAAAATAATTGTGCTATTAATCACACTGAGGAAGTAATTATCACATAAGCACAATTTTTTATGCAAGTTGTAATTAAATTGGAACTTGAAAAACATGAAGCTTTTAGAGTTTTCCCAAGGCAAAAGCCCTTAACAAGAACAGCACTGTACACGTGCTGCTGTGGTCATCACACAGTATTTTGTAGCTATAGCAAGATTTTTAGCAGATGCTTTCCAGTCTCCAGTTACTGTAGAAGAGCACTGCAAGTGATAAATTTGTATGCCATGTAGTGATGCAGAAATGATGGTAGAACTACTCAGAGAATATGACTCGATATGAGATTAGGTCAGAGGAATTAATTGTGCCCCATTACTTCTGCAGAGATTCACTCTACTAGACTCAGTAGAGATTTGTCACTGATTACCAGGTGAATGAAATATAATAACCCAACACCTACACCTGCCAGGCACAATACTGTGGTCTTAAAAGACAATTTTCATGGTTACCATTCTGTAGCAAATATTTTATGGGAAATATTTTGTATTTGTACAAGAGTAGCAAAGGAAGACATCACTAAGCAGTACTGTAATTCAAATATAATCACTTAATAATGGTATTGTATCTGAGACAACTCTTTTACAGGTGAAACACCTGTCATGATATCAGTGTACACACAGAGACTTGAAAGGTGGTGTATTTTAAATGGTGATTTAGAAAATTAAAATCTTACTTAAGTGGTAATTGAAACATTTTCAGGATATTTTTAAGGGAATATTTTTAACTTTTACATTATTCAATATAAAAGCAGATATGCATACTTCTTGTATTTGTAGCTTTTCTTCTTGCAGTTTGAAGTTCATAAAAGCATGTTTGAAGAGAAGCACTTTACCACCCATATGTGGATTAACATAGCAGTATTAACTAGTTCTAGTTTCATTCTTCCATTTTAGGTTCATGATAACTACTCAGGCTCAAGGCTTGTTTTTATTAAAATGCAATACCTCAGAAATTTAAACCTGTATATGTCCTTTGAATTCTGCAAAGCTACTTTCTACAGAATGAAGAGCAAATGCTTTGATTTAAAAGAAGAAAGTTCACAGAACTAATGGATTATGTAACTCTACTTCACTCCCCATTTCAAAAAAAAGTTTCCTTACAAGAGGATCAAATATGTACGTTAGGCTAACTCAGAAAGGAACAATATGTAAACTTGAATGATGTATCACAAATGTTTACCTCGTTTACTGCAAAAACTTCTTAGTTGAAGCATTTGACTGATATGGTTTTTTTTCTTCTGCAAATTTGTTAAGTATTTCTTCAAAACTTCAGCGAGGCACTCTCTTGACTCTGTTGGAAACTTAAAGAGTATGATTCCTTTTTAATTATTGTTGTTACAAATATCCAAAATAATTGTTTTGTAGACAACAAGAATTTATTCTGTTGTTCATAGTCAGGAAACTTGTACAAGGAAGAGAAAACCCTTGGCAACAGCATTTCTTCAACCCTTTTGTCTAAAATAGATTGTATTAAAGCCTGAGAAAAATACACATAATCTAGGCAATGAAGAAGAAAGTATAAATAAATGAAGTTAAGAGTGACAGGCAAAACTATGGATTTGCACCCATTGCTGTCTTCAGGGATGATCCTTTCCAGGACAGCTGACAAAACAATTTCTGTGCCTGTGATGATTTTATTAAAGTTTTATGGACTTCTGAAGGTCACACTTTGGCCTCTTCAGGAACTTGGTTAACAGCATTCTCTGGCAGTCTGTCCTGAAGGGCAATGGAATACAGAAAGGCAGGACATTCATAAAGAACTCCTTAAAAGCACAGGAGCAGGCTGTTCCCGTGTGCAGAAAGATGAGCTTGTGAGGAAAAAACTAGCCTGGCTGAACAGAGAACTTTGGCAAGAATGCAGGGACAAAAGGAGATTTTATGACCTTTGGAATAAGGGGCAGAAAACCCAGGAGGATCACAATGATGTTGTGAAGTTATCCACAGAGAAAAATTCGAAGGGCCAAAGCCCAACTAGAACTCAATCTGACTATGGCCATAAAAGAAAATAAGAAATGTTTATATAAATATTTCAAGAACAAAAAGAAAATTAAGACAATCTCCATCCAGTATTGGATGCAGAGGGAAATATAGTGACAAAGAATAAGGAAAATTAAGAGGTACTTAAGGCCTTCTTAGCTTCAGTCTTTAACAGTAAGACCTGTTGTTCTGGGGGTGCCCAGTACCCTGAGCTGGAAGACAGGAAGCAGAATGAGGACCCCTATGCTTTGTCTTACAACCACAAAATATTCTGAAGGGATAGACAAGGAAGGAGAGGTGGGCAGGCTGCTCTTTGTGTCAAAAATGGGGCTGATTGCACAGAGCTGTCTTCAAAGAGCGGCAATGCACAAGTTGAGAACTGATGGGTGAAAATTAGAGACAAGAAAACAAAGGTAACTTTCAGTGGGGTAAAGACCCCCTGATCAGGATGAGGAGAGTGATGAAAAGTTCTTTCTTTAGCTGCAGATATCATTATAGTCACAGGCTCTGATCCTTATTGGCGTGTCCAGCCACTAAGTCATCTGCTAGAAAAGTGCAACAAGTAAACATCAAGCTGTCCAAGAAAGTAGAGGAGGAATTAAGGAAAATTTCCTAGTGTAAGTGATTGAAAACCCAGCCAGAGGAGAGGCACAGCTGAACTTATTATTCAGTAGAAAAACTGTTGCAGAAGAATTTATCAGAGATGTGGGATTAGAGTTAGAATAAGTGAGGCAAGAGGAAAAAGCAGGAAGGCAGGAGGAGGTCAATATGGCTAAGTCAAGACCTCTTAGCCAAACCAAAACACAAAAGAGAGTGGAAAGCACTGGAGACAGGAATATGCTTCCTGGAGAGATGATAGGGATGTGCCCTGAGAGCACAAGGAGGGGATCAGAAAATTCAAGGCAGAGATGAAACTGAGCTTGCCTAGGGATTTGAAATATAATAAGAAGAATTCTTTCAGGCACTTAGAGTAACAGAAGAGGATGAAGGAAACTGTATCACCCACTTTGAGGAGTGAAATGGGTGATTCAGCTACAACTGACATGGAGAAGTGTAAGACATTCAAAATTTTTTTTGCCTCAGTCTTCACTAGCAAGAAACCTAGCCACACAACCCAATTCACAAAATCCAAAGGAAGGGATGGGGGCAAGATCAAGTTCAAACCATCTTGGAAACATCAATATACTTAAATCTGTGAGACCTGATTAGATGCATCTGAGGGTTCTGAGGGAACTGGTGGAAGAAGTTGTTAAGCCCTAATCCATAATACTAGTGTGGCATTCTGGTGAACTTTCCAGTGATTGAAAAACATGTTTCCCATTTTGAAAAAGAGAAAAAGGAAAACTTGAGGAACTACAGGCCAGTGAATATCAAATCTGTGCCTGGCAAGATCATGGAGCAGATCTTTCTGGTAGATATGCTAAGGCACATGGGAAACAGAACGGTGATTGGTGGCGACCAACGTTGCTTCACTTAGGACAAATCGTGCCTCACAAATTTAATGTCATTCAGTGGTGTATAACAGCATTTGTGGAAAAGGAAAGAGTGACTGATGTCATCTGCCTATACTTGTTCAGTGCTTTTGATACTGTCCCACACAATGTTGTTACCTCTAAAATGAAGAGGAATGGATTTGATGGATTAATGACTCAGTTGAAAATTAATGAGCTGGATGGTTTCATTTACAGAGTGTGCATGCAGCACATACAGGTCAATCATGGTGTCAGGTCCGGGCAGCAGAGGTTTAGAAAAGGCTGGGTACAGCCTGACCAACCTGATCTCCTTCCACAGCAAGGTGACCTGTTTAGTGGATGAGGGAAAAGCTGTGTTGATTTTTTTTACCTGGACTTTAGTACGCCTTTGACAGTATTTCCTTCAGCATTTTACTTGAGAATTAACCTAATACCCGATCAGACTCAAAACTTTAGTTCTCTTGGTATTACACAAATGAATGCAAAGACCAAAGAGGAGTGCCTGTCATTGTTGAGCTAGCCAACTGAATCATATCCACTAACAAATGAAAGTAAAACAATTGTGATGACAAGAGAAAACTTAAATCATTCATAGAAACCCAGCAAAAAAAAAGCTATTAATAGTACAGAAAATTCTTTTATGTTGAAAGCACACATTTTCTGAAATTATTTTCTTATCTGGAGCAGTAAGTGCTACTTCTCTGGAAGAATAGGAAGAAGCAGAAGACCTGCAGTCCTTTTTGTTTGTTCAACACTTACACCCTTAAATAACCTTCTTAGGAGTAGAACTTGTAAATATTGTGCAGAAGGTGCATTGACAAATCATGAGCTTATTTAGGCATTGCAAAAGACATAATACGAAAAATATTTCCTAATTCTGCAGAGGTCAACTTCCATTTAGTTATTTTAAATTTAAAATACAGCATAGCTATTACTAGTAAAATATGAAAAAAAAAAAAGAAAAAGAAAAAAAAAAGAAGACAAAACAGGAAGAGCTAGAAGCTATGGTGCAACAGCAGAGCTATGATGTGGTCGCTATCATGGAAACATGGTGGGATGACTCACATAGCTGGAGCTCTGTACTGGATGGCTACAAGCTCTTCAGAAGAGACAGGAAAGGGAGGAGAGGTGGAGGGGTGGCCCTTTATATTAGGGAGGCGTTTGATGACATGGGAGTTGGAACTAATGACGATGAAGTTGAATGTCTATGGGTAAGAATGAAGGGGAAGGCCAGCAAGGCTGATGTCCTCCTGGGAGTCTGTTATTGTCCACCCAGTCAGGAAGAAGAGGTGGATAACTTGTTCTATAAGCAGCTGGAGAATGTTTCAGGATCATCAGCCCTTGTTCTTGTAGGTGACTTCAACCTGCCAGACATCTGCTGGGAACTTAATGCAGCAGAAGCAGTCCAGGAAGTTTTTAGAGTGTGTGGAGGACAACTTTTTGTCGCAGCTGGTAAGTGAGCCCACCAGGGGAGGGACTATGTTAGATCTGTTTGCAAACAGAGATGGGCTGGTGGGAGATGGGATGCTTGGAGGCTGCTTGGGTCACAGTGATCAGGAAATTATACAGTTCTCAATATTTGGTGAAACGAGGAGGAACATCAATAAGAGTTTTACACTGCACTTGTGGAGGGTAGCCTTTGGCCTATTTAGGAGACTTTTTCATATAGTTCCTTGGGAAGCAGCCCTTAAAACCAAAGGAGTCCAGGAAAGGTGGGCATGCTTTAAAACAAAGGTCTTGAGGTCACAGGAACAGACTGTCCCTGTGTGCCAAAAGATAAGTCAATGAGGCAAACGTCCAGCCTGGATGGGCAACAAGGTTCTGAAGGAACTTAGGAATAAAAACAGGATGTATCAGCTTTGGAAGGGGGGGTCACATCTTTCAGGAAGTGTTTAAGGGGGTTGCAAGGGTACGTAGGAAGAAAATTAGAGAGCTCAAACCTCAGTTAAAACTTAATTTGGCAACTTCTGTAAAGGATAATCAAAAATATTTGTACAAATATATTAATGGTAAAAGGAAAGGTGAGACCAACCTTTGCTCTCTACTGGATGCAGGAGGGAGCTTAGTAACTGTAAATGAGGAGAAGGTGGAAGTGCTTCACGCCTTCTTTGCCTCACTCTTTAGTGGGAATACAGCTTTTCCTCAGGGCAGCTGTCCTCCTGGGCTGGCAGATGGTGTCAGGGAGCAGAATGGCCCCCCTGTTATCCAGGAAGAGGCAGTCAGAGAGCTGCTGATCTGCTTGGATATTCATAAATCTATGGGACCAGACAGGATCCATCCCAGGGTGATGAGGGAGCTGGCAGATGAACTTGTGAAGCCACTCTCCATCATTTACCAACAGTCCTGGCTCACTGGTGAGGTTCCAGATGGCTGGAAACTGGCCAATGTGACTCCCATTCACAAAAAGGGTGGGAAGGGTGATCCTGGTAATTATAGACCAATCAGCCTGACCTCAGTACCTGG
>VWYE01015080.1:104279-159921 GCA_013398995.1 Alaudala cheleensis
CAGGCAGAAAGGGACCTGGGGGTGCTGGTGACAGCAGCTGAACATGAGCCAGCTGTGTGCCCTGGTGGCCAAGAAGACCAAGGGCATCCTGGCCTGGATCAGGAATGGTGTGGCCAGCAGGAGCAGGGAGGTCATTCTTCCCCTGTACTGGGCACTGGTGAGGCCACACCTCGAGTGCTGTGTCCAGTTCTGGCCCCTCAGTTTAGGAAGGGCCTTGAGATGCTTGAGCTTGTCCAGAGGAGGCAACGAGGCTGGTGAGGGGCTGGGAACACAAACCCTGTGAGGAATGGCTGAGGGAGCTGGGGTTGTTCAGCCTGGAGAAAAGGAGACTCAGAGGTGGCCTTCTCACTCTCTACAACTCCCTGAAAGGTGGCTGTAGCCAGCTGGGGGCTGGTCTCTTTCTCTGGGCTACTACAGACAGAACGAGAGGACACAGCCTTAAGCTATACCAACAGAAATATAGGTTGGAATTAGGAAAAAGTTTTTTTACAGTGATGAAATACTGGAATTGCCTGCCTGGGGAGCGGTGGACTCACATTTTGGATGTGTTTAAAAAAAAGACTGTATATAGAACTCGGTGCCATAGTTTAGTTGAGGTGTTAGGGCATGGGTTGGACTCAATGATCTTGGAGGTCTCTTCCAACCTAGTGATTCTGTGATTTCTTCTGGACATTGCAAAATGACAATATGGGTTTGTTCCCTATTGTTTACCTGCAGATGTCCAACTATTTGCTTTACAATTATACAAAGATACTCTTACTCGCTGCTTTTATTCAGAGGAACAAATGAAAATGAAGCTCTTTTTACATATTCTAATTTTCATGCAGCAAATTTTTAGTTTCAAATTAACCCAAACTGCATTATGTAATCCAAGTAACAATCTAAAGGGTTCAACACTGAATATTTGACTTTCTCCAAACATATTTTTAAAATCCTCAAGAAAAATAAATCCTTAAACAGAACATAATAACAGCAGCTTCAAGTAAATAATGCAAAATTTCAAAAGATTTGTGTAACAGAATACTTCAATGAACTTGTACTATTTGTAAGTTTATGCTTTTCTAGTACTTATACACTTAAGTGATCTTGTCTGTGTTTTTCTAGATTTTTCTTGCATGTCCCATGCCACCATTAGCACACTGTTGTGTAATGGAAAGAGAGATAAGAGCCAGGTGGGCTAAAACTAAGGAACTGGTTGTTTGGAAAACAAGAAAAGTCAAGAGAAGGTCTCTGACAGATTCCACCCATAAAAATGGCATTTGGCCATTAACAACTAATCTCACACAGAAGACACATTCCTACAATGATCTGACATTTCAACCTCCAAAGCAAAAGTCGGTTATTTGATTGAGAGAAAGTAGCTGATTGTGAGAGGTAGGCTGGGAAAGCTAGCACCAGAAGACATCCGTTGACCCTCCCTTCAGTTGTAGGATGTTTTGTTTTTAATTACTCCTAGAAATGAGCAGCAGGTGATTTCTTGCATGCAGCCACTCTCATATAGAAATGCATCAGTGACGTCCTCTGTTCCCCCAAATTGTCAGGGCTGGGCCAAGGAGGCTGTGGATTCAGGACAGGCAACACACACAGTAGAAGGAAACATCTTTTGCAGCAGAACCACTCTATGAAGAGCCCACAGCAAAAGCACTACCAATCCAAGTGTATTGATCTCCATGGGGACAGTAAAAAAGTCACTCAGAGAGTAAAACAGGGCCCAAGTACATCCCCTTTTCTAAATTCTCCTTGGTTCACCTTTTCAAATTACTCTTACAGGCTTAGTGTGTAAACACACTGGAAACTGAGATGTCTTCCTGAACAGGTCCCCTGCTTCAAGATGCTGTTTTTGAACTGAAAATATAAAAGCTAAACTAAACAACAAGGTGGTAAAATATAGGCAACACAACACTTATACCAGTAAACTGCAATTAAACAGATGAATGATATAAGGGTCATCTGCATTCATGAGGCAAAGCTTAATGCATGTCTTTTGCTGGTTTTTTTGTTTCTAACAATCAGCCAAGTCACCCTTAACTACCCAGACACTGCTGAGTCCCTATAAAAAGGCATTGCTTGAAAAGACCTTTAAGGACTGCATGTGGAAACACATCACTGTGCATTGCAGACTATGCAGTTCAATCAAACGAAATTCCTTCTGTTTAACTTTCCTCCCTTCTATACCCACCTCTGTATCTGCACATTCTGGCTGCAGTTGTGTGCTCATTAGGAAAAATAGTGACTGCACAGGTGACAGGCTGCTGGATGCAGAAAACAAAGTACACACCATCAGATGAGGGTGAAGATTAATCACTTTTGTGTATGACATAAAACATCCAAGCACTCTGAAGTGATGTCTGGCTAGGCACCTACATCATCAGCCTACAGATTTATCCATAGTCAGTAGCAATAGCAGAGTAGAAGGAGGAAAGGGTTGGTAGGCTCTGTAGGTGAGAAAACTGTGAAAGAGATGAACATCCAAGATGAAGGCTTAATGGATATGAGACAGTACCAGACTCAATTACGAACTTCTGCATAATCAATCTCTTTAGAAGATCCTTTTATAGGCCTGGAGATCACAACTTGGAAATGAGCATTGTGTCACAGCAATAGTTCAGTTAACTCACCAGCCCCTCAGGTCTGAGAAGGGTTCTTAGGATAAAGAGGGTAAGGCAGAAGTGCTACAGCTGTTTGTATGTGACAGCAGCTGTGTGTTGGAAAAGTCCCCTGCACCCATGTGGAAAGCCTAGTCATGCTCAGGTGTTAGAAGGTCCTGAACACCAACTGACGCTATCTCCCCATTCCCCAGTGTCTTGGTGAGAGTTTCATAGCATTTCTAGAAGTAAAAGTGAAGGCAGCATGGGTGGTCCCAAAACCATGCTTCAGAACTATCCCACAACATGACGACAAACTCACAAGCACCAATGACAATGAGCTGCACAGAAACACTGCATCTCTTAGCTTCATAGTACAAAGAAACTTAGGAAGGAAAGAGAGAGAATTGGGGCATGCTTTGACACTGCTAATTTACCTCAATGACCAAACTCATCCAGATACTTTGAAATTTTCTGCAGACATCAGCCATCGCTACTCTGTTTTACAAGACCAGAGCCAAGCAGTCCTACAGGGATTCAAGGTATACCTGAACACACAGCTGACAAGCTGCAAGCTGGCCAAGAAACTGAATGTTAATGCAGCTCCAGACCATGCAAGCAAGCTGTCCCATGGGAAATTTACAGGCATCCAGTGCTCTTTACCAAAAGGTAGTGAAAGCCTCTTACAGGGCTAGAACCAAAATATATTTCTGGCTGCTCTTCTCCCAGGCAACTGTTGAAATATAAACAATATATTTAACAGTGAAAAAGAAAACATCTTGCTGCTAGAAGTGGAAAACCAGAATACTGCTTGCATCAATATGTCAAATACAATAAAAAACCATGGAAGATGGTATAAAATAATAAAAAACCACAAACCACCAAATCACAGGCATTGCCCCTAAGTACAGCTGTATTCTGTGGCTTTGAAATTATACTGTATAGAAAACACAGATATACTGAGATGATATGTCTTTTAGTGAAATTCTAGTTGCTGAAAAGGTTGAAACTTAGTGGAGGAAAAAGGGAGGAAAAAGATTAAAAAAATTGTATTAGATTATAATGAGATACTTGTTTTTGTAATATTATTCATAAATTTTTCTGATATTTTTGCTTTCTGGCTATCAGAGGAAGCTCAGGATGTGTAACTTGGAGTATTCAGTAGTCTTTACCATGCTGGTGATATCAATATTTCTAAAAGTCCTAAATCATATATGTGTTTAAAATTATACACTTCATGCATTTATTAAGTCTTCCCACACCCTCCTCTCCCCTGGACTTTGCCTCATGTGTTAGTCACATCTGGATTCTGCTACTGATTCTCTGTAACAATGAGCATCAACAGAATTCATCATGTAAAACCCTACATGGTGAGTGGTGGTAGCAGGTTCTGGAAATACCTATGTTGTTACCCATAGAATAAAGACCAGCTGTTCCAAAACAATGGAAAACGGATGTCTGTGCTCATAGGGACACCTCTCTTCTATCATTCCCTTCTTGGGAAGCATTAGCTTTGTAGTAAAATATTCCAATAGAAACGGGTTTGTTTTACAAGTGCTTCTTGGCAATTTAGGAAAAATGCATAATCAACATAACCAGACATCCAAACCTGTATTTCAAGTCTGTACATGGCCTGAAGGCTCATAAAATTCAACTATTTTATCTATTCAAATTATTTGTTAACTCTGATATCTAATGACAGTTATTTCTCATATTTCTATTAATTTTCACAACCTACCTCTGACCCACGCAATATCAATGTAACAGATTTCTGCTTAAAATAGCAGCTAGCTCCATTAGTCACATGGAAATAAAATAATATCCTTCATCTATATATTCCCCACTCTCCTAACTTTGGGAAACAATTATGCATTTTGACAAGCAAAATCTAGACTCTCATTCCAAATGAGAAAAACTTGAAGATAATTTTATACTAATTTGATACTTATTGCCCCTAAAACCACATCATATCAAATTCATGCATTTCCCCACAGTGATTTCTGGTGACATACAGAATCACAGAGTCATTTAATGGTTTGGATTGGAAGATATCTTAAAGATCATTTAGTTCCAACCCCCCTGCCATGATCAGGAATCCTTCCACTACAGCAGGTTTCTCAGAGCCTCATTCATCGTGGCTGTACACGGTCTCAGGGATGGGTCAGCCAAAACTTCTCTGGGCAAGGTGTTCCAGTACCTCTCCACTCTCAAAATAAAGAATTTCTTTATAATATCTAGTCTAAACCTGCTGTCTTCCAGTTTGGAGCAATTTCCCCTTGTTCTGTCATTAAATGCTCTTGTAAATAGTGTCTCTCCACCTTTCTTGTAGGCTGTCTTCAGGTACTGGAAGGGTACAGTAAGGTCATCCCAAACCCTTCTTTTATTCAGAGCGGACAGTCCCAGTTCTCTCAGCCTTTCCCCATAGAGAGATGCTCCATCCCTCTAAATAAACATGTGATATTAGAATTGCAATCTTGGCTGCAGAACTAAAGTGCAGTCCATGGCAGATACTGCAGAAGCATTTATTTCTTCTGCTTCCAAAAACAAGTGTCTATCCCTTCACTTGAAGCATCCATTTGCAAGAGGTTTTTCACACATTTCATGTTCTTCAGGACAGAGACTCCAGTAGTAGAAATGAAAAGTTTGCCTTTTTTTTCCATTAATTTTTCCATCTTTTTTAATTTTGATATTGGGGAGCTTGGAAATGCTGAGTGGAGCTACTGACTCAACTAGATTTAATCCTGATTAATAGTGATATAAAAGTGGAATTAGGCTACATGTTAATGACCATATCAAATCCAAATCAATTAATAGTATTTATCTCATGGAAAGTGCTAAATGCCAATGCAACAATACTTATCAGCCTTTCAGTTTCTGTTATGAATTGTTGTCATATCATATATTACACTCTATTTAATTTTCTGCCCCAAGCAGTTTTTCCTGTAAGCCTGTTAATAGATAATTCATCTCCTTGTGGCTTAGTTGCTCCTCCAACAGACCTGGCTTAGCCTCAATTTGTCAATGAAACTGAGTCCAAAGCAGTTTATTTCTGATACTGTCTTCAAGATTCAAGGCTCATTGTATTTATGCTATGAAATGCTAAGATATATAATTCTATGCTCAAGTGGACAGACAATCAGCTCTGATGATGAAAACTTTTTTCACACTGGCCTTCATGGAGATTATTAAATACATATTTATGTGATATGGCTCTTCCTGGTGAGATCTTCAGTACTTGAGAGTGACTTAATATAGAGGACAAAAGCTTCATTCGTTTTAGGGTTTAATCCTATTTGGACACAAAAAGAAGATATTTTTTAGATTCCTTTTTATTAAACTGATTTTACATTGCTGATAGCCAAAATGCTCATAGAGGTACCTTTATTTCTGAAGAATATGACTGCCTTGTAGAGATTGCCTAAATTTTTCTTTATTCTTCAGGTTGTTTTAATAATGAGCAATAATAATACAACAATTAACAATTTAGTACAATCATGCATAAAGCTTTATTCCATTAATGCTGGCATTTGATTGGAAAGTAGAAAACTTTTTGTTTTGTTTTATTATTTTCAAGGTTTTACAGAGGAGGGAGGAGATTCCTCACTCAGATATATCTAAAAAAATATATATTTTCTTAGTTTAAGTTCCTCTCAAATTTTCACATTGGAAAAAAATAACTACAAATATTTTACTAAATGATCCAAAGTTTCAACACTGCTTTAGTATTTTTATTCACCATATTTTAAAGGAAAAAAAAAGTCCAACCTTTACTAAAAGAACTACTAGTTACAATAGGATCAGTAGCATAAATGTCCAAATTTCAGAGGACTCAACTTATTATCTGAAAATTAAACAAAGAAAATTTTCACATCTAAAACAATAGTAGCACAGAACTTTTTCACTGTTAAAACAATGGTAGCACTTTTTTTTATAGTTTTGACTGATGACTTCAAGGGAAACGCATTCTTTTGCACATTTCAATATTAACTTTAACAATACTGCAGCGTTATGAAGTGTAGAGCATTAGATTTTACTTAGGTTTTAAAAATGCTGCTAGGCCTTATTTTGTTATGTGGCCATTAACTACTTGGCCTTCTTGTTGGATAAATAAAGACGGCCCATCAATATGTTTTTAAAATTACAAGCTTTTTCTTTTCATGAAGGCTTGACCTGAATGTTCATTCTTTCATACTTCTTTCCAATCGCCATTCAGATTTACAAATCTTAAGCATGACACAGGCCTAAGTCATCAGAACAATCACTAAAATTCGGATAGTTCTGAAACGTAAATACTCTTATAATTAAAGGAATCATTTAAATAGGTATACTGATAGGATTGGTAACACAGACTTGAGAACTGGCCATACAGTCTGAGCTACTGAGTTATATTTGATTTTCCCACTTGTTGATTTCTGTACAATGAAGTAAATTGGCTGAAAAATAGTATACATATGCATTTGAATCAAACTACATTGAGCTCTTACTTTTAACTACAGTAATTTGAATTTTTACAAATTTTTTAGCTCATAATTGTGCACTTCTTACCTTTTCCTATTAACTGTAAAGGAAAACATTTTTATTGAAGAAAGGTATTGTCAGAGGTTAGGCAGAACTTGCTGTGTGAAAGAGTAAGTGTTACTAAAGCTCATTATTTGAGAAGTTACAAACTAGCAGGACAAATAGCATCACAGAGGTGCCAGGAAGTACATGATACCTTGTCCCAACAACAATGCAGAGGTCAATTGATGGCGTTGCTGGTGTCCTAACTTCTTGGTGAGCCTTGCTTCAGGGATAGAGGCAGACTTTGGGCTATCAGCTTGTCTGGTGTCATTCATGACTGCATGGACTATAAGGCTCTGGGAAGTGCTGTCAGGTGTTGCCTGGAAGATGGGAGTTGGCACAGAAATCACTCAGTTAACTATAGGCAAGATGATTTCACCCATGGCTGGTGGATGCCACATGTAAATCCCTCCCCAGTTCTGTGGAATCAGAGCAGCTGTGCTGGGGGGGCGTCTAAGCACTGTTTATCATGTGAATGATGTTTTGGGATTCTAACCTCTTTCTTCTGCCCCAACTGGGGCAGAGAATCTCTGCCTGGAGAGGAGCTGGGCAGTGCAAAAAATAACTGACTGTACTCAAGTTCAATAAGGTCAGCTGATGGTGCAAATTTGTTTGTACCAAAGTGAACAGGCTTCCTGAAACATCTGTAGGGAGACATGCAATGCATGGTGAGTGATTTCATAGCTGGAGCCAGACCCTCTCCTCCTGGCTCGCTGCTGTTTCAACACGCAGGTGTGTGAAATGGATGTACTGGCATCTCTCTCACAGACCACCAGGTCTTACGGTCTGCCAATGGCTCATTATTCTCCCTGGCTTTCTGAACAGGCTACGATAGGAGAGTTGTATGCAAATCATTGCAGATTCCTGTTTGGACTCCCATATAGTAATTTCTGGATGTGGACTTTTTTGTAGATTGTACAAATTAACTGTATTTTTGCTGGAATACTCAAAAAAATCCTTATCTTGGGTTCCAGTTAGTCTGAATGAGACTAGTAGGTTCCAATTTTATGAGACAGTTCATCTTCAAATTTAATAGTCTTAAACTGAAAAAAACACCCCAAACTAAAAAAACCTACCAAAAATTTAGGAAATTATCTGCCCAAAACATCTCTGATTTACCTAAAGAAAGTACTGTACTTCCTATGTCAACTGTAATAAAAGAAGCTGTTCTTTAAATGATTCTTCATGTCACCTGATCACTTCATGAAACATGGTGCTGCTAGCATTGCATAGCTCAATCAGTCTGAAAGCATACATATTGCCAAAGTTTTTATAATAGAATAAAACACCCTGGGATATCCCAACACTATACATTACTAAGCAAGTGAGGCAAAAGTAATTCTGTTTTGTTAGTTTAGATGCAGAATATTTTGGCTTGATTTTATATGTTAATAAAAAGACTGTGTATAAAGTACGTTGTTTTGCACAGGTTTTTATTTGGAGTTGTTTTTTAATATGTTTTTATTTTTGCTATAGAATGCATCTGGATGACACAAGAAAGCTTCTGTTTAAAGAGTTTTAACTGCAGATACTTTATTTATATATATGCATAAGCACCTTTTTTGTTTGCACTCATGAAGACACAAAAATCATCTTCTCTAAACAAATGCCAAAGGACCACAGATTACCAATGGTTCTGAGGAACAACTGCACTGCATCTTGTTAGAAAGCGTACTTATTTTTTCTTCAGCCTGGACTGTAGTTATTTCACTTTCAAAAGCAACTCCTGTCAATAAGTTCACACCTATTAATTTTCCTAGTAGGCTTCAGAATGTGCAGATTTTTAATCAATTGGAAGCTCTAAAAACCTACATACATTTCAGCAGCTTCATACCTCAGTCACTGAGTCAGTGATATTTATTGTTCTCTAGTTGTATTGCTTCTAGTTTATTTTTCAAATTGTGATGTGAATACTTACAATATTACACTTATGCCCTAGTGCTTTTAAAAGTCACAGAGTTTGCACATTTTTGTCACTACTCATTTTGAGATTTTTATCTTGTTTCTCTCGCATGTTCGAGAGATCTGGCCTCTGCCATCATTAATGGCTTCATTTCAGATGAATACACAAAAAGTGCCAAAATCTTATTCAAACATTTCAGCTTAATTTAACTTAATCATTTTAAGCAATGTAAAGCCCTATTTTCTGAGTTATATTTTCTGTAGAAACTTAAACTTTAGAAAAATTAGAAATGGAGGACTGGGATACCTTGTCATTTTGCTGACTGACAGGGTCTGACCACATTTATGTCAACAGTGATTTGAAAGCCTAATTCTGCTTTTGTATTTTGTTCCATCTACCGTTCTAAGACTGTTTTTCTACATGGAGATCTTCCAGAAAAGATTGAAGTTAATGCTTTATTTCCCTGAAGGTTAATCCCTCTGCAAGGCATTTATTGAATCCTTGTGTAGATGCTCTAATTTAGAAGTCACATGGCTTCAGTCCAGTGGAGCTGAATTAAATCTCTTGGGGAATAAACTAGTAATGGTTGCTTTCCTTCTGAATGAGGGAATTCTCATGAAGCCTTAACAGGCTGTAACTTACCCTTACTGTTCCACCCCTTTGACTAACTTGTCCTACCTCCCCAAACACAGTAATCCCCAATATATTGCAAATTATACTTCAGTACCAACATTATTGATCTGGTAAGTGATGGCTTTTCACTTGGAGTAAGTATGCTAATAGGAAATATTTATGTATAAGAGATAATACACAATCCTGCTAAAGAAGTAATTGCACATATGTAATGAAAGTGGGATATTAATCTCCTCATAAGTACCATGGAATTTGATTTATCTGGTGGCCTGTGATAACCTGTGAAAATTATAGATAAGCAGGGTGGAAAACAATCACCAATTGTTTCTTGTAATAGTTTTAAGCAATAGCTGCCCTCTGATATGGCAAGCAGTTAAAATTGTGTACAAGATCATTCTGAACGAAAAATAATACAATACAGCAAGGAAATTGAACATTGAAGAAGGTGATCCCCATCACCACTACCAGCTTCTGTTCTCACAAGGCAAATTCGAAGAACTTTTGTCTTAGTAAAGTCCCGAAAGACCTTCTGCACTTGTCCAAGGAGGATGGACTTGCAGAATGTGTCCTGTTTCTGAATATTAGGAGTTAGTTTTAGCAGCTAAGCAAGGGTCTGAAAAGATTTACCCCATGTTTTGCCCTTTACATCCTGCAGTCCTGCCTCTGCAGCCAGTGCAAGCGTACGAACATGAGATCAAATTTCCCCTGCATGAATCAGGTTGTCTCATGACAGGCACTTGGTTAAATCCAGACCAGCTGGAAGTGCAAGCACCATCCCTAAGGCCTTGTTGATAGCATTTGTGTTTATTCATCTGAAACACGGCATCTGTAGGGTACAGAAACACTCCTAACACCTCAGGAAGAGATTTCAGTGTTTGGATTTCAGGTATTATTCTCTTTTATTTTGCTGCTAGGCTGCTCTGAAGTGTAAATATTCACTCTCTAAACCTTAAAAACATGCCATACTATCCGTGGGTGACTTACCTTGTATGATCTGTCACAAGGGACTAATCTCAGCAAATGCCTATCCCCTTCCTCCAGGTTTGTGTTAACCCAGCAGTTGGAAGTACCATATCAGAAACTCTTGAGTCAGCTACTGATCCTGAGCTTAGTCCCATCTGGTGCTCCAGAGGCAAAGCAGGTGTGCTGCTGCTTAAAGGTCTTCATGAAAACCATATATCGCTTCCCGCAGATGTGTGCTGTCATTGTGGGGAATACTTTCTTTGTATTTTTGGAGAGAAAGGTAATTGCTGTGCAAAGATCACGTGTTTTAAGGCTCATTGGCCAAATTTTTGTTTCCTATTTCCTATTTGCTGTCTTCAGGCGGAGAAAACTGAGAATCCTCTATCCTGACACAACAATATGTAAATCTATTTACTTGCAGGCTCCAGAGTGCTATGAGCTACAAACATAAAAGTCACTAGGCAACAGTTAACACAGATAAATTGTTTTCCTTTATTGCAGAGAAGGGTAGGTACATATCTCCTGCTAACAGCCATGGACTTCTAGCTAATAGTTTCTTTGACACGATCACACAGCCTTAAAAAAATTAAAAAGGAACAAACAGGAAAACAACAGGCAAAAGAGGACATAATTATTAGGTGTAATTATTTGTGGCTTTGAATATGCTGTTTATAGGAGTGAAACTCAAGGGGATTAAGAATGAGCCATAATAAGAAAAAGAAATACTAGAACAATATAAATTCCCTTAAGGGAATTCATCGCATTAAAATAAGAATAAAAAGGAAGAAATACTTGAAATGTTGGGAATATTTACAGTCAAATATAGACCAGTATCCCATTGTTCTAAGCAGCATACTTGCTTGGTATATGGTAAATGTAGCCTTTGTTCCAAAGCATTTGAAATAAGAATAGTATATGTTCAAACATACAGAACATCTTTTTCCCTTGGGCCTAGGGAAATCATTGTGTATTCAGAATGCTACATGTTCTCTCTCAGAGTAGGGGCTAAAACAAGATTCTCAATCCTTCATAGTTTTGACTGGAATAGATTTCATACCTATTGCACTTCTAGCACTTTTCATGCCAATTCTTGAATTTCTCAGTCATTGCTTTTAAGGACTCTTCTTAACTCAGATATTTATTTTGCTCATCACTAACAAAAGAATACATCAGGTGCCAGTGAAGTGGGATACCAATAATCATATGAAAAAAGACTTCTGATTAGCCATCTGAACATCCTCAGGAGAGAAATGCACACACATTTGCACAAAATCAGATGTTACACTAAAGGAGTGTGAGGAGTTAGTGAGAGATTTCAACATGACTGCCTTTCAGTCTGCCCACTGAATTCCCACATCCTGCCATCATCACTGGTCTAAAGCTCTATGTAAACCCAATGTTTCAGCTACAACTACCAACAGACTTTGTCACAGAAAGCCAGAGTGAAATGTCTGTATTTTCCAAACTTAAACCTTCTTGGAAGAGTCTTAATCATCAAAATACCCTACTTTTTAAGCACCACAAAGAGAACCACAAGAACCACACACAGTAGTTAACCAGAGCCATGAAGGCTCCAGAGTTGGAAGACTGCTCCTATTTTCAGGTCATTGCAAGACAGGGTGGCAGCCATACCTGATTTCTGTGGTCAGTGGACGGGGAGTTAGGCTCTAACCTGGCAAAGAGGTCACACTCTATCGGGAAGGGGTAGGGCAAGCATTTTTTATCTCCCAAGGAGGATTTTCTCTTGCACTATGAGAGACTCAGAAGGCCCTCACTCCAAAACAATGACCAGTCTGGGATTAGACACAGTTGTGAGAGTCTGCCACTAGTACCAGAAGAGATTGTAATGGTATTCTTCAGCAAAACAGAATTGATATTAACAGCTGGAGGCAGCATCACAGAGGGAATAGCAAGAGGAATGCATGAGACTTTCCATGAAGGGTTGATTATCCTTAAGATCACGTATGATTAGACAGTTCTGGTGATCTGATTCCCAAGATCACCTTTCAAGATCAGTGCAAGAAGAAAAAAGATGCTCTGGAAATCTATAACTATTAGACAAGAAGGTAAATGATTCAGAGATTTCCCTTTTCAGTTTCCTCTCCACAAGAAATTTAATGATGCTGGAAATAAATAAAAAGAAAAGGGTGCCTAGGAAAATATATGTCATTTGTACTCTCAAACCTCCCCATGTATTCATGCAGAGAGATGCAGAAGCAACATTTTAGTTATCTAACCTTTAATTACACATGATAAGTTCCTGAAAGCTCAGCTTCGGTATTGATTCTTGTAGTGGGTAATTCACTGTATCTACAGTCTCCTATGTAAAAACTACTAAAGTGAAACTAGGGATGGTCTGTGGTGTTTCCACAATATTTCAACAGCAAGCAGAGTTAAAAGAAGTGAGTAGAAAAACAACCAGATTAGAAAGAGTAGAGTGACACCAGAAAAATTTATTGCAAATAAAGAAGACTGGCATAAGTTTTTCTGAGCTTTTCAGGTTGGGACGTTTTTTTTGGGTTTTTCCTTTATTTTGTTTTGTCATTCTTATTCCAGTTTATTATTTATTTAGCTCAGTTTGCTTCTGGTTCACTTCGTTTTGACATATGACTAAACAAAATTGCCAAGGGTACATACATGATGGATGATGACACAACAATGGCAGACTTACTTTCATTTCAATTCTAAATTCTTCTAAAAAGGGCATTTTTCTTTCTATGTTCAACATATAGCACATTTGAAAATGGAGTAGTTCACCTGATCTGACTGTGGGGGAAGAAAAAGGAAGAGAAAGCTGGACTGTACTTTTGAAGCAATATAGACTTTATTTAGATTCTTCATTTCTAGCAGTAATCATCCCTTCCAAAAGTACAAAGAGATATGGATAAGTGCTTTTGCCTTCTCATGAGTTGCATGGTGATCTTAATGAGTTTCTTTCTCTGTCCTGTTCAGGAAGCAAAGAAAACTACAGCAGAAAAATCGCAGACTTGAAATTGCTGTTGCAGTGGTGAGCAGAGTGCTGGAAATAAGTGGCAGCAGGAGAGCAGAGTATGCAGCTCAGTAGGAGCAGCATTGTAGTGAACACAGAGGAAAGGCTGAAGAAGCAGGAGCCTGAAATGGGAGCCTGTTACTCATACCACATGGCTGCTAAAGGAACTTTGTGGTTCCCTTGTGTGTGTGTGTGTGTGTGCTACTTCTACCTGTAGCCAGTGGCACAGCTGCTCCAAAATCAAAAGATGGAATAGAAGGAAAAATATTGCCAAATACAGCAGAGGAAATTTTAGGCCAATGGTATCTTTTGCTTCATGCCAGATCTCCCTTTACCAGATCATGGAGAAAATATGGTTTTAATTTTTTGTCCCTTGCTTTTTGCTAATAAATACCTCCTGCCTTTCCACTAGTAACAACAGAGATACTAATTTTGGAGGTTGAATGCAAAACTACTCCCTGCCAAACACATACAGAGACTTTTAAAAAGGGATGACTTGCTGCAATGAAAATGCGTAGGGTAAATGTCAGAATTTTTTGATGATCCACAACATTTAGGACTGTGGTATTACCACTCTGCATGTTTCTTTTTTCTTTTAAAAAGGCTTGATAAAACTAGATATGTTCATTGTAACACGTGATTTTCACCCCAGTATTTAAGACACATTTTTGAAATTCCAAAGAATTCTGTGAGGTGAAACAAATGTGAGACATGACTCTTGTCATTCCTGAAAAAAAGGGCAAAATCATGATACCTGTAGACCTTGAAGCATTTGTAGGAGATTTTAAAACTTTATAATCTACTGCTTAACCCACAGTTAGACATAGCTATGAAAGCACACTCACCCAAGCACACTAACTAGACCTGCAAGTCTTGCAGTCATAAGAAATGACAAAACGTCTTCAAACACATTTTAAAGTTCTCTTCAATCAATGGACCTCCAACACCTTACACACTTGGCATTACTGCCGTTACTGCTTTATTTTCCTATCTTTGCACTTTTTCTTTTATACCTTTCTTCCCAGGAAGGCATACTCCCTAGACCTCTACTGCTATTTCTTTTCTTCTTTTCTTGTGCTGTGACCTTTTTGTGCTCCTCATCCTTCATGCTATATCATCAGTGTAAACCAGGCTGGTACTCATTATTGGTTTGAGCATGTCACCATACCCCACCGATAAATTTGGCATAAATCACTGGCAATGTTACACATTCTTTAGAGAAGTGCAAGAGAAGGTATCATTTAAATTAAACTAGGACTTCAATTCCCTAGTTTGTTGTTGAGCTTCAGAGTTGTTAGGGAAAGGCAAAATAATCAGTTTGGACTGTATATCAATCTTTAGCATCAGATGATTTTTTAAGTTGCTAGTCAGAATCTCTTCTGTTGCAGGAGGATTAGCAAAAATTGCTTTCATTAGAAATTTCTAGAGTGATGTAATCTGTCCTATTTTTAATATATAATTATTTATATTTGGAAAATATGTAAATTATTTGGAAATTGATACTTCTGTAGGGAAAAATTGAATTGGTGTGCATCTAAGATGTACAATATTTAGAAAAGATAAGGCCTGGAACAGAAGTGGGAATGAAGTTGAAGAAATAAATTGGAGGAATGTTTGATTTTTGGCTAGTGAATCACACAGAGCACTTAGGACTTTTAGTCTTCAAGGTAACTTTTCAAGCACCCATTTCTGTTTCATTTTGGAGTTTATTTTTCATTAGTTTTTTTTTTGTTTGTTTGTTTGTTTGCTTGCTTGTTTTCCCCAAATTACATACAAAACTAGGTAACAGAAAAGGATTTAAATGCTACTAGTGAGATTCAAACGTCCAACATAAACAAAAAAACCCCAACACCTCAACTTTTCTAATGATCCTATTTTCTCTGTTTCCCTCATAATTGATAAATCAGACAGTAGGATAATACTGCAATTTCCAGACACATGCAGCTGAAACATTTAATTGCTGAGTGGGAATAAGAAGTTGTTTCAAGAGAGACTGGCACTTTTAGAGTGTATTTTCATTCAGTCCTCATTGCTTCACAGCAGCAGTTCTATTCTTCCAGGCTTCAACTGAAAAACCACAGCCTTTAGGGAAATCTTTCCTACATTGTTTCTAAAGCAGCCCAAGCAATCAGTTCCTGTAGTGCTACACAAAGCTGTCTCGATTAACCCCTTGTAGATATTTCAGGATAACAGAAAACTAAAAGGCAGAGATGGAAGGTAGCCAGGCAAACTAGTCTGATCTCAGTAGATCAATTCTAAGTGAGGCCATACTTCAAACATGCAATTCAGCATAGAGTTAAATATATAGAAACTAGGTCAGAAGGCATACCAAACACCATAAACACACTGGTTCATATCCACAAAAAGTTCAAATTTCTTAGTGCAGTGTAAATATGTCTTGAATTCCACAGAAGAAATATTGATCTTTGAAAACATTTTCTTGCATAACCTTGACAACATGACTTCTTGCACTTTCTTTAGGGAGTATTTGCTTTTTAAATGTAGCTGTTCAAGGAGGATCCTTTGTCTGGTTTTCTGTGACACCTAGACTAGATCTTTCCCAAATGGTCTTCCAAAGACCATTTCTTTGCTGAGCAGAAAGGAAAGGTATTCTTCAAAGATGAGCTTTACTTTAGCCCTGTATGTGTTTGGCCGCTTCAATAGCTATGTCTGATATATGGCAAAGGCCAAGTTATGACTGATGAATCGATTTTGGTGCATTCTATGCAGACCCATTATGATGACAAATGATGACTCTTAAAATAAAACCTGGGCCATGATGACTCACTGTCATAATCTGCACTCAAAACTCTTATTTATTATTTAGCATAGGTAGGTACGGGTAGAGTTTTTATAGTTTAAAGTACCTATTTGGAGTCTTGTCTCAGTCAATTTTGTTGTTCAGAAATATCCTAAACAACTTAATCTAGTTGTACTTTGAGCTGAGGATTGAACTTTGAACTCCAGAAATCCTTCCCAATACTATTCTATTTTATGGTATGCTGATTATATAGCAATAAATAAGCCAACACTAACCCCAAATGCTATGTTCTGTTATTCGATTTTTCCACTAAGAGTGATTTACTTTCTCCTCTCAATCTCCCCTCTTCACCCCACAAATTTATCTAATCAGAGAATTAGAGTCTGTCTTTGGGAAAGTCTCTTGCTTAAATAAAGGTCAGCACTGAAATTTCAGTGGTACTCAGGGGACCAAGATGCATCCATTCCTGGAAATCTTTAAGAACAGACAGTCTGCCACCCTCTTGGAAATCTTCTTCAAACTTTATTATATTTAAAGTGAATTTTTCCATATGTCCACTTGGGATCTTCCCCATTTTTATTAATATCTATGTCTCTCTTCCTGCCAGCAGGCACCTCTGTGAAGGTTCCATCCCCTACATCCTTTCTCCAGAGGCACTGGCTTACTGCCAGGTGCTCTGAAGCTGTCTCTGCTCCATGCCCTGGCCCCATAACATCTCCTCGTAGGATGAGTGCTCCAGATCCAGTGTCCAGTGACCATCCCTGAGCTCCTCTAAACTGCAAGCATAATTTCTATGGGAGACTGTAAATTGAATTTGATAACTGCAGAGGGACTAACAAATCCTGAGCAAAGGTGTATCATAATTTTCCCGAGTGTGTTGCTGATACAGCCCAAGAATAAAAAGATATTTTAATGTGTCTAGAAACACTTCTGTCTGATGTTTCCTTACTGCAGAGTTGCAGAGCTGCTCCCAGGCTGATGAGCCCCATGTCTGTATCATAGCAGGAGGCATGATTATTCCATCTCAAGTGCATGATTTTGAATTTGTCCTTGGTGAATTTCACTGACTTCCTGTTCATTGCTTTCTCTCAGGTTCCTCTGAATGATCCTCTTGCCTTCCAGTATATGTTAACTGCTGCTCCTGGGTTGAAGGTATAAATTAACTTGGTAAATGTGTAATCTTTCATCTTATTCACAGTGTTTTAAAGAGCATACATTTCAGGACAGACCCTTGGGAAATATCACCTGTAACTACCCCCTACATGAAACATGAACTACTACAGTGATCCAGCTAATTCTGTCCCTTCCCCACGTCTCCAACATGGCACCCAAGCTAATAGAGATAGATTATATCAACCTGTTTCATTCCCAAATCCTGTAATTTTATCACAAGATCATGCATGATACACCGTCAGCAGCCCACACTGACTTTGTCATCAAATTTAGGTTCTTTATGTGCCCAGAAATGTTCTCCAAGAGGACTTGGTCCATTTTGCATCCAAGTGAAGCTGGCTGGTCTGCACTTCCCAGCATGATCCTTTTGGACTTTTTTGAATATGAATGTGACATTTTACTTTCTGCAGTTGTTGCAGATTGCCTAGAATCTCTGTGACCTTTCAAAGATAACACAGACATAGCCCTCCAGGTCACATGAAACCTTATGGATTGAGTTTCTTCAAGTGACTCATAAACAGGATCTTGTCCATTATTGATTGTTATTTTTGAAACTTGCCTATGGAAAAAAGACTTGAGAGACCTTGCTGGTGAAGGCAAAATGGGAAAAGAGTGCAGTGTTGGTAGAGGGCAAGCCAGCATAAGATACCAAAGTGTCTATTTGTAAGTAGTAACTACGAGAGCAGCCAACATGGATTTTTAAAGCATGGAGGGATACAAGCTAATGTATCATTGTGAGGCATCATTCCCTTATCAGTTGTATAAGCTTGCAATCATGTGCAAAATTTCTGCATGGGGAAAGAAACCCACTATTTTATCACCAATAATAAAAGCATCATTTTCAGGGTTCCTGTGGCATTTTGAAACCTAGATGTTCCTCAGTGCAGTAATAGAAGAATTTTGGTTATTATTTTCATTTTGCAAATTCATTTTGAAGTAACTTCACCTTCAATTCATAATTAAGGTGTATTTTGCTGATTGTGTATCCAGACACAAAATATCAGACTAGTTTGGAAATTGAAGGCCTGTATTGGATCACAGCAGGAGCCACACAATCCCACTTTCAGCAGCAGCCCAGGAAAAAAAATCATTCACATAGAGGAAACACCCTTTGTGAAAGAAGGGAGATAATCATGTGGGCTTTTTATGTTTTACAATGTGGGACCACATATAAGACAGGCTAAGAACTCCTGAGATTAAAAAAGAAATCATATTGTTCTGTCATACTGATTAGCAATGCTTATGAAAATCAGCACAGAGACTGGGGAAAGTGATGACATTAGCATAGGCATCTATCGAGTATATTAGGCTTAGATCTTTAAAGCTGCTTAAAGGACTTGGATATCACTACTCAGTAGCATGTAGGTCTAACAATTAGGATTGAGCAAATCTAGAGGGAAAAAACTGCTTAAACAGCTTCTAAGATTTTGAAAACATAGAAACAGAATACATGGTCTAATTCTGAAAACACCAAAATAGGAGCAACTTTTCTCTTGTTAATAATCTCATTAACTCAATGGGACTGCTGACATGAATACAATTACCTCATACATAAATGTTTTCAGGTTTCTACATATCATAGACAATACCTCTCAGCAAAAAAAAAAAAAANAACCCCAGAGTTTTAATAACAAAATCTAATTCCTTGCAGGTGTCTCTACAAATGTTTGACAGTAAGCTTCCTGGCAGAACAAATATAGTGTCAACAGAATATTGCTTCTCTGTGTTTAGGAAATGGTAAAGTACACACATTATGAATTAAGAAAAAAAAAATGAAGCGGTTTTTTTGAGCTATGAGTCTAGCACTTCAGTTCTGCAAGTGCACTTTACACTTGGGATGCAATTCAATTTGATGAAAGATCCTTTAAAATGAAAAGGTCTTCTGAATAAGAATATTCAGTGGGAAATAATGATCTAGCAAGAGCTCAGTTTTGGAGCCTTCCAAACATGAACATATATCACATTTTTTAAAGTTTTTTCTTTCAAAGAAATGTTATCTGGACACTCCAAGAGTGAAGAAGTTTTGGTCATCTGAGAAAGCAAATTTTCTCCAGGTAAAATGACAAAAATATATTATCCAAATTCAGGCAGTAAAAAGACATCTTGCATGATCGAAAGAGGAGAAAAAAATTATCTTGTCAGATATCCTGCTGTAGCTGACTCTAAGCAGTCAGAAAGCAAGATGATTCCATTTGAAATTGTGATCCCTTGGAATATATATTACAATTTAATCACTGGAGTTTTCAAACTGCATATGTTTCTACCTACTTATCAACAGGAATTAATCCACATACAGAGGTCACAGAGTTTGAACTCTGTGAGCAACATATTTACATTTTTAGAAAGTATTTAAACTCACAAACCTCAGGAGTAACAGAACATGATGCCTTATGGATGAGTGATTATCTTTTCTGTGAGTCATGCTTTTATGAAAAGCCAAAGCAAATGACTGTATACTAAAACTCTGGTGATTGTTATGCACTTTTACTCCCTTATTTATGTACCCCAACCTGGGGTGACTTCCAGCAATAATTATAAAAATTACTTCCCAGTCTGTGTTTGTCCAAGCTGCTGGCCAATTTGGGCAAAAATTTGCAACATGGCTACCTGTGCTTTACACAGAGGTTAAAATAAAACTTCAAGTATATACGTGTTTGAATATCATTCCTACAATCATGGTACCCATTACCTCCTCTGCCTTTTGTCTATTAGCAACCACATGAGTGAGCAGACAAACTCAGTTTCACAACCAAACTGTTTTGGGACACATATATACAAAAAAGTATGTGAAAGGAAGTGAGAACTAAAAATTAATAATAATAAATTTGATTAAAAGACTGGAAAGCATTACAAAACACAACATTTCTGAGATATTCATTGTCTTTTGTTAAAAATAAGGGTTTTTTTCTTTTTTGTTTGTAGGTATTGACACTTACAACAAATCTTCAGCCAGTAGCCAGACTCTGAATCTGAAATGTCTGCTGGTTGATAGCAAGGAGACAAGATTACCCTGACCTGCCTAGCTTTTTACATCTTTACCTTTTCTATCACCACTCTCACAATACTTCCTATATGATAAGTTCTTAATAGAAACAACTGTGGAGGAAACATTTTCACTGATAGTTTAGCAGTTTTGTAGTGGAGAGTACCAGAACCACCTACATGTTTCCATGTTATTTTGGTGGCATTATTTAAAAAAACTCCAGGGACATTTGCAGTGGAACTTGTTCTCATACCAAAGAATTGAAACAATGAAAGTAACTGATGCCTACAGCAATATAAATAGGTTTGCAGTATGAAATATTTTTCAGGATTGAATCGATGCTCAGCCCCACCATATGACAAACGTACAAAAAAATCACATCGCTAAAGAATGGAAGATTTGTTAGCAACCACACTAATTCTGCATAACATGGAACAACAGCAGCCTGTTCCCCTTTGTGCTAAATGTGATTATTGTCTTTTCTACATGGAGGTTTGAAATCAAACACAACAGTGAAGCTGACAAAGTCTCCCTTCTCTTCAACGTCTCCTGCTTTGCTTTTAAGTGAGTCTCAATTAACATTATTGTTCACTGGGACAATGCTCTTGGGCACATGTGATTGTCCTGTGCAGGGGCAGGGGTTGAACTTCTGTGATCCTTGTGGGTGTGTTCCACTTGAGGATACTTTAAGGTTCTTTGTCACCTTCAGCCATAATGAGTGCTAATTTTCCTCTTTGACTAGTGTTGTGGCAGAAAATATCCATTACCTGTAGAAACTACACTTGCATAAGAAGAGGAAGTCCCACTAGTTGCCAATAATATTTTTCAGTTTATCTCAAACACGCTTCTCAGTAATTCATCAATCTACCTGGAAACAAGTGTGATCCCACTGAGGAACAATGAAACAAAACATTTTAACAAAATCACAAAAGCAGTGATACGGCTGAAGGCGTAATTGTTATTCGCCAAATTCCACACAGTTAGAATGCTGTAGCACTTACTGAAATATGGAATTACATTAAAGAGAAACTAATTGTTTTGGTTTTTACAGTGAATAATGAACTTGAAAACATTTGGACTGGACTCTGTGAATGGAAAAAAACCCCATGTTAAAAACTTGGGAAAAGATTAGACAGATTGGTAGGATTGAAATGCAAGCATCAAAAGGAAGAGACAGGAATGTACCTCTACTAAATTTTACCCAACATTATAAATTATAGAGGCCATGTAGGATAGACAGTGTTGAAGATCAAGTTGAAGAATCAATCAGACATTTTATTATGCAAAGAAGGTGAGAAGCTGCTGTTATGTAAGTTGTACAAATGAGGTACTTTAGGCTCAACTTTTGGTTCAAATACAAAAATGAAACACACAAACTTACCTACTTAAAAATTTTTATCTTAAAATATAACATTCTCACTCAGGAAATTTTATTAATATTTGATTAATGAACATTACTTTTATTTTTATTTTGAATATCATTCCAGCTCCTTGACAAAAAGGCCATAGATGAAAGTTTGTTAATGAGCTACCATCTTAAAAGGTGTTTATAAGAAATTATAATTGTTGTGTCTTGTGTCATATTTTCAGCCTCATGTCTTGTGTCATCTTTTCAGTTACAGTCAAAAATACTTTTAATTATTATGTGATGTTTTGTTTATTAGCCTGCCTTCCCTGTTTTGTTCAGACATATAATTTCACATTGAGTGGGTTTTTTGGTTTTGTTCATGTCACTGCATTGTTGTGATTAAATCTCTGAAGAGTAGGAATAAATGGATGATGTATGTGTGAATAGTCCATAGAAAAATGGCATGAAAGTGTTCCAATTTATTTAGCTGGCCAATGAGAAATAAGTCTAAATGGCAAGACTGAATTTTTTTGGAGACCATGCCAGTAATTATCATTGAATCCAGGACAATCAAGAGTCAAAACTTCTTTGCCAATTGCCTGTCCCTTTCCTGCATGTGCACACACCTACCTGTTATCAGTCAAAATCTCTGCCTTGATGCACGTGTCTCCTGATATGTGAAAGAGAAAAATCTGTATTTTTCAGTGCAAGGGTTATCCTAATAATTCAACCCTCTCTCTCTCTCTCTCTCTACATACATATATATATATATTTAGTATTATCCCACGAGTATTTTCATTCAAATTATATCTCACTTTACAAAAATAAACACAGAAATTAACAATCAAATGAAAACATTCTCTCAGTTAACTGCCTTGTGCTCATTTGTATACTTCTATCCATCTGAAGATCTGAAGAGATCTTCATTCATACATTAGGATCTTACAAGCAAAACTTTAATAAAATTAGGTAGCAAAAAGCTAGCAGTGTGTAATCTCTGGAGAATGGCTTTTTCTCCTTGGTCACAAGTCAGGTAATTTTGTTTAGAAGAATCCACAGCATAGTTAGAAGCACGTATGTATCACTGTCTTACAAGCTGCACTGATGCCTATGATGTTCTATGACTCTGAAGTGCCATATTTGCTCATTTTTTTGAGCTTCTGTCTGCAATCAATCACTAAATTAACGTCTGTCAAAGGGCTTGAAAGTGGCTATAGACTATGAATTTGATAATGCAATGGTAGCAGGTTTTCACATGTGTTCTCCCCTCCAATACCCACCCTCTGCCATTCTAGTTTCACTGATGGGCAACATGGTTTGTCCTAAGAACACAAGGTGGAAATTGCAGGAAGGACTATCTGAATGCTCTCATTCCACAGATATGTAAGCCATGATGATTGGGATTGACTTTGTTACATCAGCCTGCAAAAGGATAAAAAATGCTCCTGGAGACTGGGCCAACTGGGCAAAACGTAAGCAGCTTCTAGATGGCGGCCCTGCCTTAGATCTGGTCACATAGAGAGATAAAATCCTAAAATAGCTCCATAGGCCCTTTGTTGCTTTGTAATTTGCATTCTGCAAGGCCACAGACTGTAAATTGGTATCTATCTAGTGGAACCTACCTAATATCATAACCCTTTAGAACTGCTTGTATTATGTACTGCATTGGCAGTGTTTAGATACTGTACTGGCAACAATTCTAATTGTAATGGGAGACTAGTTATCTCATCTTTGGACAAGTCCCACCTGGTGTTTTTAGGATAATTCATATTGCCCATCAGAGACAATTCTAAGGGAGAGAGTAGGTGTACATGGCTGAAGACACAACTATTTTCATTGCTGTCACAAGCTGGAAGGCAAAAGACACTGGAGGCCCTGTGGCATCCACTGAGGCATTGTCAAGAACTGTGAAGCAAGTGAGCCAAAGTGGGAGCTTCTGAGGCACTAGGTCTTTGAAAGCTAGCTTTGGTACTGTGATTGCTTCTTACTTCATGGTTTCTGGTACGCTTAAGCATACAGCATGACATTAATTTTCCCTTAGAAAACCATTTGAAGACATGAAAAAAATTTTTGGTATCAGTTGAATTTCTGTCATAAACTATTTCTATTCTTTTCTAGCTTACCCTAGAAATAGAAATATTTAAATGTTAAGTAGATGATAGTGAAATAAATTTTCAAAAGCCAGTTCTATCAGACATTTTTGAAAATAACCATGGTTTATATCTTTAAAGTTCATGTTTGATGTTAAACCAAGAATCATCTGGAACAAATCTCCCTGAGCTGCTAAAGAGAACTAGGAAATTTTACAATATTCATTTACCAAAATTAGACATAACCTTTTCAGACTAGATTTATCAGCACAGTGTAACAAAATTTCAAAACCAACATCATTCATAGGTAAGTCTTTCTTGGTAGGTCATCTTTTCTAATCTTCTAGTTACATCTTGTTATTTCCTTGATTCTCCCAGTTATTTATTTTAATATTAGGTCTGTGCCGGGTTGTAACATTTTTTTGTGTTTTGCCTCCTGGTGCTTATAGCTTATGCTTTTTGTTTTGTGCCTTGACCTAATATAAGCTTCTAGTTCCACCATAGTATTGTGAATATATATAATATTTTTGCATTCTTTCTAATGAAATGAGAACAAACTTGTCATATTTCCACCTAGGTTATCATAACAAGTAATGAAGTACCTCAGTATGAAGCTCTTTCTTGAAACTTTAACTTTGAAACTTTTGCTTCAAATCTAGTTTTCCTTTAGCACTCTCTTTTTTCTAATCACTAGACATGTTCAGTGTCCAATAGGAGTTCATGAAGTGCTAAAGACCATTCTAAGGATGGAAGGAATTGACATGGCAATCATGTTTACAACTTACAAAGATGTGTAGAATTTCACAGAAGATGAGATTAAAAATTACCAATATTATGTTGAGTAAAACAGTTTGTGAATGAGAACATATTAAAAAAAAGTGAAAACAACCAAAAATATCAAAATATCTGTTATCTGTGTTTTATGTATCAAATATACAAGCTTCAATAGTTAATAAAAACCATGTTCGGAATAGCAAATACCGCATTACACATAGTAACTTCTTAAAGAGGCATGCTTTGTGATTCATTTCCATGATAGTGTAAAAACTGCTTGTTATTGTCAGATATTAAGAGATGAATAAATGACCGAATTTATCTTATACTGAATTAGAAATCTCCTTGGCTGTTTTGTACTGTATGCTGTTTCTCCAAATAATCCTGCAAAATAGCACTTAATTGTAAAATGTAATGATTCTCTAGCATGTATGGCAGCCAACAAAAAAAAAAAAGTTTTTCAGCATGCTTAGAGAATCTTAGTGGAATTTTTTACATTTGGTATTGGTTGTTGAAGTAAAAATGCAATAACATGCAAGTATATCTTTAAATTATTTTACTAAACAACTATTATTTTTACAGAAACAGTCCCCCCTCCTCTCCAATCAACTAACCAACCAACCAATCAAAAACAAAAGCCAAAACAAAACCCAAAACTCTAGACCTGATGTAAATAAAATCTTGCTTTAACTGGCAGAACTTCTAGATTCATATATTTTTAGTTCAACAAGGACAAGGTGCATAGGCATGGGTGATTACTTCAGCAGAAATCTGGTTAATATGAGGTATGATTTTAGCTGTTAACTAAGTGGACATACTACACAATGTGTTACCAGTATTTCACCATTTCCAGTGTGCTGTAAGTATGTATCTGATTCCACATTGGCATTTCAATTTTTACTATTGTAAGATAGTCTGTGCAACAACATTTGTTTTATCATGGCACAACACTGCTGTCTGCTGAATTGTTGTTATTGATTCTAAATTAAAGAATAAAAGATTAATTTTATTTCCACTGTGAAAAGTTGTCTTTGTGTATCTGCAGGTGTATTTTCTTTCAGGTGATGGAAGGAGGTTTCCTAATACAAAAGTAAGAAAAAACTTTGAATACCAAATGAAGTTAGGAATATATTAATATCTGTTTTCATAATAAATCTGTTATGATTGCATATTGATTCCAGAAAAAAACTGTCTTTTTAAGCTTTTACATAATATTTCATTTTTACCTGCCATACACAAATGTTTTATAGATATGGAATTTTAAAAAATATGATTAATGCTAGTGCCATATAAATTTCTCAGCATCTTACTCAATTTCTTGTAGTTGTACATTTCTCCTCTGTGTTTGATGTAATACAGGTGGTACTGTACCTTACTCACATATTTCTATGTATATATATGCATATAGTCAAATTAGTGAAGAACTGTCTTCTGTAGCAGGAATATTCTAATTATACCTGTCACAGTTTGAAAGTAACCACAATATTGTTCAATAAACAAGGTAGTTTAAATCTCATTCAGAAATTCCTGTGTTGCTCTGTTGATCCAACAACTATTGTTTCAGCTGCAGAAAAGCCTGGCCCTTTTCTACTTTTTCTCTGCTCAGAAAATGAATTCAAGATCTTTCAGTCTTTTCTTGATAGGAGTAGTAGGTTAATTTCAAAATTTGTGATGATTTTCAGCATCAGTCACATGATTTTAAGTCTAGCTTTATTTTATGGTATACAAAATACATTTGGTTTTATCAGTAAAAGAAATGGATATAGCTTGAATATGGAGAGTGCCTAATAGTGATGTAAATCAATAAAACACGATATAGGTCAACTACATAAATTTCCCCCAAAGGAAGATTTAATCTCAATCTGTTCCACACAGAAGTGTCATTGTTTTTTTTCTGACCACAGCAACCATGTCATTCTAACATTTAAAAGATTCTGAATGCTATGAAAACTATCCTTTATAGAAGTAAACACCTCATGAAAATATTCCGTTTTATGTGTCTGACAGATGGCCTGACATTATGAGTGGAAAAGAAAAAAATCCCCCAAAACTGTCAGTTTGTTTTTTATCTTTATTTAGTTGTGAATATAGACTATAGGGTAATGTTATTGGGTTTTTTTCTGTCTGTTTAAAAGCAAATAATGTGCTGCCTGTTGTTTTGCCCTTAAAAACAAAATCTAAAAAGAAAACCCATATTAGTTTTAACCGTTTTATGCTAGAACTTTTTTTTGGTTTGGGTTTTTAATGTTTGACAAAATAGTTTAAAACCTGTGATACTAGCTTAGGTTGTCTTCTCTTTTTAATCAGCAGTGTTTTGTTGAAAAGCTGGGGTTTTTTAAAAAATAATATACTGTAGTCTCTTACTAAGATATGTCTGTATTGCATCAGTGTTTTGTAGTATACCACTGAATAACTATTATCCCCAGAAATCCATGCATTTTATTTCAAAACAGTGCTGTAGGTGTCCAATATTTTTGGCTGTCTCTGAAACTACATATTTTAATTGAGCAAACATTCCTTGCTACAGTGAAAGACTTGTGCTCTGGTGATTTTGGAGAAATCTCCCAATAAGGGTCAGACCTCAGGGAAATGAACCACAGCCACCACAGACCTGCAGTGTGAATTCAAATAGCAGATTTTGATATTTTAATGAATGGATTGATCATTGTCTAACTAATAGCTTAATAAATATGAACATTCAAGAAGCTCCTGGACTCGCTGTAAGGAATATAAAACCTTTGTCAATTTTCGATCTCCTGCCATATCTGCAATGTCATGTAGAGATGTCCATTTCCATGAGATACTTAATCAAGCCAGATTCCCAAATCTAAACACTGGCATAGATTTATTCTTTCTGGTTCTCAATCTCTCAATCTCTCTGTTAAATCTATTATATCCTTGCAAAACTGATGATAGTGCTCAGTACTGGGAGATGAACAAGGCTAAGCAAAATATCTGCACTTGAGATCCACGCTTGCTAAACCCTCTCTTTTCTCTCTCTGTATCCTGTCGTTCCCATTGAGACAATAGTGCCTTTGCCTCAAGAAAAAGCAAAAGGAAAACTTTCACCTGATCATTCACATTGTCTAACTGCTGTGAAACAAAAAGCTTTTAAGAAAAAGTCTCTAAAATTGAACTGGGAATTCTTTGTCTGCAAGAGATGAAAAAGCTTTTCAGTAACTTGAAGAAGCAAATTTAATTTGCTTACCTTTTATAGGTTAGGGAAGCAAGGTTTTATTTACATAATACTTCATTTCCACTTGTCATACACAAAAATCAGGACCGTATTCCTTTTTTCAGTAGTATTCACTCTTTTAAATCTTTGCTGTTTTACATGATCATTTACAGCTGAACAAAGCACATGTGAGTTCTGCTGCTGCAATTTGCTATTTTCTATTCCAAGTCCTCTCTTCAAGAGCAAATTACATATGAATATGAAACCATAGAAAAAGCACTAGATTGCCACTTTGGAAAAAATGCAATACACAGAGTGAGGTAGCACAAGATTATCTGCAGTCTTTAAGGGCCACTTACAGCTTATGCCTTTAAGGTCCACTTGTAAGTGCCTGAGAGGTACTTCAATTTTAGGACTAGTAAGGGATATTGAATTTTTTACCAGAACATACAGAGTCAAAAATCTAATCTAATCTAAAACTGAAGAAGAATTCCTTTTTCTACAAGTGCTTCAACGGACTTTGGCTGCAACACTCATACAGTGTCTGTATACAACTTATTAATATTTATCTTTTTCTAAAATAGTTAACATCTACTCCAACATTTTGCTTCCTCTTTGCCAGTATTTTACAGGATTAAAATTACAAAGTTCCACAAAATCTCAAACTAATATTTTGCTGTGCCACTGTCACATGACAATAACACTTACAGTTAAACACAGTTTTAGACCTACGCAGAGGACATGTTTGCCTACGCATCTAACATCTCTTTAGAAGGTTCTTAATCACTGCAAAATCTTTACTTGGGAAATAAGGCCTGGTGTGGTAGACTGTCTAATCCTTACACCTGCAAGTTTTGTCCATGTGCCTGCTAATTACAGAGGAGTTCTACATGGTTAATGTCTACCTTGTGTCTCAGTTACTGTCTTTCTTGTATTCTTGTTCTGCCTTCTCAGTCCCATGTCTCATGCAATGAAAAAGATACACATATTGGTTTCCTCTGAGAACAGCCACAAAAATATTCTGAAAAGAAATTAAGATAATATACTACAGCAGCTCCTGCTAGCACTTTCCAAGCCAAGGAATACTGGCAGATGTAAAGAAGGGAATATCAGAAAGGTATGCCGACACAACTGTTTTGGTAACTCTTAGAGAAAGACATACTAACAGAGGAATGATATGTTAATGTGATGCAGTTAAGACTTTATTAACAGTGGCATGTCCTTCTGGAATCAATTGCATCGATTATTATATGCTGAAGTAACTGGGATAGGCATTCATAGAATCAAAGGATAAGAGAATACTTGAGGGTGGAAGGGACCACTGGAGGCCATCTGGCCCAGTGTCCCTGCCAAGCAGGGCCACCCAGACCCATATCCAGACAGCTTTTGAATATCTTCAGGGATTGAGACTCCATAGTCTCTGTGACAAAATTGTGCCAGTACTCAGTCACCTTTACAGTGTGAAGTTCTGCTTCATATTCTGAAACAACCTCCTGTGTTTCAGGAGCATTATATCTCTTGTGTTGGATCACAGTAAAAGCTAACCAATTTTATAACATAAACTTGCAAATGTAGAATTATCCTTGTTTATTCTCTTGCTGCCTTTAAATTTCTCAAATATATAGAATGAATATAGGTAAAGTTTACTGTGTGGAAAAAACTTCAGATGAAACACTTTCTCTTCAGTGATAAGGTAGTTTTCATTTTTATATTGTTTGGGTTGACATGTAGCAGAGTCATCCATGCAAGTTTCTTATAAGATCAGAACATAGAAGAAATAAGAAAAAATAAAATGGGCCTAGAACATTCTATCAATGATATTATGCAATGATCCACTTGGGGGAGATGATGAGTTGCTCATATGACAGTGGTGTGCAATATTGTATAAATATTAATTAAGAGAAAGCAATTTGCTTGTAGCATGGGTTGCATAAGAAAATATCTTCCAAACCCATATTTCTGTGACCATTCTCTTACACATCCGTATGAGCTTATACTACAAATGAAAATGAAGAAAATACAATCCTTGGGACTTTTTTTGAAATCCATTTGGAAAACAAGGAGGGAAAACTCAGCTCATGAAAAATTTCCTTAATTGCACAGTACCACTGATATTTGCCATGACACAAGTAACTTAAGTGGCTGTGCATTTACAGTTTCTAGTACAGAAAAATTCCCAGTGGTCAGATGCACAGTACATGGCATTTTTTGGTCCACTTCACTGGTACTGTGCCACTGTATTGCAAGTAATGTTTCAAGCAGTCTTGCCTTTTTATAGTTGTACCAGTAAAAACCTTATTTCAGTAGAAACAGTAATCTGCAAGTGCTTAGCCAGCAATACATCTGGAATTTTAGTTTTTTCTGTTGTCAGAATGACAGGTGTCAATGCACTGTCTCTAGAAGTCCATATTTTTCAAAGCTCTAGAAAATTGTTATTATGATAGTGATGAACCAGGCTTTTACTTCAGTCTGAACACCATGAGTGGCTTTGAAGGCACTAAGGAAATGTAAACAGTGGTGCTTTAGAACCAGATATTTAAAACATGGCAAAATGCTAAGGCATATTAAATCAGGAAGAAAGAGTCCTGAGTTTCAGATTCAAGCTCCATCATTTATTGTTTTAATATTATGCAAGAAACCTGCTCCTATAATTTTAATTGACATAAAACAACTGAATCCAGCTTTTCAAATTTACGTCCAAATATTAGAAAAAAGTCACAGTAGGGGTGTGTTACTGATATTAGATTCATGCGCACTCTCTTGAGAAGGCTAAAATTTTAAAACTGCTATGATCAGATTTGCTTTCCCTGATTTACTTTTGCAATATACTTGCTGCAAATGTTTACTCATCTAAAGAAAGTGTAAATGGTAGACGGGCATGTTTGTCATCAAACCATCTGAGTAAGTTGTTGCTAACTCTCACTTGAAGTAATGTACTTCCTAGCAGCAAAATGCTTAAAGATATTAAGTCCACAACCAAGAAAAGAAAAGAAAAACGTTCCAGCCTCTGTTTATACAGTATTCCAATAGACAATGTAACAGCCAAGCAAGTATAAAAATGTTTATGCATCAAGTCACAGAAATGTGATCTAAATTCCACCATGCTTGTATACTCATCTTTCTTCCATGTTTTGTTACAAATTCTGCTGCACTGTTCTTTATTCCTTTTTTTCCTCTGTTTAATAGTAAAGCCTGAGACTTATATTTCATAAGTAAAACCCAAAAGTTATTCTTTTTAACTTATGAAGTTAATAGAGCCTGGATCAAAAGCTTTTGTTTTAAATTTTACTGCATTTCAAATGTATCTACATTAATATAAAAAACACCCCCTGTCATGTACTCTATACTATACTATACAAATACATACTTAATATGTAAGTACAGTTATTTGAAATTAAAGTTTGTTAAAATTCTGGCTTATAAGAATATACTGTGATGACCTGATTGAAGGTATTCTCTCAAATTAATCTTTATCTCAATTCAGTTAGTTTAAAGCAGTAGCAATATTTCCCTGACATGTCATTTTTCACTGTTCAGTCATTAGATTGCTGAATGTTTTCCTGCTAGAGAACAGTCCACAAAACTAAGGAGATGATGAAAGAAAGGTGTTTTGGCTTTTTTTCTTAGGCTGTTTGAGAAGAAAACTAGAAATACTTAATGGACTGAATGAAACATCCTATTAACTAATGTGAAAGAGTTCATTCCTCCCTCTTGTTAATGACAGACTTGTAACATTGCTGGAGAACTAAAGATGTTCATTTTCTCATCTTTAATGCTTGGACCAATTTAACTTGTTCTCAGAAAACCACAGGGGTGAAATGTGAAAGGAATACTGCTGCCACGCAGAAACTGCTGACCTCTTGGCTCCAGGTCTGCGCATACATGAAGAGGCGTAAGGTTGGCTCATCATACAGACATGGAAGAAGTGCAGGCAAATCCACTTCCAATGTGACAGCATCTTGGAAAAGGGGCTGCACTCTTCAGTGATTCTTTCTGTTTGGTCTCTTTTTCCTTTCTGGCAGAGTGGATCTTTTGTTCATAGAGCATGGCAAAAATTAAATTAGGCTGTAAATTGTGTGCTTTTTGTGGGCCTAATGAGGAGTTTCTAGTTTCTCTGATTAAAAACAAAATAAAACTTTAAAAAACAATGGGACAGAGAGAAAATGTTTGCTCACTGTAAGAAGTACTATATACACAAATAATATTTGCACTAATATTTACTACCTTATCATTATATATTATACATCTAAATATGTAGATATATAATAATATCACAATATGAACTGTATATAGAACATACAATGAACCAAATCAAATACATCAAACTCCATTTAGACACAGGAACGCAAACACTTATGCACATTGATTTGAAAATGCAGTGCTTAAGGGAGTGAATAATATTTTTACTGAATATTCTCACTGTAGTTTATATACACAGAAATATGAACTCAAATAATACAGACATATAATTGCCCCAAACAGTGTACATTAATTATTACATATAGATTAAGTAATTTGCTCAGTCTGGTCCATACTCAAGTTTTTTTTCCCTAATACAAATAAATATATTTTGTGCTATCATATCTGATGATAACAGATAGAGAACTTGTGAAATTCCTATCAAAACCAGAAAAACAAATAATGAAAAACTTTTCAGAGGTGAATCAATGTTCATGATGAGTTTATGTAAGCATGCTGCCATTCATTCCTAACCAGAATCTTCATATCTTTGTAATAAATGTGAGAAGCAGGCTATACAGACACATCCTGTAAATGGTTTCTGTTGGAAACCCCTATGTGCTTTCTGTTTTAATCCCCTGTTCCAGTTAATTATGACTGGCAGACCACGGTTTCTGATTTCTTTTTATACCTCAGAGGAGGGAATGATGGAAATTCTGGGTGTCCTCCAGAGCTGTGTATTTATACACTCTTGGCTTTCAATGTCACGGGGTGATGACTCAAGATACAAAGTGATGGAGAATCAAGATCAAGCCTCTAAAAGATGTGTAGATGATGGTGCAATCAGCCCACATTTGTGAGATCACACAATTTCATTTCAAGTGGATATTTGACAAGATACGGAATCATAACAATCTGACTAGCAAACTTCAGAGTGAAATTTCTTGTCTTTCTTAAACAATGTGACTTAACACTCTTAGATGAAAAAATGAAAGAGAATATGCAGAAAATTAGTACTATTGTTCACATTTGATTAAAGATAAAACAAGAGAGGAGAAGTGAAAAGGAAATAATTTTATTTTTTAATCTGCTAGTGTCTGATTAAGTGATCAAATGGCAGAATTTAAAATTAAAGCAACATGAGTTTCACAAGAAACACTTAATCTATATCAAAAGTTCTTACATTGTTCTTATGAGAACACAGCTTTACTTCATGAAAAAGAAATCTATTCAGAGTATCACTTAATTACAAGGCATGTGAAAGAGTTGTAAATGAATAGAGATGGACTAGAGCAAGCATGTGTTTCTCCCAGGTGGTTTAAGAGATTTTTTTTTTTCTTTTGTAACAGGATGTAAAGTCAAGTTATTGTTCCAGAAATACCCTCTGAAGAATGTCTTGAGACAAAATATCTTCTGAATTGTTCAGTATGATGTCAGGGAAGTACTGGAAGTACTGGGTCTTCCTATGTTGAAGCTGTTGGAGCAAATACAGTCCATAACAACCACTGACAGTCAAAACTGATAATATTTCTCCTGTAACTGTTGCTAGTTGTCATAATATCCATGAGAAATTACTGGGTCCCCTACCTTTAATAGTGTATGGCAAGCTGGTTGTCTCTGGGGTTTGTCTTTTAAATAATTATTCTGCATAGAATAGGAATTTTGGAAACACCTAAGCTTGTTTTGTCTTACAGAAGAGCTATAATTACCAGAATTGGATTTTTTTCAACTATCAATACCACCTGCCATGCCTCCCTTCTCATCCAGCACTAAGCAAGATACAGAGCTGAATTAGACTGTTGGAGACTGGATGGTCAAGGAGGAAATGGGTGGAAATGTACATTCCCATCACACTGTCATTCCTCTTCAGCTTTACAATATAATAGCACAAGCCATCTTTAATGGGTTCTATTGACTCTATTAGGAGCATCCAATACTATGGCAGTTAAAAAAATCCTACTTCCAGCAGAACCAGGTCCACATCAGTTAATTTTGCAAGGCTTGATATGTGCTTTGAGACAAGGTAGGGAAGAATGAAGCTTTGCTCATCTTCTGTATATTGCCTCTGCCATTATGTACCTGTGTTAAAAGTGTGCACATATGTATGCAAAGATTAAGGCAAGCTGCTATAGTTAATTTGTATGGTTAATAACTTGATTCTGACATTTCTGAATAGAGTATTGTAAGGCTTGTCTTTTAGCCTGAAGGAGGTAATGATGCTGTATGAGTGACATCCTGACTACTGTCTTAATTACATAGAAGAAGGAGCTGTAATACTGAACTGTTTCACTGGGAAGGCTGAATGGGTGCTAGTGTGGAATGACAGAAGAATATTTTATCAGTGATCATAGCAGTGCCTGTCCTTTTCAGGAAATTTACAAGGAAAGGATGGTTTAACACAAGTTATTCTTCTATTTAACTGCATGCAGGGCAGCACTTTTCCCATATATTGCACTTTCCTGTGTATTTCAATGTTTACTATGAGTTCCAAAAGACTCAAATGTTCCTTCAATTCTGTTTTGTAACATTTGGTTTGAGTCACATAAGCTGTAGCTCAGCCTTATTAGCAAAGAAGAAAAGATCAGTGGTTATTCATTCAGAAATACATAGCATTTCAGTTTTCACATTGCTCAAAATCCTGAAAATCTTTTAATTCCTGTGGGACAGAAATGCATTCTAACTTGCAGAACATATCCATCAGTGGAATATAAGTAATTATGCTTTGTGTGTCTCAGTGTCTGCTGCAGCAGTTAGGATTTTTTTTGGTTGCATTTTCAAAATAAATAAGCCTATCTCGCCCCAAATATCAGAGTGAAAGTAATTGAAACAAGGAGGTTGTGGACAGTTTAATATTTGACTCTGTGATACATTAGTGCATGGGTTTGCCTCTGGGATGTCAGGTATGGCAGCCACTTGGGACAGGAGAGTTGGTGTGTTGTGTGGAGTTACTGGGCACCAACACCAGCTCAGGGTAGCTCACTGTCACTGTTTTGTGCAACTCTCTCCCTCCCTTGGATCAGGTGGCTCCTGTTAAAGCAATTCCTATAACTTGCAGCTCAGGTCATAGGTTACAACAACTTAGAATCACAGAATCATACAATGATGAGGTGTTGGAAAGGACCCTAAAGATCCTTTCCAGGTCCAAGTCCCAGCCTTCCTTGCTGTGTTCAGGGACACCTCCCACTAGACCAGACTGGTCAAGGCCGTAAACACTGGCTTAAGGATATATAATCTGCACCTCTGGTTCTCTTTGCCAGATGTTTGAAACTTCAGTGGAATCCTTGCCTCTGGCTTAGATTCCAACAAGGAGTTCTTGTTGGCCACCACAAATTCCCATGGTGTTAAGGAGGACAGCCTGCCTCACCATGGTATTCATCATGGGCTGCAGGGGAATCTCTTCTTTCCCTGCTCCACTGTGAGATCGTCCCCACAGAAGAAGGTCCTCCTTGGACTTTTTCATAGGCTGCTGTTATTCATTAGCTGCACTAGGGTTAGTCTCTTCCTTGGAGTAAAGTCTGTCAGGAGCAGAACTGCTCTAGCATGGGATCCCCATGGGGTCACAAGTCCTGCCAGTAAACCTGTTCCAGCAGGGCTTCTTTCTCCATAGGTCTAAGGTCCCACCAGCAGCTTGCACTACTGCAGGCTTCCCAATTCACAGCCCTCCTCAGTTTCATCCACCCGCTCCAGTGTGGGGTCCTCCACAGGATGTAGGTGGATCTGTGCTCCACTGTGGACTCATCCAAGGGACACTGGCTCAAATTCACCCTGGAATTGCAGCCTGCTCAGTACAGCAGCACAGGTACAGCAGTGACACCCTGGCCCCCTGCCAGCCCAGGCACATTGCCCTGGCTGTTATCAGAACGTTCCCAGGCACAGCAGAGGGAGGTGATCAGCAGCACAGCACTGCAGTGAGTGGATAAAGCAAAAAGCAGCTGCTAACAAGCACGAGAGTCCAACTTACAGCCAGGCAAGTGAGCCCCATGGCAAGCACAGGAGCTTGCTGATTTACTGCTAAACAGCAATAACAGACATGACTTCAACCTAGCACACCCCAACCAAACCTGTCATTATCTTGAGCACACTTTGGTCTCATAGTGGGTGTCAAAAAGGATTGTTTTAGTTTAACCCCAGCCAATAACTAAATGTCATGCAATATCTCGCTTCTCTCCCCCCTCACAGTGGGATCAGAGAGAGGACTGGAAAAGTAAAACAGAAAAAACCTTGTGGACTGAGATAAAGGTATTTTAATAGTTAAAGCAAAAGCCATGCATTCCAGCAAAGCTATACAAGGAAGCCACTCACTCTTTCCCGTTATGAGGAGGTGTTCAGCCATCTCTGGGAGAGCAGGGTTCCGTCATATGTAATGGTGAGTTGGGCAGACAAAAACTGTCCCTCCAAAGGCCCACACCTCCCTCCTTTCTCCGCGCCCCCACCCTTCCCCCCCCAATTTATATGCTGACCATGACATCATATTATATGGGATATCCCTTTCAGTCATTTGAGACCAGCTTTCCTGGCTGTGTTTCCTCCCAAATCCCTGTGCACTCCCAGTCTCCTGACTGGTGGATGGGGAACAGAAAAGGCTTTGACAGTCTGCAAATATTGTTTAACCGTAGCAAAAAACATGTCTGTATTATCATTGTCATCATTTTAGTACAAATGCAAAATACACTCCCATACCAGCCAAAACCAGCACATCACTGTTGAAGAAGGGTGGCTGAAATCAGTGGAATGCTCTGTTAATTCAACTCATGCTATAACGATGAAGCCTGGAAATTTCATCTTGTTTTGCTGTTGCTGGGGGGTTACATCCCACTGGTCAGCTGCAATCATCCAGTTCTCAGTGAGTGCTGCACACTGATGGAGGAGAGGGTGTATTCTTCTTTTATTATTTCTTTAATGCACTTTAAAAAAGGTCCATGTCTTGAGGTCATTCTTTATTGGAGCTCATAGTCATTAGTCAGTCTCCGAGCCTGTGCTAGTTTTGTGGGTTTGTGGTTCTGCAGGTAATTAGGCTGAAAAAAATTCCAAACTGTTAATTGAATAGTAAAATCCCTTTCTTCCTTCACAGACCTTTGAGAATACTCAGCCTGCCTGTATTACTGTAAAAACCTTGTGATATTTGCCTTCAGAGAAAAATACAATTGCTGCCATTTTTCTTTTGCAAGCAAACTAAAAAGAAAATAGCAGTCCTAATGCAGCAAGAGGACCTGATATTGTTCCTGCTTCAAAGCAATACTAAACAAGTACAGATTGGCATGGGCACTTTCTATCCCTTTGATCCAGCTCAGATCACTAGGTTCTCATACCACAGCTGCAACTACAGAAGCAGCAATGAAATATCCACTCATGTCTTTGGTACTACCATTTGAATGCAAGTCCCTCAAGAAATTCAGCTTGTGGATGAAAACCAGTTTTTGTATCCCGTGTGGTCACAGTATTGACTATGACACATGAAAAAAAGACAGCTATTTTCTCATTGATATTGGTCTAATAAAAAAATGATTACTGCTGAGCTGTTCAAAGCATTCCATAGAATGTGCATGCATGTTTTTCCTTGTCTCAATGGATACTATCTGCCTGTAATCTACCTTTAAAATTCAGATTCATGTTAAGAATTATTTTCATAAACAAATTAAAAAAATTTAAATTGCTGTGAAATGTAATGTTAATTCCTACAACATATATCAGACACAGACAAGGGATATATTTTTGTCCCCTTTGACAAGTTTTTAGGAAAGTAATTCAAAACAAGCAATGTGCTACTCCATAAACAAAAGGGAAAAATAAAATTGTGTCAGCTAAAATGAGATTGTTATATATATGTCATATCCAAATTAGATGGTTACTGGGAATGCTTTTGTAATCATTTAATGAAAAAAAAATGTGGAAAATACTTTTAAAACCAAAGAACATTCCTACTTAACAAAACTTTTCTACTCACTAAGGAATCACAGATTAGTTGTGCTAGTAAAGTCCATCAAATGTGGCCAGCCAACTGAAAACTCCTCTAAAAATTTCTATAAATAAAACCTACAATCTATTAAGAGTCATGTAAAGCTCTGGACAATTTTGCTAGCCAGAAATTCAAAGAGAGAAGCAGCCGAGACACATATTTTTCTAATGGGTATTTCCTGAGAAATCATTATCACCACAAGCCAGCTGAGAAGGTCTTTTGACTTCTTTCTGAAATTACCAGTTGAATAAATCAGGGATTGTTGGCTCCTTTTGAAAAATATAGGAATATGGGAAGTCCTGAAGTAAATAAGCTTCCTCAAGTCCCAGGCAGTCATGTGAATCACTCAATAGTTACATTACCTTCAGTGGCAAATTTTCTCAGGTCAAATATGTCACTGTGGAGATGATAACTCTGATCCTGCAAAGTTAATTGAGCTGATGGAGGCAGTGACATTGAGGTAGAACGTAGTCAGAATCTCCTTCTGATACTGAAAAATATGTGTTTTGTGAACTGCATTTAATGAAAGATAACAATTAAAATTGCAGTATTTTGTTTGCAGTTCATGCTGTAGAAGTGTAACTGCAAAAGGAATTATCATCCCGTGTCACTTATTTACTGTAAGTAATCATCCTAAATTATTACAGATGGGTTCATGATAGACTGAAGGCTGATAGGTATACTTCTCCCATTGTACTTTTACTTGAAATAATTTTATTTTCATTTTCAAGCTGATATATAGTAGAAGTCAATGATTTTTTTCCTCATCATTTTATTAAAGAAAAAATGTTTTTGCTTGTTTGTTTGTTTTTGTTGAGGTTTTTTGTTCATTTGTTTTTGTTTTTGTTTTTTGCTGTCACCACTGGACCAGTTTGTGAAGTAAAAGCATAATTAATAGAACCCTCAAAGTAAATTTTATATAAATTATTGACAGATTAAGATCTCACAAAATTGCAACAGTAAATAATTGCATTTTTTTCTATTTCTGCAGTGAATTTACATTCACAGTGTCCTAAACTGTGACTGCATTCCACCTGGTTTGAAATAATGCCCATTTGAATAGAGTTAGACTCAGCAGGTATCAAATCATACTCATCAAAAATTACTAAGTGTTCATTGCTTATTGTTAGAATCCGCTGCCCCTCTCTCCCCCTGCACCTGCAGTCCCGGCTCAGTGTCTGTGGGAGCTGCCGTGTTCACTCCTCTGCGGGGAGGACACAAGCAGTCTGTAAGGATGAGGGAAACTGACTCCCAGCAAACAAGCACTTTATTGTGAGCCACAGGCTGAAAGTGTTGAACAAAGAGTTCCAGGCATTTTTAAAACCTTCCCCAAGGGCAGGGATAACTTGGAACTGTCCAATAAGGCACAGACAACTGGGGAGTGACATAGGGATGACAACCAATAACTTTTAGGCTTCTATGCATATAGAAACCCTCATTTAAACTTCTTGCTCGCCCCAGGGCAGAGCAGAGTCAGAGTGCCAGAACTCTGGGCATCCACAGCATATGCAAAGTTTCACTCAAAAGGAAGAAACACGGTATAAAATACTTTCCTATCACAATATCATGCCAAAAAAGGCTTGTTAAATAAGTTTCTTCTAATGTCAGCAGAGAGAGGTGGAGCCTACATAGCCCTTCAAAGCCAAAGCTGAACAATAGCATTTCAACACTGAGTTTTATGCTGCATTGTTGTATAGACATAATAGAGTTTTATCATCACAGTTGGATATTATATTATACTCTATGCATACAACTGATAGTAATTACAACATCTAGGCTTTTCTAACAGTTATTTGTTAAAAACACCCTTTACTCTACACATGCAAAGGAACAGGTTTTAAGTAAAAATTTAAGTTGTAAGGAAAGTCTTGGGAAGGCAGAGATAATAATTTACCCATGGACAAAAAAAAAACTCAATTGCTGACAGAGCAATTATTTTGGATCATAAAAGAGACCTATTTTTTCAATAACAATCATGAACACTGTAGGGAAGCAGATTTTCCTCTTATCAGACTGCTGTGATATATATAAATAGTTTTGGGAACAGGCAATTACCTCACATATATATATATAGAGTTATATTTTAACTGTGGACTTAAATATTATCCATTCTAATAACTGTGATAGTAAGTAAGAACCAAACTATTCTAGCTCATATTTTATTTAGTTTAACTCAATTTCAAAGTGTTTTCAGGATTTGGGGTTACCATTTCCCTCTATAATATAAAGACTATTTCTATGTTTTATTTTACTCATTTTCATGGAGTAATAGAATGGTTTAGGTTAGAAGGGACTTCAAAGATAGTCTGTTTCCAAGTCCCTTGCCATGGGCAGGGACACCTCCCACTAGACCAGGTTCCTCACAGCTCCATACAATCTGGCCTTGAACACTTCCAGGTATGGGGCACCCACAACTTCTTTTAGGAAACCTGTTCCACAACCTCACCGACCTCACAGTGAAGAAATTAGGATAATATCTAACTTTATCCTTCATCATAAAGTCATTCCATGATGTTCTGTCACTACATGACTTTGTCAAAAGCCCCCATGCATCTCTGTTGTAGCCCCTTCAGGTATGGGAAACTGCCCTCAGGTAACAGTGGAGATTTCTCCACTCCAGGATAAACAGCCCCAAATTTCTCAGCCTGTCTGCAAAGGAGAGGGTCTCCAACTCTCTCTTTATCACATAGAAGTTTATATTTTCTAAAAAATCTTCTAGAAAACAAGCAGTATGGCCCATAGCAGTAGACTTATTGGCAGAAATGGATGATTTTTTTCACACAAAATAATAAATTTTATTTATTGAACTTAACTTACTTTTTGCCCCTTCTAGTTAGGAAAAAACATCATATAAAAGAAACTTGAGAAACTAAGTTTTGAGAGGGATTTGATAGGAGTTTTATAAATATTAAATTTGTTTTAATAATGTCCTTTTTGTATAATTTTATCTCACCTATTTTCAAGAAATAACAAATGTCAAAATCCTTACGAAAGGGTCCATATTGGTATTGTGGTTTCTTTAAAAAAAATCAATATAAAGTAGCCCCTAGAAAATGCATGGCAGAAAACAAATAGTAGAAGAAATTATATTTTCAGAAATATTGAAAACGTTGCTTACTTTGTGGGGGAAACATGTTTTCAGAGTTAGTGAGTTAAATAAAAGTAAAAATATCTAATAATTACATAATTACATTTTACTTGACTTTTGGATTTTAACCCCATATGCATTAAACTGCAAATAAGCCTAGTATTTAATAAAGGATAATATAAGTGTTGTTTCATTACTTCCACTTCAAAATAATTTCAGAAACTTTCAATTTTTTCTTACTGTTTGTTACAGATCCCACAATAAGGCAAAGAAGATGATCTTTAAACATGAATTGTAAAATATGATCTGTAAAAAGGTCTCCCTCCAGTACCAAGTGATAATCAGAACAATTAATATCACATTTATGCTGAGAAGTTTCTCATCTGAAGTTTTTATGCCACAGTATATTTCGGAATTAGTGTTTATTGTTATGCTTTTGTTGGTACTCTATTACAGCTTCTTATTATAACTACAGTCAAAACACACTCAGTGATGGGGGAGAACCCCAGCTGCTGGAGCACAAATACAGATAGCTGGGGGAGAAATCAGAGGAGCATCCTGATGGATGATTATCATTTTAATTAGACCTTGTGCCTCTGCATGATGTGCAGGTTCTTAACTAGTAAAGCTTTTTCTCTTCTCTAGTTGTAGAGTCTGGTGAGCAAATGCTGTAGTAGGTTTCTGTCTTAATGAATCAGGTTGTGGCAAATACTGGGACAGTCAAATCAAGACCTTTTCCTCATGCACATCCTTTGGCTAGAAACAGGACAACCAACAGCAGTGCCTCTCTCCTAAAGCAGCTTTAGATCTTGTCCCAGAGGTCTCCTCCATTTGAGTTAAGGCGTCCGTCATATTGAGTAATTTAGGTTTATAAAAGAAGTTGTTAAAACCTGCTTTGTCCTAGAGTGTTAACTTCTTCACTCTGCTTTACCCAACAAAAACAAGGACAAGAATCAGCTGTTGGAAACTGACCAGAATTGTCACATGATCTCAACAGGTACATCTCTGATTGCTCACTAGCACTTTTCCCAGGGTATTAGGAGACAATCTGCATGTTATAGGCAGGGGCCCAAACACTCACATGCAGACAACACTTCAACTGATACTGCTTCTGGTTCAAGACAATATGAAAATGTTGTTCTGTTTGCTGTGGCAGCTTCAGGAGCATTTAAAATAGAGGACTTTCTAAAGATTAGGTTTTTTTCTTTTTGTAGCAATTTAAGAAATGAAACCATGAGTTATAGGGGAGCTTTGGTTTATAGTTTATAGAGCACTGTTTATAGTGAGATCAATTATACTTACTGTCTGATTAAAAGATTCTGACTTACAAATTGCAGTGCATATTGGGAAGACATTTGTATTCTTCTGCAGGCATGAACTGGGAAGATTAGAGTAGAAAGCTGGCCTTTTGGTGAATGATATTCTATCCATCGAATGAACTTGTTAGCACTGAGTCAGGAACTTGTGATAACAATCTTCTGAAAAAAAAATTTAAAAAAGAAGGTTAAAAAACAGGCATTCTTATGTTTTAAAATGCCTGAAAAGAAAAATTAGTGTTCATGATCTGATCAAGAGATCTTGTTATCATAAACATTTAATTGCAAATTATTTAATTCTTGTTAGATATTGCTGTTGATCTCAGTGAAATTATTTCTATAAACACAGTACTTGAAAAATTGATTGATATTATGAAACACAAAACTATAATTAATTAAGAAATTTTTCTTTAGGAGACATGTAAGGGATTGGGTTGAAACATCAAGTCTTGGAACTCATTGATTAAGATCAGCCAGCTAACACTCTAAAATGGCACACAGATCCTTCTCTCTTCCTCATAATAACTCTCTTCTAATACTTTTTAATCCATATCACTGTAGTTATAAATGTATATTCAGAGTTCTTAGTTCACCAAATCAGAATCCTGTGTTTATTAGCAATGCAGGCAGCCTGGCATCACCTGTTGCAATTATGTTGATAAATCATTGATATTTTTTGATGTATGATAAATCTTTGTCTGCTCCTCCCACTGATTGAATAGAAACAAGCATAGAGAAATAAATAACTAGGAGGCATGTCTTTATGTTTGTTGAAATCTAATATACATGTATTTGCAAGCACTTAATACTTTTGGTGCTGGGTACAGTGTCCGTTCCCACAGCTACAAGGAAACAGCAGCACCTCCATTTTTGACATGCAATATGCAAATGTAAAAGTTTCCATAAATTTGGAATAACGACCAAACCAATAAACCATTTTAATAACTCAAAGATTGTGCTGTAACATACAGCAAAGAAACACGAACAACCATCTAAATGAACAGCTGCTCTAAAACCTCAAGATTCTCTTGGAATATTAGTAAACTACTGGAAGTGTCCTCAGAGTCAGCTGTGTAAGCTTGATGTCGATTTTCATGACAATCTTTCAGCCTTTGCAGTTTTACAAAGCATTTCTTGTATTAAAGTTACTTATCACAAAATATTTTTATGCTAACAAGCCATTAAAATGTGATCATTACATAATATCACATTTTGAGATATTACTTCTGATTCACTCCTGTAAACGAATGGCATGACAAATTGCACTGCCGTGACCTGACACAAAGCATGTAGGAGTCTCTGGGGTGCATTTCCATTATTCATCAAAGATTTTGCACCTGCCTCTTAGATTCACTGTAAATGACAGTAAAGATATGTTGATTATACTTAAGATGTTTGAACTTGATAATACATTTTAAAAAATACATTTCTCAAGAGAAAATCAGAATTGTATTCACTTTTGTTAGCATGTTATGCTATCTCTATGTTTCATCACCATTTTATTTTGAAAAGTGGAATAAAAAGCAAAGAAAACATTTGGAAGGGTAAGGCTTAAGAAGTTCTCGGCTTCTTTAGTAAAAGAATACACCTCATTTTGACCACTGGCAGAAAAGAAGTGCAACAAAGATTCAAAACCTGCAGAAGTGAAAATGCCACTTGCAAACACAGAAACTCAAGGGTATTATTGCATCCAAGGAAATTCCTAGTGTTATTAAAAGGCACATAAGTCCTGTATTTCTTGAAGTGTATTGGTGCTAGGTGTACTTTACCCTCAAATACTTAACATACTAATTCTAATAAAGTTTATGCAAAATTTTTTTTCTATGGCCATAGCATAAATACTAAACTAGACACCTGCCTCAGAATGAAGGTACTAATGGTTACAATTTCATTTAGGCTTATGTTTTACATAGCCCAATAAAAGCTGAGTTTCAGCCCATGCATTTATTGGTTTATCTGAATTTCTTTACCGGCTTTGGTGGCTCCATAATAATTTTGTCTATGATTGTTACTAATTTTTGAAAAGAGGTTTCATCCCCAAAACCAGTGATATAGTTGAAGGCAACAATTATTTAATGTATCTCTTTATGGCAAATTAATTCTTACATTCTCCATCATATTTTATAAGTAAAAAAACAGACTGAAGGGAATTCACAACATGTCTTGACTTTCTAAAGCATTTCCAATTATGCTCTTGGTATCAAAATTAATTTCTATTAATTTCTATATAAAAATTAATTGCAAATGTCAGAGTTTGAAGCTGTCCAGACACAAAGTACTTGAAGATACAGAAGTACTTGGATTATCCAAGTCAACTAAAGTGGCCTTTAAAGACTTCTGTTGAGAAAATCTGCACAGAAGAGCTGCGTTCCTGACATAATCAAATCAGATGTCTCCCTTTCTTTTAGCATGGTATTTAGCAAATCAGAAATGCAAGAAAATGAAGAAAACATATGGAATTTATTTTTTGTTAAAGACAAATTGAGGCAATAGGAAGAAAAAAGGGGAAGAATGTCTTAGACAAAAATATTTACCATATGAAATCTAAATCCATAGGAAATATAAATCCATGAAAAAAAAAAAATCTGTTTCTAAAGCTAAGATTTGCCAAAAAAGGCCACTATGGAAATATTTGTAATATTTAGAAACCTTACCCATTGCATCCAACAATTATTTCATTAAAATTCTATTATTTAACACTAAATTATTGTTTTAAACAGCCTTGTGTTATTATGCTTTTGAACCTGACCTAGCTTCTTTCTAAAGGAAGGGGTTATGAAGCAGCCATTCTTATTCTTCCTCCCAGTCTTCCCATCCTGCCTCTTTCAGAACTAGTCAGTCAGTTCATTCATTTCCCTTTAAATTCTCCTATTCAAAAAAAAAACCAAACAACAACAACAACAAAAAAAACCCCACAAACCAAAAAACCATAAACAAAAAAAACCAGACAAAATTATTTTTACTTACTACTACCCAAGAAGCTGTGGTGGAGCTGTTGGCTATGCGTCCTTGTAATTTCTGGTGGTTTTTTTTTCTTTCATTGGTAAACAAACACTGAAACAAAGTGGAGGAAGAAGCACAACTCTCAAAAGGACTAATTCCTAGCTAGAAGTTGCCATCGTGTGCTAATGGTCTTTGTTAGCCAGAGCAGAACCAGAAATAAAGATTTCCTCACACTGCTCGCCTGGTTCAAATCTCTCTTCCACATTGTCCAGCTCCCCAGGCACATTGTCCTTTCCCTTGTTGCAATAATTGTGGTGGCATTAAATGTTCTGCTAAAAAAATGAAGAATTTGTCAAAAGCTATTGCAAGTAACTTTCGGTTCTCATTGAAAATATTTTTTCCTGCAGTCTAGAAAAATCTCTATGACTTGTGGAAACCTACTTCACCTAACTTTGAATTAACCGGTTCTGCCTCTGATAATAGCCCTGCAGTCTGTGATGAAATAATTTGCAAAATAAATCTAAGAAATTTTGTGTCTGTATAGTCTGTCATAAGGTCCATTCTGTGGTGCCTCTGCTGCTATCATGACCATAGGTGGCTACAGCACATTACTGAGTACATCTGCCAGAGCCTTTAGTGGGTCTTCAGGCTACTGGAAAGATGAACTCTCCATCAGTATTTGTGCAGAGAAAGCAAATAGCCAGATGGGCAGAACTGCTCAGAGAAAACAAGCCATAAAGCAGTCCCCCAACTCAGTGCTTTTAGCAAATATTCTTCACACTATTTTCATTAAATGCTGTGTCATCACAAGGTTGAAATTAGCTAGAACTTCACTGCTATGCTTTATGTAACACTTCCATAATTAAACTGGTTTTATTAAGCTAATGATAGATATATGTGGACATATCAACACAGATTGAAATAAACATATGAAGGAGAAGTGAAAGGAAATTTCACAGGTTGAGATACAGTGTTGAGTGGTCAGGGGATTCAGCTTTCTGATTTGAGTATCTGCAGAGACAGATATTTTCCTCAGGTAGTTTGGGGCTGCAGTCCCAAGTGGCTAAAACACATGAGGAAGCAATTCAGGCTGAAAAATTAGATGGCTGTGATTCATTAAAATTGGGTGGAAAAAACGGGTAAGAAAACTCCTCAGCAAACATCATCAGTCACTTCATCACTTGAAAACTTTACCTAAGGGAATATGAAATGCACCTTAAAGTCAGTGATGCACAGAGTAGATGGGTGCCTCCATTTGGCCTTCCTTTCAGGAATGTTCTTCAGGACGGAATAGGGTGGAGTGGTGTTTCCCCAATCCTGATTTCTTCTATCTCCCTTATAATGTTGCCACAAATATCCTGTACAGAACTCCATCTAGCATAAGGCATAGTTTAGGGTGACATACACTAATTGCAGAAGCAAAAGATCTGGTGAAGAAAATGGGTCTCTGTTTCAGGTCTCACACTCCGACCTGGGGTTTCCTTTCAATTTGAACTGATTTGTTAGTCTCCTCAGCCCAGCATCTATTCCATTTTCATGAATGAGTTTTTTTTAAACCTGCTAACTACACAGTTGTCTGTCTGCTTTATGAGCTCAGCCACAGTACTACCTCCATCAAGGGTCTCTTGTAACTTAAAATATTTCACACTCCCTATTGTATTTTTAATTTCTTCACCACAAGAGTTGAAGGCCTCTCTTCTCTCAGCATTAACTCATTAGCCTCAATCTTGGATTGTCCCCAAATGTTTATAACTCATTTTCATTTCTCCCCAGTATTTCTTAAAGCCTTCTGGTGCAGTTAGAGCTTTGCCATCTGCCACCTTCCTGACACTGCAGTAGGGAACAACTGCTCTGAGTGATGATTTCTGAACCATGATGAAAAGTGTGTCTGTGTTCCAATTTCTCTGGTCTACTTTAACATACTGCATTTCTTTCTTCTGATCTATTGATGCCTGTCTTTAGTCACTAAATGTGGAATTTTTCAACTGAGACACACTTTAAGTGTACTCATCTCATTGTCCCTTCTCTACCTATTCCACCATCTTCCTTTTCCCCAACCAGTGACCAATAACTCACTTCGTTTCTACCTGCTGTTTCCACTCGCCATCGTTTGTTTACAATGTTTCTCACAATGTCTAGGATCAAATATCTTATTCTAGACCATTGCTTATTGGTATCTTGTCATAAGGCAGTTGCATTTATACTTTTTTCTGAACATTAACATTGCTTTAAAGTTGTGGAAGAAGGGGGTCTATGACTTAGTAGATGTGAAGGGTTATTAAATATCTCTACATCAGTATAGAAAGAGCTGCTGTTCTGTACCAACTTTTGGTAGAAAATTCAGAGAAATATGGTGGAATTGGGTGACAATTTTAAATGATGTTAATGCAGGAAGTTTCAAAACCATTGTGTCTTCCTTGATAGTCAAAGCCTGTGACTTGTTACATCTCAGGAAGGAAGAGATAAAGTTACATTTTTACTCATCTTCCTGCTGGAGCCTGAGCTTCATTTCCAAATGACTTGCATTTTTTAGGTATTGCAGTTAAGTGGAGGTCAGACTGGACAACAGCCTCAGATTAAAGAGCTTCGAATAATCTGTCCAGAGTAATGTTAATTTCTACACCAATTTGTTGAAATAAAGAAGTGTCTGGGAATCCAAGCTGGGTGGTCTGACTCTATTCTTTACATTCTAACATGTGCTTATGTTAATGTTAGCCTGTCAGTCCAGTGCAACCTAAGATGATGTCTGCACTCCAGGCTTTCACGCTGACTGAAAAAAATCTTAAATCCAATTTCTGAAACCATCACTCACTTGCACAGGAATGTGAGAAAGATGACCTATGTGTAGACTTATTCTCCCATCTGTAGGCAAAACTCAAGAATTCTTCTGCTGCAGAGCACAGTTTGGTGAATATTTGAAGTTTCCAAGAACTCATCTGCGTGGTTTTGAGAGAAATTACACTGGGGTAAGCACACTGACTTAACATACCCTACTGTAGGATGGAGGGCAATGCAGGCTTTAATCTTTCAACTGATGTAATCCTACGAGTGTTAGTAACAATGCTGGGGGCCAGGATGGCATGCTCATATCTGCAGGTTAACAAGTTCATTGTTTATCACACCCACTGACATTTTTACTGTTGAAAGTATTTCATTGCACTGGTCAAAGGCTAGAGGAAAGGTATTTTCAAACTCAGAATGGCAGTTTTGACTGTGTGGCTTGTCTGGTTTCTTTATGATTGGTGTGAAAAAGGTTAAAAACCAAAGCACTATTTTTGGCACTCTCTCTTATTTAAGAAATTGCTTGTTCTGTCAGATTCCAACTAGTCCTCTTTATGGTGTATTATTTTATTTGGCTTTAGATGTAATCACATTATGAGTCTAATCTTAACTGGACAACACACGGAAATCTGAGCATACACTGTAGTAGACAGTCAGTTACCTTGTTGATTTTCCTGGGCTGTAAGAAGAATGACAAATTTTGTTATACCTCCATCGTGTACAAGTTCTAGTGGCATTCAGCAGCAGTTTTAAAACAGGGAAAGCTTTTCATCAGAAAATTCTCCATCTTTCTCTTAAAGCAATGGGTAGAATAAAACATCAATTTGAGTCATATATTTCCTGTAACTTATGAAATATATGAAGATTTTCACAAAAAAATGAAAAAAGAAACCTGTCTTTTGATCAACACTGAGCTACAACAATCTAAATGCTGTCGCTAATAGGACTTTTTAGGTATTTGAAAAATTTTATCATCCTATTGAGGATCATGGATTTTTGAAAGCTGTGTTCCTTGATCTTTGCAAATATTACCTCCTCAGTACCATTTACAAGCAGTGACAGATATTGTTCTAAAACTCTCCTAAACCATTGAGTACTACAAAAGCTACAAGTGTGTCAGAAGTAAGCCTAAGAGATTTTACATGTACACTGTAGACTCTTGTGCTGTTTACAGAGGCTTCTGGCAAGATGACACTGAAATTGGGGTGCTGTTCTTTTTCTAACTGTAATGTAGGTATCTTCAGCTGAAATTGATGTGGTTAAAAATTGTTTTACAGAATGTGACCACTTAAGCTAGATACTCTATCTAGCTGAAGACCATAAAATTGACCTTGGGCCTACATGCCATGACAAGCCAAATGTGACAGTGCAAACTTGAGATTTGAAAATCATCCAAGGTAGACTTGGTGCTACAGTTTTCTTGAAAACAGTTTCAGCAGATCCAAGCCTCAAAAAATGAGCTCTTCTTATTCCACTTTCTCTTTAAGCAGAAAACAATTTTGACTGGACATTGCTACTGCTTTTAGTCTACAAATATCTTGAAGTGGACATCCCTTCCTCCCTCCCTTCCTCCCTCCTTTCCTCCCCCTCTTCCTTCATCCCTCTCTCCCTCAGGAGGAGTCCCTGTTGTCTCATAACATGATTGACATCATGTATCACTCTCTTCTCCACTGGACAATGCTTTGTTTCCCTTTTCCACTCTTAAATCACTCATTGAAAAGGCAACACCTTGAGATCTCTAGTTCATTCAAGCTTTGGCTAAATTATACTCATTTGAAATAGCACTTCCCTAAAGGCAGAATAATTGAGTACAAATACATTCCTATTCTGAAAGCTGAGGTAATGCACTGGAAAGGAAGAAATGTCCTTTTTTTCTTCCATTTTTTTACTGGAAATTATCAAAATCAAATTCCAAATCAAATCTCCAGGGAGAGCAAAATTGTTGTAGTAGATAATGAAGATTCAAAATACTACTACTACTACTACTACTACTACTACTACTACTCCAATAATAGTAGTAATAATAATAGTAATAGTAACAGTAATAGCAGTAGTAGTAATAATAATAATAATAATAATGATGAAGAAGAATTTTGGTATTAGCAGTAGTAATAGTAAGAATTATACCACCTCAAAACTGTAATTGTGCTTTCCAAATGTTCTAAACTGATATATGATTTTTTTATATATATAATGATTATTACATTTTGGCAATCATTATATTTTTTGACATCAGTATCAGGCTACTTACCCTTCCATTCTTCTTATTCAAACTTTTTTTTTCAAATTTGATGTGGAAAATTAATTTCATTTGAAAAGCTCTGGTATTCATAATTAAAATGCTAGAAAATTTGTTACAGCAAAAAGAACCTACATGGAATAACAGATCACATGGAATTCACCTCAGAACCAGGAAGTTCCCATCACACAATTGTCAAGGGTCAGGAGAGAGGCCAAATGTCGCACTAGTACACGAAAAGGATGACACAACATGCTGAGATTTCTGAAGCAGAAAAAGAGAGAGTTTAATTTTTGACCTTAATATATATATAGAATCTTAACCACAGCCAGGGATTGGAGGATGAAGTATCCACCTCTCCGATCACACTGGTCAAACCAACAGTCCATTAATTTCTCCTCCTAGGAAAAGGAATGCAAAACAAAATAGATAGTAAGAATAACACTTCTTGTTTACATGAAAATCTGTGAGAACTCCACTACAAAAATGAAAACCTCAGAAGGTTTAGAAAGATGAGGGTGACAGTCAAGAGAAATTTGCTATAGTGCTGGCTTTCTTCTTGCTGCTCTCTGTATGCACCTGCTCTTGAACATTTTTAGAGAGTGAAATTGTTAAAGACTACTGCTGAGCTACTAACCAATAGCCAAACCAATGCAACTGCTTTCACCAGTCTTTTTCAAAACACTTTGTTTTGAACATATTGTGAATTGCTGTTGTTTCCCAAGAGTAAGTTCAGGTATCATGTCCTTTCTGGTGAAGCGAGTCAGAAGTAAGTGATAGCAGTTATTTCATACCTTTTTGCTCTGATTTCTACTTTACTCCTGTCTGCTGATTAACAGAAGCAGTAACCTGCTGAATTAGGAGCAGTATTTAAAAGTATTTGTTTTTCTGTTTTCCCCATAACATTATAGTTTAGGAAATAAAGCAAAACAAAACAAAAATAAAAGAAATTAAAAAAAAAACCACAAAAAACCCCCAAAAGAACAACAACAAAAAAAACCCAACCCAAAACTAATGAGATGTTCTTCTGACTAAGAAGACTGGATTGTTCATTTTCAGGAATAACAGGGAGTGATTTCTAGGAAGGAACTACTGACTTTTTCTAGTTAAAAGATACTAAAATTTAAACCCAAACCAATGTCCAATGTCTTGAATCAAGAGTCTGTGATCTCTGTTTTGGCAACTCTCTCCTCATTTCCATTTTTACACACTGTAACACAGTAAAAGTAGTTGCATGCCAAATAAATTATGATATATGCAAGGAAAGCTTGTTTGTTTATTTTTTTCTTTTCCCCAGAGCCATGGCCTCTTGCATTCACCTTTTAGTTTCTGCAGACTATTTTTTCTGTATTTTCTAATGAGAAAATTTATGTCTCAACAGTACCAAAACTAAGTTAAAGACACTTCATTTCAGTGCATTCACATGAAAGTCTTTTTGTTCCCTGTGCCACTTTAATCAGAGAGAAAAGCACCTCAGTTTCAGTGCCAGAGAAGAGGCAGCATCACAGAGTGCTATTTTAATTCAGTCTTTCTTCTCTTTATGCAATGATCTTACCTCTCCACTTTTAAGATCATCTTCTTAGTGAAGAATCTTTCCTATGTAATTTTGTTTCTCTTTTATAGCTGAAATGGATAGAAGGAAAAATTAGTATATGTGGCCAAGCATAGAAAGGGAAATAATTTTTTTCTATAACAAAAGCACTCATTTTCATAGAAATTTTACAGTGTATGATCCAAATAGTTAAATATTAAGTGTGTGATCGCTTACAGTTCTCCCTTACTGACTGACAAAGAAAAAGATAAAATGGGAAACACAGAGTGGGAAAACATCTTTTAACTCACCCTTCTTGCAATGAAGTGAACATGGAAGAACACAAGAATAAAACATTTCCACAGCATAACAATATGGTGTCAAATTGTGACTGAAAAGGTCGCTTTGTAACTAGTCAAAAATTAAAAATAATTCATATCTTAGAAGTTAGGAAATGTCTTATGCCATAAAAAAATCCAGTCTCATTGTTTGTCAGGGAATAACAACAAATAAATTCCAGTATTTTCCAGTAATAACCAAAAGTTCTGAAGTCTAAATCTGATACAACAATCCAAAAATTAGACATGAATTCTGAGAAGTTACACTATTTAAAAGTTGCATGAAGTTGTTTCACAAAATAGTATTGTCACTCCTTCTTCCTCTCTCACCATTTCCAATTATTTTTCCATGTACCTATAAAACTGAATAAAATGCTTCTGGATATAAAATTCTGTCTTCATTTGTTTCCTAATTAACAACATTCACAGGAAATGGCTCTCAAAAATGCCCTTCATTTTAAAATATGTTTACAAATAGAGTTTCTAATGTGTATTTTTAAACTAAAGGAAACAGGAAAGGGGTATTACATTTAACTAAATTTATAATAATTATTTATGTAAATACACCTCAGTTAAGCTACTATATGAATCATACCAATACAAATATTTAGCTAACTTTTCAGACGTAACGTTCTGAAAGTATAAAAAATATGCATGCTAGTATTTGGATTATGCATTTAAAGAAAGAAACTTTCAGATGCATTTTTTTCATTTACATATTTAAGCAGCCAAATATTTTCCTATCTTTGTAAGTGTTATTGCATTACTGTTGGCTGTAAAACATAGCTGCTCCCTGTCTGTGCCACTGTGTTACGTTTCAGAAGCAGTGGAGACCTTCCTCATTTCTGGTGCTGAGATGGAGCTGCCTTGCTGACCATGGTGCAGCCACACATTGCTACCACCTCTTGCTGACACTGCTGCTGTCAAAGGGACAGTGGAGGAGGACACAGGGTATTCCAGCATACTCTGCTCTCTCATCTGTATATGTCTATGCTCAAGTTAGAAATGTTTCAGCTGGGCTTATTTTTTGGTTGCCAAAGGCTAAGGAGAAATCCAGCTAGTATAGGACACATCCTCTGGAAGAAAATGTTGTTTTAGATGGGCTGTCTCCAGGTCATGAGCCACCTTTTTGTGGCTTGCCCAGCTCTCTTTGTGCTTCACCAGAGACAATTTACATAGGACAGAAGTAAACATGATAAAGAAAGTAGGCTTTTCCATTAGTGGTTTGTCTTGAACTGCCTTTGTTTATCAGATTTCTGTAGTGGAAAGACATCAGAGGGTCAAACATACTGAGTCATATGCTACAGAAATCAAAGGCCAGGTGTCTAGGCTGATCTAAGATCAAATTCCTTATGTTCAATGTTCTCATTGTCAGAAGAGCATTGATGTAGATATAATACTGGGGTAAACATATTTCTGTATCATGTTCATCCATTACTCCATAGGCTGTTTTCCTACTGTAGATAATTTTACAGTTGCCACATAGGAGTGACAAATGGGTTTATGGAGTTTTTTTTTTACATCTGCCAACCAAAAGATATTTACTGATCCTATTTCTCTGAAATAAATAATGTAGCTCACGGTTAAAATGAGTTTAAATAATGCTGGGAACGTTTGTGAATTTCCTATCTGTTGCAGCACTTGTCTGTTAAAATCTGCAGCCTCTCTCTCCCCCCGTGCCTGCAGTCCTGGCTCAGTGTCTGTGGAACCTGCCGTGTTCACTCCTCTGCGGGGAGGACACAAGCAGTCCCGTGCATGTGTGCAAGCCTGGAGGGTAGAAAGGGTGAGTTTCTAACAGCAGTAAAGGGTTTATCTCAGGGTAAAGATGAGGGAAACTGACTTCCAGCAATCAGGCACTTTATTGTGAACTGCAAGCTGAAAGTGTCAAACAAAGAGTTACAGGCATTTTTAAAACTTTCCCCAAGGGTGGGGATAACTTGGAACTGTCCAATAAGGCACAGACAACTGGGGAGTGACATAGGGATGACAACCAATAACTTTTAGGCTTTTATGCATATAGAAATCCCCATTTAAACTTCTTGCTCGCCCCAGGGGAAAGCAGAGCCCAGAGTGCCAGCACACACAACTCCTCCTTTTCTATTAACTAAAAAGGCGTGAGCAGGGTTCTTACCAGAGCATTTGATTAAACAGGGACTACATACAACACGACCACAACTACAATAACAACCAATACCAAAACATACAAAACAGGAGCAGCCCAGCCCTCAATCCTGAAAAATGACTCCCACGACCCCAGAGGACGCTCTTCCTTCAACTGCTGGACCAAGTCCCGGATCGCCTCTGGCTGTTTGGCGATCCAGGCTCTGGCACCCGCGGTCAGGGCAAAGATGGTCCACATCATGAGCATCTACTCGTTTGGGGGGCAGGTTCTTTTCCGCCTCTCAGCAGTCGGGCATGGCTTTTCCAGGCTCGTCATTCTTTGGGCTGTCCTCTGCAATCTAGAAAAATCTTTAACAGATTATAACCCCTACTGGCTTACACCAGGCCTTCGCCTCCCCATTCTCCCCCCAACCTCCCCGATGTAAATCCTGCTTCTTCCCCTCCTCCCCCATTTCTATTAACTAAAGAATGGCTCTAAGGCCAAGACTGTTTCTCAGAAGGTGGATGAACTTAAATGAGGGAACTTAACAGCTCGCTGAGGTGCTGCAAATGAGTTAGATTAGGTTCCCAAGGGGGAGATTAATCTTCGTGTTCTTGCACGTGTGAGAGGGCCCGCTACTTGCGGCTTGGGCGGGCCTGGGGGGGGATGTTTGGTTTTGGGCTTTTTTTTTCTTTNTATTAACTAAAAAGGCGTGAGCAGGGTTCTTACCAGAGCATTTGATTAAACAGGGACTACATACAACACGACCACAACTACAATAACAACCAATACCAAAACATACAAAACAGGAGCAGCCCAGCCCTCAATCCTGAAAAATGACTCCCACGACCCCAGAGGACGCTCTTCCTTCAACTGCTGGACCAAGTCCCGGATCGCCTCTGGCTGTTTGGCGATCCAGGCTCTGGCACCCGCGGTCAGGGCAAAGATGGTCCACATCATGAGCATCTACTCGTTTGGGGGGCAGGTTCTTTTCCGCCTCTCAGCAGTCGGGCATGGCTTTTCCAGGCTCGTCATTCTTTGGGCTGTCCTCTGCAATCTAGAAAAATCTTTAACAGATTATAACCCCTACTGGCTTACACCAGGCCTTCGCCTCCCCATTCTCCCCCCAACCTCCCCGATGTAAATCCTGCTTCTTCCCCTCCTCCCCCATTTCTATTAACTAAAGAATGGCTCTAAGGCCAAGACTGTTTCTCCGGAGGGGGGTGAACTTAA
>VWYE01015080.1:164588-179549 GCA_013398995.1 Alaudala cheleensis
CGCAGGAGCCAACAGGCATCCCATGATGTTCTTCAGGTCGTGAGAGAGGAGTATATGAGAGGAAAGGGTGGCTTCAAAAAGATTCCAAAAGTAATGTGAGCTCCGCCCATGGGCTTTAGCTGCTTTATGGAGTTCTTTCAGCTCGGGGTAGGGTATAGGCTTCCACTCCANATCTTGTAATGGCAACCAGTCCTGTACGTTTGCCACGTATGGAGAAGTGCTGCGCGGAGCGGGATCCGGCGCCGTGTGGGAGAGCCCGAGGGGTTGTCCCACCGCGGTAACCCCAGTGCCGCAGGGATGTGGGGGTCAGTGGAGTCGCCCGCTGCCAGCGCTGTGAATGATTCCAGCGCACCACCACCATTTTTGGGGTATTGGCGCGAAAATTCTCCCCACCACCATTTTGCACCTCTGGAGCAGTGACGCAGCTTTTGCCGCCACCATTTTGGATTTTAAATGTCACAAGGTAGCCTGGAACGCTTCCCCTGTCACAAACCCGGGGACTCACAAGGTTCCCCTGTCTGTCCAGCACCGGGGGGACTAACACAACTGGGGTTCCATGACTAGGATTGTTTGGGGAGGGAAGGCAGGAAAGGATAGGAGCTGGGACAGCGTGGCGGTTGCTGCCCCAGTGGGGAGATAAGGGGGGTTGGGGAGTGGCTGGGAGTCAGCAGCAGCCCAGCACAGCAGCGTGGGGTTCACTCGCTGGCCCCCCCTCATTTGGGATTGGGGGCTTAGGGATATGGGGAGTGGAACGAGGGTCAGGGGTTTCCAACTGGGGCGCACTCGGATTTGAACTCGCCATGGCTGGTTCCCCAGCTGCTTTTACAATCAGCGAGAACAAAGGGAAAAACTCAGCAACTGTCAGGTCCCCACTCAGCTGCACCATGATCAGATGCAAGCCCACATTATCTAAGAAATAATTTTTCAAAGAAATAGTCCTGAATTCCTTAAAAACCCAATGGACAAATCTTTTTAAAAGCCCTTCACTAAACGATTCCACTTTTTCCCACAATAATTCTTGAACATGAACGTATGGGACAGCGACAGGCTGTCCGTGTTCCCCATTTCTCCTGGTGTCGTAGAACGCAAAAACAAAGGAAAAAGCCCTGTTTTCAAATCACCTATTTCATTCATGGTTTTCACCCGACGGCAAGTGCACATGACAGGGTAACTAAAACAAAGCACTGGGGTGAGATATCCCTGCAGCAGTTCGGCTTCTGGTGTTCTCACCGGTTGTCCGCTGCCAGTGTGATCAGAGACCCCGCTAAAACACGGGATCCCTGGTCACCCTTAGTGGTCTTCCTTAAGCTCCCCCCTCTCAACAAAAATGAGGGTTTTCGCTGTCCGTGCCTGCGCGTGGGTTGTGAGACATGTTTGGCGCCACTCTGTTAAAAACTGCAGCCTCTCTGTCCCCCAGTGACTGTGGCCCCGGCTCGGTGTGTGTGGAACCTGCCGTGTTCACTCCTCTGCGGGGAGGACACAAGCAGTCCGTGCATGTGTGCAAGCCTGGAGGGTAGAAAGGGTGAGTTTCTAACCGCAGTAAAGGGTTTATCTCTGGGATAAGGATGAAAGAGACTGACTTCCAGCAACCAAACACTTTATTGTGGACTGAAAGCTGAAAGCCTCTAACAAAGAGTTACAGGCATTTTTAAAACTTCCCCAAGGGTGGGGATAACCTGGAACTGTCCAATAAGGCACAGACAACTGGGGAGTGACATAGGGACGACAACCAATAACTTTTAGGCTTCTATGCATATAGAAATCCTCATTTAAACTTCTTGCTCGCCCCAGGGGAGAGCAGAGCCCAGAGTGCCAGCACTCTGGGTGCCCACACTTGTCAGACTATATCTCCTTTGCCATTTGTTACAAAACCTGTGAAAGGACCTTGAAAGGTGAAATAGGTTTAGGGCTCGGGGATATTTTCATGTCTTTTTGTTTGTTTCTTTAAAGTGTGATGGTATATTTGATACTTATGTAATCTTTATAAACAATGGGTATGCTTAACACAAATTTTATCCAGAAAAAGCTATGTAATGTTTTCTGCATTTATCATTATGACAAGTTTCATCACAAGTAAAAACCTAAGTTTTTGTTGCCTTTTTTTGTAGCTTTTGTTGCCTAAGTTTGAGTACCTTTATCCAGAATAAATTTCATATTTACTTCACTTGGCTTATTTCCAGGTATGATTATTATTGGCTAGTGGGGAAGTCCCATCTTTGTGGGGCTGATGAAATGAGACATTTGACTGGGATGCAGAAGACCTATGGTGTATTAATGGTTCATGTTTTTTTTAAAGGAAATTAACATATCAGTACTTTGGCTGGCTATATTGTGGCCCGGCACTGACCTCTGTGAGAATGCAATAACAGTTCAAATAGTTTGAATTACTGTAATTTCATTCCATTACAGTGCATTAAAAACTGATTTTCATTTGCTAACTGCCAGTATACGTGTGTGTTTACTTAGATCTTCGGTATTAATACCAGTCAAGAGGGGATTAAGTTTTAAAGCCATGCATAATAAATTTTCAGGTTTTTTGAAGGTTTCTTGTTCAGTTAAGACATGTGATGAAATATTCGGTATTAAAATTAAATGGGTAATAATTTGTTTTTCACAGTTGTAAATTAAGTTAAACCCAGAAAAATAAATACAAGATAAAATCACTTGAAGAAACTTATTTTAGTCTTTTGACTGAAGTCACTAGTGTGAAGAACTGTATTCTGCTCTCTTTAACTTGCTTTTTCTTCAATAATAAGTTTTACAAATATTTCAAAAAAGTGTAAAATACACTTTTGTAAACCACTCCCTTTCTTTCTGTTTCAGTTTCCCAGGTTCTAAAATATAGTAACTGACATCATTATAAAGTTGTGTTGAGAAGAAGCAGTAAAATTTTGAAGTATCAGTGTTAGAAAAATGTCCCTTGCTTCTCTCCCTCCTGCTATGTTGTCCTAGCTAGAGTGTGTGTGGGTCCAGCCAGCTTCTTCCTCTCGGGGAATGGCCGGCGGTCCCGTGCGTGTATGCTTGCCTGCAGAAAGGAGGGAAGGGGGAGATTTCTAACATAGGTAGGGTTTCTCTGGAGAAAGGATAAAGGGACACTGGCTTCCAGAGAACAGACAGCTTTATTTGGCTGCTGCCTCCAAAAGCCAGGAGTCCGGCTGGGGGAGCATTGTTATAACCTTGGTCCGGGGTGTGGCTACCACAGGACTGTCCAATCAGGTACAGAGGAGTCGGGGAGTGACAGCATTACAGCAACCAATTGCTTTTGGCATCCATGCATATTCATGTCCTTATTAAAACTTTCCTGCTCCCCCAGGTAAGACAAAGAGCCCATGCTGCCACCACTCCTGGCAGCCACATATCAGAGATTTTTATATATTATAAAAAACCCCATAAATATTAACATTAAATATGGGAATTTTAGTTTTGTAGAAGCATGCAATGAGACATGCCACAAAGACTTCTAATGGTCGATACAAAACCAATGAAAAAATAAATAAATTTAGTGTGAAGCTGTGAGCATCTAAATTATTATACTAAACATATCACTGAAAAAGAGATGTATGTATCTCTTTCTAAAATGCTTTTAAATGGCAATTTCGTCCTCAGAGCTATGCATTGATCTATGAAACAAAGATGAATTTAATATTGCAAAATAATTTTTCCATGAATTCATATTGTCTTCAGGAAAATATATGCTTTGGTGAATGTATTTTGCCTAAAATGTTGAAAGTAAAAGTAGAAAATGTGTATATATCACATAACGTAGCAGATGCAGTCAAAATGACATAATCTTGAAAACTTTGTCACTGTTAACAAAGTGAATACTGATAGTGGTAGCATTAAAATGGTATATAAATTTTCAAACTTTTTTTTTTTCTGGAAGAGTGTTTTGCAAAAAAATAATCTGCCATTGTTTTTATATTTTGCTCAGTAGTACATGATACAAATAAATCAGCTTCTTTAAACGTTGATAGACAGTTTATAATGAAGAATATTTCAGATGTACTCTTAAATTTAGGATATAATTACCTAAAAAGATACTTACTACTGTATTTATTTCTTTGTTTTGTCAAGATGCATTGGCTTACAGTGCTAATATTAAACCCTAGATTCAGTTTGACTAAAGTTAGTGATAAAATTAATTTCAATTGTTATTGAAAAATATGGGTAAGAAGAATTTTTTACTAATCTCTTTAACTGCAGCAGTATTCCCAACGAACTTCTTATTTAGACATCCAATTAAGAGTATTCCATGACAGCTGGAATTCCATGCTTCTGGGGCAGGCAAATTTGAAATGGTTGTGTATCAGTGTCACCTCTGAGGAGAGTGACTTCACCACAGTTGCTGGTTCAGCAGAAAGACATCTTCTACATCCTTTGTTTGACAGGTCGTATGCAGCTAATCTGCTACCTTGTACAATGGAGCTCCCTCTTCTGCAAGGATCTGAAGAGAGCCTGGCCACGGTGCTTCCACTCCACTTTGTTTCCATCCCACCTTACCATGTGCTTGTGTGGGAAGCTGGACATGCTGACTGGATTTCATCCCAGGAGTCACAAACACATTTCTCCCTGCAATTTCCATACTGTTATAACTATAAAATTTTCATACTGTGTCTATAAATTTCCACTGTTTCATCCCCCTTTAGCATTCATTCTATGGGGGGAGTTGGGCATGCTGACCACATTTTTTTCTATTAAAATGTAATGTTCCATTTTAAATTTTCCTCTCAGCCTTTTTTTCCCACCGAATGATACTTATATCATTATAATGATGGTTAATGGTTAAACCATTGTTCATGGTTTAAAAAGTGCAAAGAAAAAAGATGGAGGTAAACAAGGTGATATGCTGAGTTAATGCTATGAGTCAATGAATGTCAGAAAGGACAAATAATCCATTAATTGCTTAAATATAAAACTCAATTCTTAAAATTGCATTTTAGTTAATATCCTGTGGAAGAAACAATGAGTTTTGCACATTTCTATACTAATTTATTTCCATTTTGCAGTTTTTAAAATACAAACATTTTATTCTCATGTGTAAACATAGTTCTGGAACTTTATGTATTTTGCAGGTAATGGAGGAAAACCATAGACCTATTATGGCAAGACAAGATATCAGAAGGATATTCCAGGTGGAAAAACCACTCTCACAATTATTTAGTTCTGCTATGCACCTGCTCAAGAATATTGGCAGCTTGGGTCATCAACTGAGCACTCTCCAGTACAGTTGCTTCAAGATACAGGCACATAACAAAAAAGTGAATTTGCTCCATTATGTCTGTTGTCTCCTTTTTTTCTCCCCACCTTATTTTTTTTAATTTAATTTTTTCCTTTCTTTTTTCCTGATAGTAGGTGACCAGTTTCTCTGCTGTCTACGATTTCTACAAATCGATGTTTAAGAAGTTACCACTAGTTTACTCCTGAAATTTCGTTGTGAAATACTATTTCTAAACTATTTTGTATTTGTTTTGTACATAACACAGGTATTTTTCTGATTTAAAACCAGATGAACATATGGATTTTTTTGATTTATACTTCTAGTTATTGTCAAATGTAGAGCAAAAGCAATACTGAAATAGGCAAAGTAGAACTGTATGTTCAAAAAATCATATTTTCTTCAGCAGTAGCTTGTTCTCCACAAATAAAATGATCCCTCACTCCTTATCCTTAATCTAGCAAGTTACTTAAACTCTAAATAAAATTCAGCTCTTTTCCTTTTGTTTTCCATTGTACCAATATGATGATGTCCACAGAATACCTGAATCCACAGTATTGATTTGATAGTGCAAAGATTTAGCAACATATTCCAGAAAGGGTTATAAAGCAATGACTCCTAAGCAAAATGAAAGCTGTATGATCATATTTTCTCAGAATACTGTCACTGCACAGGACAAACCTTTTTAGCCAGCAGAGATGCACAGAAGTTAATCTTATTGTCAGTATCTAGCTGCAGAAAGTGAAGGTTCTGGCAAGACATATCAAATGCATTTTGCAAAGCAGAAGGAAAATGAAAATTGTTAGTTTACCTGATCTAAAAATTATTAACAGAGTTCCAGTAAACTAGAATCTAATGGTTTTGATGTTTCAGGAAAAATCAGTCCAAGATTTCAAAAACTAGACAAGTACATTTTGGGGGAGTTTTGGTACTTGCAGTTGAATGAAGATCACTATTACTGAAGGACAAATCATTTCTGCTGCCAGATTCCATGGTCAAGACAGCAAAAGAAGAAAGACAAAAATGTAATGGGAATGCAATTTCCACAAAACAAAAGCACACAACAGACATCTTCAGACACAGTTCTAACTGGTCCTTTAGTAATTGCCTAGCCAGCTGGTCTAAGAAATGTTGAGAACGATTAAATCCTTCATTCTTGAGTAATATCACAGATTAAATATTATTAACATCATTAAGAAAGAAAGATGCACTTATTAAGAGAGGTTGTGGTAAAGTGAATATGAAATAACTTAATGGCACCCACAATGGACTTTGCATAGCATTTGAGTTTCCCCCTTCCTCATGTCCATTATAAAGGTCTATTCTGTTGTTCGTTACCTCTCACTAGGAGGTTACACTGTGCCCCAGGTTTCAGGGAGCCAGACTGTAAAGGCAAATGATGAACCATATAACAACTCTTTAATTGCTTTTAGCTCAATTGATATCTATATTTAAAAGAAAATATCACGCAAGTTTTCCAAAACTTTGCATTACAAAGAAACTCATTGCAAACACATAAGCTTTATGCCAACAAGCTTTTGTGAGTCTTTCATTACAAAGTGTGATATTTTCAGACTATATTTTAGTTACATATTACTTTTTACACAGATACTTTAAGGGAATAAAAAAGTCTCAGGGTAAAAACTCCCAGAGTAAAAAGTAATAATTTCCTTTCTGAGGGTTCTAGTAAATTTCTACCATGTTTATAGCATGCTACCAAACTAGCACAACTATAATTTTTAAATTTGATTCCTTCACTTTGTTCCTTTTCAAGTTGTTCAGAGAGGTTTTATTGCTAGTGCTGTATTCCGTATTCAAATCAGGAGCATAAGCTCTTCAAAATACCACAGAGCTGCACAAATGAAAAGTTCCATAAAGTTGGACACAGCCATAACTAGCAAATTGTCAGAGAAGTTGGATCGGCCAGCATTCAAGTGACCTTGTTTTCAAACCAAGTAGAAAATATATAGGATAATAAAAATAGTTACATGGCATTTAGGAATCTTGTTTCTCAGTTTTAGGGAATTTAGAGTCTGCTGCATATCTTCTTGTTTTAATTGTTTTCTGCGCACAGTTTTCAGATCTCAGAGATGAAGTTTATACATGTTCAATATATTTCTCCTCTCCCACTCAGGGATAAATTAGGGTTTGGTCAGCCTCAAAAGGAAACTTTTATCTACTTTAATTATCAACACAGGGACTTTATCTCACCCTGATCATAACCAAGGAAAGACTTTTTTTATATCTCACTGGCCAATAATTCTGGCACATTGCAGTGAGAAATGTTAAAACTCCAACTTTTCTGTGCTCACATAACTGCCCTCCCATGTGCCAGCATCAGACCTTCCCCCTCACTTTGCCAACTCCACATTTGTCATCAATATGTGCCTGCCCCATAACAGGGTTATATCAAAGCAGGCAGACAGATCAACAGACTTCTCTTATCTACATCACTACAATCATCTATGTTGCAACCAAGAGCCCAATCCTGAATTGTGATAAACTGGCCCATCTATATCCAAAAAGAAAGTCTCCAAATAACTGAAGTCCCTCAATTTCATAAGTGACAGATCCCTTCCATGATTCAGTGATGACAGAATCTAGCAATTAGTATTTGTGAGGTTTTGTTTTGTCTTCAATAAACATATTTAGCACTTTGCAGAGGAATATTGCCTAAGTGTCTTGACAAGTATACAGAAATCAAATAATAAGTAGATTGATGTTAAAGGCAGCATTTTATAGCAAAGATGCAGATTGCCTGCTAATGCATGTGGCTGCCCGGAGTGGTGGCAGCATGGGCTTTGCCTCTCTGGAAGAGCAGGAAGCTTTTAATGAAGAGATGAATATGCATGGAAGCCCAAAAGCTATTGGTGGTTGCCGCGCTGTCACTCTCGGACTCCTCTGTATTTGATTGGACAGTCCTGTGTTATCCACGCCCAGGACAAAGGTTTTAAGAATGCTATCCCACCCTGAGCTCTGGGCTTTTGGGGACAGCAGCTGAAATAATCTGCCTGTTCACCTGGAAGCCAGTCTCCCTCATCCTTGCCCAGAGAAATCCTATTTATGTTGAAATCTCCCCCTTCTCTTTCCTGCAGGCTCACACGCACACACGGGATTGTCTGTGTCTCCCCCGAAGTGGGAGCACCCGGCAGGTCCCACACACACCGAGCCGGGACCACAGCAGCTGCAGGAGGGAGAGGGACCGGAGGATTTTTCTAACAAATGCACTTATCAAAAGTCCATTTTTTACAATCTTTAAAACTTAGCACGTGAGAACAAGATACTACATTTTAGCAAGACAAATCAGAAGGTGAAAGTGACTTTTAATGATTCAAGTAAATTTTCAATATACTAGAATTATGGCACTCATAAAGTATGCTCATAAGGAAATATCTTTATATAAAGGACCTTTAGATCTCAGTGTTGTGACCATTATCCATCATACCATGGTTCAATGTGCTATTCAGATGCTAACTCTGCCCTCTTGAGAACCCAATTCCCCTCCTCAGGGGTCTGGAATAATTCTCAGGGCTTAGACAACACCCAAGTGTCTTTGACTTTTAAATTCTGTATTCAGGTTACATTTAAGCTATTAATGTATTTTTCACTATACAAGTGACAAGTTATATTTTTAATTTGCAAGAGAATGATACACATTAGTTTTGTAATTTTCTTTCTATCTTTTTACTCCAAACAAACAAACAAACAAACAAGTCCTCAAAATAATTCTACTAGGTGTCACACTCTTACAAGTTATTTAGAGAGGGAAATCCATGAGGCTGACGAGCAGATGAGTCTAGCAGCTAAAAGTAGATGTTTAGGCACTGAAAGGGTGAGCACTCAGTATTGTCTATTTAGCTTTCATTTACAATTGGGATAAGAGGACAGATGAAAACCTTTGCCATCTTAATCTACAGTTCTGATTCCTAAGGGTGTTAAATTAGAGAGAGATACAAGAGCTTAGATTTGACAAATTTTTTCTGAGTAAAAGCTGGCAAAAATATACAAAAATTGTTGACATCCCATATGACATTTCTAAACTGGGTTTAATTTTGTCTGCATTTATCAAGAAATAATCATTTTTTTTAAATGCTTTAATAATAATGAAATAATTTTCCTACTCTCCCTTATCCATAGCTGTGCAGGCAAGTCTTAGTTACATAAAAAAGTAGATTCTTCAGTAGTTTTCCTTCTGCATGAAAAGAACTGTTTCCTTTTTGAAGAGAAGCAGAGAATAAGAGACTTAAGCAAGGTTATTAGTATCTAATGAGCTTTTTAAAAACCATTGCTCTAAATATAAAAGACCAAACCATTTTCTAGTTTATTAGAGTATTATTAGATTCTTCAGATAGATTCTTTGAATTCATTTAAATGGATCTCCTTCATAAATACATCTTATTAGTAAATGCATTTTATTCTGATCTGAAGCTGTCCTGTTGCACAAGGGAGGCTGGACTAGGCTGTACACCTCAACAATCTTTCACTAGCTGTTTAAAATAGCACTGTGTGCATGCAGTTTGGGGCTCTTTAATCCCTTTAAAAGAAAAAAAAGTTTTATCTTTTGTAGAAGTAAAGAATTTTTATTACAGTCTAATCAATATTCTTTGTATTTGTGTCCTTTCAATTTCCTCATTTTAATTCTCATTATTTTTCTTATTGCTCTGCCCATGTCCCTTCACCTGTTATGTCTAAAGTTGGTATTCCTCATTTCAAGTCAATTTCCACTCTTCTGTACCTTTTCTGAACAACTGCTTCAGCTGCTTCAGAGGATGTGCAAAGCCTTGTTTATGACTGAAGAAAATAAAACATTAAAAAACTGTGCTTAATCACTCTGGGAAAGTATCTTCATGACAGAAACAGATTATAATTAGCTGGTGCAGTAATATTAAAAAAAAACAACAATTCGACCAAATGAACACACAAAACAAAACCAAAACCAAACAAAAACTAAAGATACTGGAAAATGTACAATTAAAATTCAGTCTGTTAGAGTTCTTCAGATTTTCTGAAGAGCAAAGTTGATTTTATTTTACTTTAAAGGGTTGACTTCAGCCATGACAATTTCAGCATCACTCTGCATCAAGAGGTAGTCTCAGAATTAATATGAACCTACCTATGAATTGCAAAAAATTTCTCTCTTTGGGAGAGAAAAACTCCCAAAGTAACCAAAAGCTGCTCAGTTTTAAATTAAGCAGTACATACAGGTATAAAGATAAATTTATAGATTTGCTGTAGGTGTATTCTTAATTCCTGCTTTATTTTAAAGTCTCCATTGCCATGCATTGTTGACTCAGGCTGTGTATTTGATCTTAAGCTGACAAATTCCATAACTATACATTTCAAAGCTTGAATGGTGATGTTCTAATAAGACTGACACTGTAATCTTGTCTCTGATAGTCCACAAATGACATTGTAGTATTTATTATTATATACATTATTATATATTTATTCATTTTTTCTCAGATTTAGAAGCATGTAAGCACATAGAACAATTTTATTATCATGTTTTTCTCAGTGTTTTGACAAGAAATCAGACAAAATTTTCAACAAATAGGAGCATGGTTAAATTATGAGGCAGTACTATGAGCATTATTTGGAAGTAAGTTTTTAAGAATACAGCTCCTATACATATCTAACCTCAACACTGCATTTCCTACTGTGCTGAGAATTGGAATAAATGTGAAAGCAAAAAATTGTCTGTTGTTAACTCTTATATACTCATCTGTCTGCATCACTATAGCATTTTGAAGGATTTAACTTCGGTTAACTTGTTGCTGAGATATCACCCCTTTCATTTTCAGCTTGCATTTTTCATACTCATTTGACAATGCATGCAAATCAATTTCACTGGCTGCCAAGCCTTCCACGTGGAATTCATTGTCATTTTGCGCACCTCTTTCAAAAGGTAGAAGGTGGATGAAAGGCAAATTAAAACAAAAGAGATAATATTGCATATTTCTTCACATAAAGTCCTCACAGCCTCTCCAACAGATCTGTACAAAATTAGGAATAAAAAGTGGATATACTGATATTTTTTATCTTTGCTAGCTCTTGGAAAAACACCAGTGGAAGGCAAGTTAGAGAAAGTCTGAACCACCTGAAATCATGTAAACACTCAAAATTTCTTCAAGTACAAAGACAATACAAAACACATTCAAATTTCAGCTGCTTTGAAAATTATTTACAAAACAATAAATTGAGCACTCAATTTATGTTCTCAGGAAGGATTATTTTTAATTATTTGAATTTATATGGCTATGACTTAAAGCAGGAAGGAGCAAAACTGCAAGACCTGTGTCCTAAAGAAAATGCATTTTAGTGTAATCTCTACTATGTCCTTGTTAAAATTCCATTCTTAACAGCAAATGTTTACTTACTTTTAGAAAAAAATAATACAAATGAGTATATTTTATGAAGTCTGTACTTAATTTAGTCCTGATTCACAGATAAACAATGCATATTCAATAAATATGTATGTTATCCAGGCTAAAAATACTTGTCAAAGAAAATAACCTGTGATTCCCTTCTGAAAAATCAGCCTCCTACTACTTTGATCCCAAATAAGCTGCACAAAATGTATAATCTTGCATAATCATTAACTGTGAGGTGGAGATTTGCAATTTACATTTCTATTTTTATCAAAGCAAAAACTATTCTTGTCTTTCCAGTTTGATTACTTTGTTTTCAAAACCAGTTATCTGATACCAGAGAAGTATTTTATTTTTACCCAGATAAAAGGTCATTTCAAACCCAGCTTCATGGAGCTATTGACTGCATCATTAGAGAAAGAAAAAGATAAGAATATGATTTTCAGTTAATTTTTTTTTTCTACATTATTTATTTCTTTTGTCTACATTAATATTTTTTCAGGCTCTGGCAATTGTATCAAGAGCACAGATTCTCTTCATTAGTTTTAGATTCAGCAGTCATGACCTAGGCATTTTGAATTAAATAGTGTCATGTGTTACCTTATTGACTCCCAAGCCCTACATGAAGAAAGGAAATATCTTTTCTGTGCTACCTGTCATTATCTGCATTACCTTAATTGGAAAATTAATTTTGCTCTGCATCTCTTTTCAACAAGCAGACAACTTCAAATTCTTTATTCAAGAGTTCTAACTTGGAGCATCTATTAATAAAATACAGTATTTGAAAACTTTGGGATGAAAAATACTAGTATTTGTACTGTATGGATGAGTTTTGTTTTTTTTTTTTTGAATAAAAAGAATACACATCTGAAACAAATTTTCATATATATATACATATATATATATAAATGTATGTGAAAGAGAAACAGTCTTGAAAGATCTTGAATTTGATAGTTTAAGTCTGTCTGGTGTCTCAACGGGATGATAGTGAACTTGAAGTGTTTCACAATTCTGCCAAGGAAGTTTGGCGCTGTTTTAATCAGTTCACTTTGTTAAGTGGACACGGGAACAAAAGAGTAATGTATACAGTCATAGCAAAATCTTCTCTGTTCTTCAACAACTCTTTAGATAATTCAGATATTATCCACAAAGAAAGTGTCTCCTCTTGAGGCTGGAAACAGTTCGTCTTAGTTTTTTAACAGATATTTCTTTAGCTGACAGAAAAGGTGAATTGATTTCTTCTTTTCCTGAAGTGCTAAATTCAACCTCTGAGTTGAATGAATATTAAAGTTTTACATATCTTAAAGCCAGTTGAACTTCATTTCTTTTTGACAGGTTCAGAAAGTCATTTACTCAAAATTTTATGGTGATTCCAGTTCGGAATTTATTTTGGTGTTAGTGATTCCCCAGTGATACACTTCTGAAATGTGCCTTTGTCAGTGTGTACTACATACAAAGAGAAGTACTAAATATTTATTCAACAGCAACTTTGTGCCTTCTATCACCAGGACACACATCTAATTCTGCAGCAGCTCCATCTTTTCCCTCATATTCCTTTGCTGCTTATGTGCTGAAGGGCTTGTAAAACCCCTTCTTGTTGTCCTTGATGTCCTTGTCAGAGCCAATTCCAAGTGTGCCTTGGCCTTTGTCACCTCATACCATGATTATATTCCTATAGTCCTTCCACATGTCCTGTCCACTTTTCACATCCCATAAATATCTTTCTCACAGATGGGATTTCCTAAAAGCTGATCTCCACCCAGATTTTCAGCCCCCTTTGCCCAGTTTTTTTTCACCATGGGGATACTCTGGTCTTGAGCTTGGAGGAAGGGATGCTTGAATACTGCCCAGCGCTCTTGGACTGCCTTCTCTTCCAGAGTCCTGTCCCTTAGGATACATCCAAGCTGGTCTTTGAAGAGGCCAAAGATAGCTCCCAGGAAGATCAGGGCTCTAGTCCTGCTTACTGCTTTTCTTTATCCACACAGGATCATGAGCTCCAGTCTCCCATGAAAAAAACTTGACATGACTTTATGTGTCCAAATTCAAGTTTAAATTTCCTGGATTTGCAAAACTTCTACCATTGTCGCTTGGCTCAGTTACAAAGTTAAACATAAGGAAGGCAGAGAAAGACACACAGTAGCCCAATTGCTCCTTCACTTGTGTAAGCCTAGGCTCTTTCTACATTACCAATAATCCTCTGGGTTTTTAGTCCTTGCAGAGAAGTAATAAGATATGCAAGGCCTGATTTGAGGGATAACAACAACCTGCATTTCAAATGTTACACTTTGAAGTGGAATTTTCAACTCTGGTTCCATTTCAAGAATTTTATTTTGTCTAGGATGTTGAAACTTTAATGTTGCTCTTTGAGTGCAACATCAAAATAAGGAAAGACTTAAATTAGAAAATAATATTGTTCTGAAGATTAATTGACATATTGAACTGCACACAACTGCAGTAACAGAACATCATAATGATGCTAAAGATGTGAGATTAATTGCTCCCTCACATTCATTTTTAATGAAGAGTAACAATTGAGCTGACAGGCTAATTATTATAGTTTTCCAGGTCTCTGCCATAATAACAGTCATAATGTAACTCGTCAATCAAAATATAACCCTTAATAAGGCTTTTGCTCTTTAAAACTCCAACCCTAATTTGTCATTTAAAGGACAGTGACTCCTGACAGTCATAGACCAAGGGCACTTTGACAATTGATCCTCCCTCTAACATTTCAAGTAACAGCTTCAAAATTCAGAGTTGATTAATGAAATAAACATTCTAGATTAGTTTTATAATTGTAACCTGGCAATAAAATTTGGAACAGATGCCTGTTCTTAGCTTTTCCACTATTTAGAACTTTCTACAGATATGTATTCAGGGAGTCTGGGACAGATGTCTAGAGCAGAGCTGGAACTTGAGTTGGAGCTCCTGCATTTCATTGGACATGGTCTATGAATTCTGGGACAGAATCAATAACAGTGTTCAACTTTAGATTTTTTTTTCACTTTTCATTTAATTTTTGGTTGGTTGACTGGTTTGTGAATGAAAAAGGTTATTTCCAGTAATGATTACAAAACAAGACAGGGATTTTGAACACAGTTTAATTAACACTGGCCACTTGGAAGAAAAAATCAGCAAAAAATATGAAAAACACCTCAAAACCTCTCATCCTCAAATGTCTAATTTTTAGACTGCATTACAATGAACAAACAGCTTCCTAATATCACCAACCAATTTATGTTCAAGAAGTGTAACACATCCTTTCCAATTCAACTTCTTGTATTTTTTAAATTCTTAATTATAAATTGTTCTTAATTTGTTATTAAATCTAAATAAAACAGGAATCCACAAACTCTCCTCTTTTTTTTTTTTTTTTTT
>VWYE01015080.1:179579-204109 GCA_013398995.1 Alaudala cheleensis
AGGAAAGGTGTTTCATGATGGACATAAAATTTTCCTAAATCACAGTTTTTACCTGGATCTTGCATTGGAACTTATGTGCCTAATACAAGTGAAAAGAACCTTGAAATATATAGATTGAATACTCTTTGGCATGTCCAAATTTGAAACCATAGCCCAATTATGGTTAAACAAAAGAATTTTGGAGAGAGGAAAAAAAATCAGCTGTTTGCTCAGTGAAAAAATTCACTAGCATTTTTCCATTAAACTGTATTTGTTTTTTCTTATTGTTATAAGTTTGACTGAAAGGAAAAGATGGGTTTCTTCAACTTACAGGCATAAGGCTGAAGCAAAGCCTGGCCACAATTACTAAAATATAATTTCACAGTAATGCATTTGCAAATATGGTATGGTGAGAAACAGCTCACCGTTTTAGCTCTCTGGTCTGTGAATTTTATGAGCATGTTGGCACTCTGAACACAGTCAGAGCTAATTTTCAGCACAGCTGCTGGGTTTGTCTTTCTTACAGATATATTCTTCTCCCTCAGGCTTGTTCACTTCTCTCTTATCTCAAATTCCCTTAGGTGGCTTAACTCACAGTCCAAAGTTCCCCTCAGGAGGCATATTCAGAGAGGGGTGGGATTTGGTGGTTGCAGCTTCTTTACACAGTTTTGCCTTAATGGGCAAAAAGTCCTTTGTAACAATGTTTAAGCTGTTAACCATTACATTTCAGCCTCTCACATGGCATTTGCTGATGCCATTGCCAAAGTTTATTCCATGTCACCCAAGACAGAGGCACTATGAAGTGATGTCCTTGCTCAAGCATACAAGGAATATTCCAAGAACATCTGGGTTATATGGCTGAGTCTATTGAAGCATAAGGCAGTGACAAATGGTTCAGACCCTTTGTCTACACAAAGTGACATGTTGCAATCCTTGGGACAGGCCTCAGAAGTTGGTTTGTGGTGCTCCAGTTCTGCTTTGGCCGAAACACTCAGTTTCTGTCTTAGAGTCAGCAGCAACAACAGGTTGTCATAAAACTGAGGAATGCTTATGGAGACAGAGCTTAAATCTCCCAAATATTGCTAGAGCACACAAGGAAGGACTGCAATACATGGCTGAGGCATGTAGGCATCTCCCACAGCTCTGAACACACTACTTGCCAGGCTGAAGTGGGTTTTTTCTCTGTGTTTGTTGGTGTCTTTATTTTGGATGGTTGCAGTATGCATTTGTTCTTTATTGTTAGGTAGAGCCCAATAATTTTTTTTTTTCTGAAGAAGTACATAAAAATAATTAATGAGTTTGTACTGATCAAAAACCCAATAAAGAATATATTTTATTTTCCTTGCTTATCTAAATCAGATATTTGCATCTAGTCATAATTTTGAGTGTGTTTATTTTGAGCAGGCTAATAATTTTTTTTTTTTTCAAGCAATATCTTTCTTGTTGTGGAATGAGGCCTCAAAAAACCAGTAAAACCAGAATTATTTTTGGAAAAAACAGTTAAAACCCCATAGATAAATAAAATATAAACTTTTAAATAAGTCTTTTTAACCTTTAAATAAAATTTATTTAAAACCTAATTCTAATGATATTTTTCAGCCTTTTTAAAAAAGTCAATATGTTTTCCTTAATTTGACAAGTTTTAGGAAGCTGTAGTCAACAAATTACTGGAAAAAATTGAGTGAGCTGGAGAGAATGCATTTTCTGCAAAATTCTTAAATACTATATTTTAAAACTATTGGAAACTAGAAGTAACTTCTCATGGGTTTAAATCTACTCAGATGAATATTCTAAAACTACACAAGTACCTGACCTTTAAGCAATCAAAAGTAGGAGAGCATATGACAGAGCCATAAACAGGCAAGCACAAGCACATGAAAAAACCCAGAGATGAGACATATATGAGGACTATCCAAAAAGCAGCCAGGATGTGCAATAAAAGTCTATTGGGGTAAAGACTGGAAGGCTGGATCTGTATCAGCCACTGAAAAATATGCACCCTGAGACTCAGTAACACATTACCTTTTGGAGGCAGACTGAAGAAATTATGTCAGAGTTGAGTTAATCATATGGCAGCATTTGCGGTGGTGCTGGGTAAAGTGACAGTGCTTAGCAAATTTATCCCAAATACTTGCTGCTGTGTAATGGCTTTCTTAGCACCTTTACACAAAGGTTCTCCTGCACTGCAGAAACATAATACTCTGTGAAATTAACTTTTCCACTTTGCAAAATGGCAGTCACAGAATTTAAATTCTGACTTCAAAATATAAGGATGCATATACTCAGAGACATACAGATCAATATAATACAAGTTAACAGTATTAAACTTTTCCTGGTAATTTTATTCCTGGAACCAAATGCATGACATAGATGAAAAGTATGATCAGATGTTATCAAATCACTTCTCTAGAACAATTGTCTCTAAGAAACTTTGTCAGCTAAATAAAAGATCAAAAAGTTATTCCTTCTCCAAAAATCCAAATCAACATCCACTCAGACATCCAGGAAAATAAAATTACAGGGGTGGATTTTGTAACAACTCCAAGAAAATCAGCCTTAAATACTTGTAAGTACTTTCCCTGAAAATGTTTAACTTATTCTTCTAAAGAGTCTTTTATAACTTGAATGGTTGAAAAATGTGCTATGTGCATTCTTATCTTGCTTATTGAGACAAAAAATATTTTCAAAATTCAGATTCTTCTTTTAATTAAAAACCCCACAACATATTGCAGTTTATACAAAGTTCTGAAGTTCTCTTCCAAACAAAAAAGAGATTGCATTTAGTATAGGGGAAGATGTATCATATAATATGTGTATCCATGCTCAGAAGTAAGATGGCTTAGGATTCATTCTTGTGCACAAGATGACAGGATTAAAATTGTGTATTTAAGGATATTTTCAAGGTAAACACCTGATTCAATTTTAAATAATTTTCAAATAAATTAAGAGGTTATGAGGCTGAGGTTATAGTGAAAAAAATAAAACTTGAAGCTTTCTTCTTACTTCTAAGTACTTTGGTCTGCCATGTCAATAATGTTTTTGTCTGTTTTTTAAATGAAATATTTTTATATAGTAAGATATGTACCTGTAATACAGGATGCATGGTAGTTTCCATTTCCCCATGGCTTTATTTTGTTTTTAATTTTCAAAAAATATGCCAGATAATTTTGCATTTGCTATCTTTGCTTGTTGGTTGGGGGTGGTTGGCTGATTGGGTAGTTAGTAAATTGGTTGGTTGGGTTTTTTGGGGTGGGGTTTTAGTATTGGTTGCTTGATTGGTTGGTTTGTTCTTTAATGGGTTTTTCATACTTTGGGTTTTGAGGGTTTTTTTACTTGTTTGTTTTTTAGTTTTCTTTAATCTGAGCAGGAAAAGTTGAAGTAAAATCATTGCTTGTTAAAATTATGACTCGTTATTGATTTGTTACCTTTTGACCTAGAATCCTATTCATAGCTTATTACAGTTTTTCTGAAATTGCTTCGAATCACCTCTGGCCAGACTCAGAAGCACACAGTACATGTAGCCCACTGACTGTAAACATCACCTATAGTTATTTATCTTAGAAATAATACTAGAAGAGAATTGGTATGAAAATATGTTTTACTTTAGCATAAAATGAATAAACATCTCTGGATGATTTGGGAACATATTTGGGTCCAAAACTGGAATAAAGCTTGAATTCTTGCCTGTGTTCTCTAGTATTATTCCTGAACAATTCTGTTTGCAAACTCCTTAATATAAAATATGTTGTGGCTTAAAAATATGGGAGAAGAAAATGTTTTAGTTTTAAATAAATGAATACACCTTATTAGTTAAATTCTGTATTGTCAAACTAATCAATGCTTCTTATTCCTTAATAGTAAACCTATATTGTGTTATATCAAGCAAGGGCATTTGTTTGACTTTTTAAAAATATGCCATTTAAAATGCCAAATTTACTTGCAAAATATCATGAAGATACTGTGGACTTATTGTGTAAGTTATGCAAGTCTTCCCCCAAAATAATTAATAATTAATAATTATTTTAAAATAATAAAGAAAACTAGTTGTATCTGTTTTTTGAAAAGGCAGCTTTGAACAATATTATTAGTAGAAAAAATTAAAAACAGAAACTCTCTGAAAATATACAGTGCTGTAGGATGACATCAGTGCTTCTGACACTGTATTCATTCTAGGGAGCAGGTGGATTAAATTAAGCAGTTTTATTTTGTCTCTGAAGTCCAGTGGACAGATGCAGCTGAATCTCCATGCCAATTCATCTTTGTCTATAGCATTTGCAAAATTTCAGCCTTTCTGCTTTTACAGTAAAGAGTTGCTTTTTCACGATAGCATTTTATCTTCTGTGAATAATTTTTTCGTATTTTTCAGTGGCTGCATGGAGAAAGCTTCTAACAATAAAATATCTCTTCAGCTGAGATACGGCAGTTGATACTGAAATAAATTAGCAAGTGAAAATTTCCAGCCTTTACCACTGACTAAGGATTTGGAGGAATTTATGAAGAATAACATCTGGAGATAGGGAAAAATAATTCAATGAAAATAAAACTTGTATATATTTTCACCTATTGAAATTATATATTGGACAGGACTTCAGTTTAGCTGCTTATCAGAGTTCAACTTAATTTCACTATTTGTAAGAGAGGATACAGAAAATATAAATAAAGATAAATAATACAGATAAAATAAAGCCACTGCACAGTGATTCATGAGACAGTGTTCAGTGTTTCCCTCTGAGAAACAGACAGCTCTTTGGATGTCAAATATTTTTATCCATGTCTGAAGTTTTAAAACTGTGATACTAATATTTAAAGTCTAAATAGTAAAAAAACCCACCAGTGAGTTGTTATATTTATTCAGAATTTAATTCTCACACTGGTGGGACTAAATTACTTGAAATTAATTGAAATTTTATTTAAATTGTTGACTAGTTTTATGTAAATAAATTTAAAAAACAACCTAAACTAAAAATTCGGGAAAGCTGAGATGAAAAAATTTTGGCTTGAAATTTGTGGAAGCTGAATGTATGAAAACTGCCAGAATGCCATTAAAATATTTACTTCATTTCATCTATATGATAAGCAATTTTGATAAATGCATTCATGACACAAGTTAAAGACTCAAAATTTTTAGACCCCTGATTCAAAAATGAGTCCAGGGAAGTTTGTCTTTTCACAAGGATGACCTGAGTAGAGAGTTTTCTTTAACAGGATTTCAATTTCAATGACAAATTTTGTATCTCCTATGGAAATTACTGTTTTATTTCATGAAAGAAATCAAATTTGGTGTTTACAATTGGGTCACTTTCAGTCTTAAAATATATTTATGAATATCAAATCTTTTGCCCGAACATCATTTTATCCTCACCATCCTTGTGATAGAAGGATTAATAGAAGTTAATTAAAATATTTTAATAAGTGAGGCTGCAAAAAATAACCTTGTATCAAGAAGTTTTTTTGACAGTGAGTTACTTTGGCTCCAGTCATACACCCTGTACAAGGTAACAGGAGGAAAACTTACCGAGAGGATAAGTGCTGAAGACAGAGAAATTAATGACTGTCACTTTCTGAGCCCCACTCAAAAATACATACCTGAGTGTGACTCAAAGAGGCAATTGCAAATTAAGTCATCCAAGTTTTAAGTTGCAATATAAAAAAGTGAAAGTTTGCATTTTCCTGAGAATTGGTAGAAACAACAATTGTGAGATTATGACTGCTAATGTAGAGTCAGACTTACCCATTTTTTCATGTCTCCACAGAATGCTTCCAAGGAAAATAAAATGTCATAGCTCCTATTTATTTATTTATTTATTCATTCATTCATCTATCTATCATCTATCTATCTATCTATCTATCTATCTATCTATCTATCTATCATTATTTATTTATTTATTTATTTCGTTAGTTAGTTAGTTAGTTAGTTAGTTAAAAAACATTTATCAGATGCTTGTGCTTAGACAAAAGGAGTATTTTTTCAAGGATTTTTGTTGCAAAATAATGCATTTAAGGCTTCAGAATTTGTAAAAATCTTGTACTAATATACCAAATATGCTGCTTGAATTAAGTCTTATTTGACAGTTTAAAAACAGTGACAGGTAAAAAATCTTTTCTGTTACTACCATATGTCTTTACAAGATTATGAGCAATTTAGCACATCGGAAAAGCTTTTCCATGTTTTGATTTTTAAAGCACAGGACTACGAATATGTTAAGAAATAGGAAATACTCAAGACTATATTAGGAGATGCAAAATGCATTAAGAAGTGTCCTCCTGGAGGTGAGTGGATAGTTAATGAACTGTCCTGCTGAAGTCTAAGGCAGATATGACTTCACAGACCTCTAAGTTAAATTCTTCTGTGTGAAGTTATTTCAAACAAATAGGGCAAGAGAAGTTTAGAAATTTAATTTTGATAATGTGTAACTTGTATAGAGCATTCTCCTTTTGTCAGGTAATATTACAGATCTCTGACACATCTGGAGATAGGGAAACTCCTCAAAGTCTCTATGGCCAAGGAAACCTACTAGATGGAAGGAGAGAATAGCAGCTACAGCTGTAGAAAATACTTGGATGATATCCTAACTTCTCCCTCGCTCCACACAAGGTCTTCCACTGCCTTTGGTACTGCTACTCTGTCCTGCAATTCCTTTTGACTAGATTTGAGCTTCCAGATCTCTAGTGGCCTGATCAACTCTTCATTTTGTTATATTTTATTTCCTTAAACATTTAATATACTTTAGAAATTCTGCTTTTCTGAATTTACACTTCAAATCTGTGTTTCTAGCAGAACTCCATAATTGCACTGCCTCCTATCTGCATATTGAAACAGGACACAAAACTTTTGGCTGAAGTGGTGTAAAGAATGCCCTTTCTCTGCTTCCATATGTTTTCCAAGAAGTGAATTTGATCAGTGGTCTAATAACAAAGGCCGAAGTACAGGATGGCCAGCTTTGAAGAATACGACTTAGTTTGGGATGAAGCTTCCATTATAGGTAAAAAAAAAAGTTGGATTTTTGTTTGGCTTTGTTTGTTTATTTGTTTTTCTTTGGGTTTTTAGTTTAGTTTAGTTTAGTTTTGTCCTCAGATAATGGATAGTATAAACAATAGAAACTGATGAGAAATGGAAGAAAAAAGTAAAGATCTATTAAATTTACATGGAAACCAAATCAATGATAACTATGGTTCTACAGGTGTACATCATCTTAAAATAATATATAGGAGAACTAATTGTTTGGTCCTGAACTAAACACATTAGGCACGCTAAAAAAATGATGGAAGGAAAGTAATTGTTGTGCTATTCTAATATTGAGTTAAAAAATACAAGAATCTTCAGAATAAATCATACTGGTTTTCTTAATAATTTTCTGTATCCATAGGATCTCTAGATCTAGTCCAAAGAAACTGGTACTCACATCAGTAAATAACAGATAATTCCTGGAGAGTAAAGGACCTCTGAAAATAGATGAGTATCTACCTTTCATACTGATCTGCTGATTAGGATGACAATACGAACTGACGTATAGTTTAAAAACCACCACAGTTCTGATAATAAAAAAAAGGTGGCCAAAACAAAACAAAACAAAACAAACTTCTCCCCCCCAAAAAATAAACATAAACAAACAAACAAAATCTCCAAAACCACCAAAAACAAACAAACAAACAAACCAACAAGGAAAATGAAAAAAAATAACAGGAAGCTTGTTAAAAAGGAGTTAAAATGTCAAAATCTTTAAGAGCACTTCTGGTATATTTAAAAACATCTCATAATAATCCCTATAACAAGTGTTGGTCTAATAAATATTGCCTTATAATAAAGGTTTGAGAAAAGACAAAATGGAGATAACATGGCTTGCCAGCAAGATAAAGGGTGCTAATTTGAAACAAGAAGACACCCTCCAAAAAACTGAAGCTATTTACTAAAAAAAGAATGAATAAAAAGGTCATAAACTCTCTCAGATTTAATAAAAAATAATTTTTAAAATTAAGAACTAACAAAATAAAGGTAATATTAAATCTATCCTCAAACACAGGGAAGCCTGACAGAGCGTCTGTAGAGCCAATTGATTGTCTGGATATAAAAGAAACATTTAGAGAATATAAGAACTTTGCAGTGAAACCTAATGTATTTTTTGCATTAAAGTCCTCTGTGGGAATAAAATCTCATATTCAAGAAACATTTTTCATTGGGACTTGTCAAAGAATATATCTTCGAATGAAATGACAGCACACATTAAGCAATAAATGATGAAAGGAATAGCCAAAAAATTTGGCTTATCCAGATGGTAGCAAGACTAGGGGAGTTCAAAGCAGTAACATATCTACTAACAGGATGATGAAAAAATACAGAACTGCTTACCTATGAATAATGAAACTGGTTGATAGGTGGGGAGACATGTCAGATTTCTACAGGGAGGCAGGATGAATTAAAGGTATCAGGAACCAAATACAAGACAGACTTTTCATTCTGAATGAGTAACCATGTACAACTAATTGTCAAAGTTTTAAGCTTACAGTTCAACTTCTTGGAAAATAAATACATTCAGGATCCTGAACCACAGCAAAAAAACCCCAGGGAGTCCTAGATTTGAAAGCAGCCAGGTTAAGGATGCTGGAATCAAACTGTGTGTGTGTGTCTTTGTGTGTGTGTGTACATATATAGCTCCCAAATATATATATCTCTCTCTATATAATCTATATATCTATATCTATATCTATATCATCTATATCTATGTCTATCAATATATATCTATATATCTAATCTAATCTATCATCTATATCTGTATCATCTATATCTATATCTGTATGTACAGCCATATATGCCATATATCACATATATATATATATATATATATATCCATATATCCCTACCAAAAAGTTAAAGGAGGAGATGTGAATATGGAAATAGTGGGCTAGAAGAAAATTATAGTCACCCTATATCTGCAGCAGACAGCAATGAAATACATAATTTAAGAGAATTAGTGAGAGAAGATTCTGTGTACATTTTAGGAGCTCAGAGAGAATCATTTATTTTCCAGGAACAGCAAAATAGGCTTGACATTTTTAAATAATATATTTCACCTGAGATGAAGAGTCTTTCAAATATGCATCAATGCACACCAACCTGAGCAGGCTGCAACAAACTAAGTCAATATGACACTCAGGAAGGAGTCAATGTGATTTGCAGTGTTCCTGGTAGAAATGTCATTCAAAATTGATGACAAGATTTCTGACCAAATGTTATCTTAGAATAGTTTTTATTATTCTGTCTTTGACACTACACATTGTGGCTTCTGACCCTTTCTCAGAAAAGCCCCATTTCCAGCTAAAGAATAAACTAATCTAATGACTGTGTAGGATTAACTTAATGAAACTCTAGGAAGATAAAAGGTACTTTGGAAAGTCCTCTGTAAAATAAATGACTGTGAGCTAACAATTAGAATCTTAGTACTTCAGCTGCTACTGAAATACAGGAGAAAAAGCTCCTTTTTTTTTTTTCAATTTTTCTTGCTCACAGATGGAAGAATCTTTAATCTTTATGTTCTAAATTACTTTAGAACCTTTATAAAAATAATCACAGATGCTACAAATGCCATTTAGAATATAGCATTATTAAGCCTTTTGGTTTTTGGCTGGTAAATTGCTCAGTTTGCTGTAAAAGCCCACATTACTTTCCATAAAAATGTTACTTTATTGCTACCACTGAGAGCATTTTGCACAAAGAAATTATGTCTGCTACCTATAGCTAGAAGTGTAGCTGGTACAAAACTGCCTTGCCTACCCTGGAAATCTGGCTCTTGGTGAACTTTTATTTGGTATTTTGAAAGCCTTGTTTTGAACTCTTTCTCCAGTGAATCCTAAAGCAGCTGGCCAGACTCCTCAGGCAGTGTATGAGACCCTGAGGGAGAAAGGTGAAGAAAGTAATGTACATAACTTATAGAGGCCAGGGTTGTGAATATATTACCCTTCATTTACAAAAGAAAACCCTTTTGGTCTCCCACTTCTTATATGCTCACATCTGCTACCAATATACTGTATTACTGGTCAGTTGTACAGATTAATATGGCTGTTTATGAGAAAATTCGGGTCAGTAACTTACACTGACTGTTTGAGAAGGAATCTACTGCTTCCTGTCTGCTCATATTCCCTCTGCTCTGTACTAACTAGTACTAAAGCCTCACTACCCTCCCTCCTCCCTCCCATTCATGCTTTCAGAAAATAACCCCATATATTTACCATGGGGATTTTGATGACAAGGGGGTTTAAATTCTTCATTCTCCTGCCAGAAATGTGCAAAAGTGGGAAAGGTACATATATCCAAAATTATTGTTTTTTCAATCTAATAATAAAAGAAATATTTAATGATAAGAATAATGCAGAATGAATAAATGGTTAAGTGCATAAAATGGATTGCTACAGAGCCCCCTTAATTCAATGACCATATTTCCTGTATATTTTAAATGGCCTAGCATCAGGCTGACTTGACAGGTTGGGTCCAGATGACAATACTAAATAAGTAGTTGTTATATACAATACAGATACTACATATACAGTAAATATATGGACTACTATATATAAATAGAAAAACAAGGCCAGTTGAGGATTACTGAAAGAAGCTGAAGCTTCTGGTTGGTGGAATGCTAATCTGTGCAAATGACACTTGAAAAATTACTCCAAGAAAAATGAGAAGCAATTGGATTCCTATGTGACAAAATAATTACCTAATACATAACTCATGAATTTACATTACTGCTAACATTTCAAACTTTTTTTAAAAACCCAACCAATCAACCAACCAGCCAAATGAAACAGTTAAATTAAGTCAAACAAGAAACCATCACATAAAAATTACACAGTGGCAGAGCACGAGATTATTGGGGAAATACCCCTAAAAGCTGGATGGCACAATGTGAGCCATTATTCCTGTCAGGTGCTAAAAAACCCACAAGTGTTTCATCACAGCAGAGACAGCTTAGCCATGACCCAAAAGTCAATCCATGTGTACTGTATTCCTATCTTTAAGGCAGCTTAATATTTTTCATAAAACTTACTATTAGTAAATAGTTAAAAGACATTGATGAGACAGCACTTACTAATTATTTTTCAGGAAAAAATATAAGGCATGTTTTAAAGTTAAAATAAAGATGGCTGGAGAGAAGAGTGGTATAGCTATGAAGGTCTGTAGCTGAGTAGTCTGGGCAGGTTTATAGCTTTTTAAATTAATTTTTTTTTTCAGGAAGAATATTGATCATTGAAAATGTTTATTCATGGCATATAAGCAAAGGCTTGCAGAAAAAATTAAATATTTATTAGATCTACAGGATGTTCTTTCACAACTTGTATCACAATAAAATTATTAAACAATGCTAATTCACCTGCTGGCAGGCAGCACACTCACAAGCACCACCTACTTTTCTGTCATAAAGGAATTAAGCATAACATTCTTCAATACACAGAGGAACATGTTGTTTCAACCTCTCACTCAATCAAGTCATATTTAGTGAGTAGAGCTCTGGCTTTTTTCTGACAGTGACCTAACCTCCCTTTGAAGTTCTCATTAAGGAGAAATAATGAACTCTTCCTTTATGTAGTGAATGCAGTATGGAATCAGACTGCTGTCTCCTATGATTTTCCTAGATGACCTTATTTGCATTTGTCATTACCGTAGCTATACTAATTTATAGACTTTTACAACAGAGTTAGTTGTTTTTGAATTATGTTTTAGGCCAGGGACTTTTGCTAAGTTCTTACCCATGAAGAAAAAATGCAAAGATACCTCATTTATCTGGAGAAAAATGTCCTCCTTGAGGGAGTGTTTCTCCTGCAGTGCTTGAGAATGGGAGGAATGGAATGGATGAAATTATGAATAGGGAAATAATCCATTACAGCAAATTTTACACCATAAGAACTGGATAACTTTTCAGTCATCCAGAAATAATATATTCTTAGAAACTAATTGTTGCAGAGCACCATTTGTTTTATCTTTGTACTGACCATTTTCTTAGCCTTTCTTTAAGTTAATGTACTTGTATATTTGATATATAAACTGACTTTGATATATGCCTTCAAGTAGAGCTTTCCCATGCTTTAATAGAGTATTAAAGATTTGTCTTTCACAAAGGTTTCTAATCTCTCAGGTTTTGTTTTAATAAAGTGGAAGGAAACATATATGAATCAACAGAGAAACTCTTAGAAAATCCACAAGACATCATGATTGGATATGGCATAAACAAGACTTCTGAGGTGGAGCTGCCTAGATTTTTTTCTCACATAGTGATAGTAGTGTCCTCAAAGAAGGTAGAAATTAAAAAAAAAAAATCGTACACTGTGTTCTTGTACTTTTGCCATGTGTGATTATATTTATGCATCTGGCTCATTGTAAACTCTGGCTGGTGCTCTCTATGAGGCCTGTTGCTGTTGTGATTTAGTGGTCTGCTCATCTGCTCATAGTTTCTCTGCTTATCTTTGGAAAGAATTTCCTTTGGTCAGTGGTAGGTATGTTTTATGAATCCTTTAAAACTTTCTTTCCATGTATAGGTCAGTTCTAATCCTGAAGAAAGGAGTGTCTTTCCCCTCTTCCACAAGGTCTCAGACAGCCCAGACATTAGTGTTTCAAGTTTATAACACAGAAAAAAAGAGTGTTTAAAAATATAAACAGACTTAAAATATGTTTAAAAATATTACCTGTCACAGATATAAGCATGAACACTCTCTGCATCCTGCCAAAAGGGCAACTTGCAAACAGTTTTCAGTCTATTGCTTCAGAGTCTTTTTCTAGTTCAAAAAGCAAATTCCTGCCAGCTAACTTAGTTTATCAAAAAGAAAATGGGAATGTATCTGTATGTGTGTTCCCTGAAGTGAGGTGCAAAGATTGGTGTCAAAAACTAAAACAGGTTCAGAAATTACAGCTATTATTTGGGCAGAATAGCTTGAGTATGCAGATTTTCATCTTAAGAACTCTATGAAATCAGCACAATCTAGAATAATTGCACAAACACGGCAAGCCATCAGGTATATTCCCATCTGCTCCTCATGGCTTATTTCCGCTTGCCTTCAAAAAAGCTTGACAAAAATGCCCTAGTGAACTTAATTCATATAAAATCCAAGAACTTCTCAGCTGTGACAGCGAATGACCTTTTTGTCATTACTTCAAAGTAAATAGCTAGTTCTGAAGCAGCTCCTTCTAGGAGAAACATCTTCTATACAGGACATATTGCTCCACTAGATTAAACTAAGTTATATTAAGTAATGAAATTAACACTGGGTCTGCTATGGATTGTGTTCATTTATTAAAGGAAGGGTTTTTTTAAAATACCTTGATAAAATTTTTTCTCATGAGGTGATAGAGATTTGGAGATTTTACTAGATGAAGTTCAAACCTAAACAATTCTTATATGATATATATACACATATATATATGCAATGCATGATCTTATATTTTTTATCTTTTTATTTATATATATGACTATATATATATGATCTAATATTTTCCTATTTCTCTACACAATTATATATAAAAACAATCATCTATAATCTTATATTTTCATTTAAGCCAATACACAGTTACAGGAGTAAGGTTTACTGAGAAAGTAAAATTTTAAATTGTATTTAGACTTGTTGCTTAGGGTTAGACATATAAATTTGCATTCAGGAACCTTGTTTTTGGAGTCTCTTTGAACTTAGCCATCTGTTATGCAAAGGTCTTCAAAACAGGATTTTTGTTTTAAACACATCACCTATATACAGACATTTTAGAACATGAAAAATGTTATCTTGAATAAATGCCAGTAGATCTTGGAGAGAAACCTCAGAAATATTTGAGTCAGTTAAATACAAATAATTATAGATGTCAGCTGATTTACAACCCAACCAGCTCCTAACATTAATCAGACTTACACATATGTATCTACATCAGCATAGGAAAGTACTGCAGGCACACAATGTATCAGTTCAACTCCCAGAAGAGCTGTGCATTCTTGGGGCCAGCCTGAGTGCATCTCCCTGTTCACATTGACATGGATGAGGGAATTTCAACACTTTTTCTTGGACTGACATTTGATCTAGCTTTAGATTGATAAGAGAGAAAGAAAGATAATGGTCAAGTTAAAGCCATGAGTCTTTAAGCCAGAAGTTGCAGGTTTTGGGGGTTTAGAATTTGTCTCTTGGCTCCTTGTTTTCAGCAAGAAGAATAAAAGGTCTGAAAGGCAAGGTTTTGAACTTTACCATAAGAACTTCTGTTTCTGGATTTGTGATTTGACACACACCTAGTTTCAAAGGAGCTATATATACAGTCATTTCGGAGAATCCTTTTCCCCGTTGACTTCATCAGAGACAAAACCGTGCCTAGGGAAACAACTAAGGAAGTCCTTTAAAAATCAAACACATGTCTTTCTAAGATGTTAAGGTTGAAAAACACCACAGGAAAAACTCAGAGACTCAAAAATATGTAGACCCAGATACTTACTGAAGCCCAGTAAAACAAAATAGTTCAAAATGAGAGTTTGTTTCAAAGAAAATGGTTAAAAGCAGGAATCTTTCAGATAAGTAGATTCAAAGTCTGTTTATTATTCAATCAAATGCCTTTTTCATTCTAAGAAGTGTATATTCTGTCTGTCAACACCATTCCAGTAGAGAAATGTTCTGAAAACCACTGTGGTGTGTTATTTGGTAAACTCTTAACCTTTAATAAGGAAGCAGGCAACACTGACTTCTAAAAAAGCAGTTTGCCCTGTGAAAAGGAGAACTGAAGAAGGTGTTTAAAATAGTGTGGCCTATAGTCCCAGCAAGAGGGTAAGTTTATTCACTTATATCTGACGTGCTACAGAAATTATTGAACTGCTAAGACATAGTCTTAATCTTTTGAATAAGTTCTTAGCACCTCTGTGATGCACTACACTTGGACACTATAATTCTGGAGACTATAATTCTGGAGAAAGATGCAATGCTCACTCATAATCAAATGAATATTTTAAGTAAGACAGCATTTCTGGTGTAAAGAGTCAAGCTGGCAGGTGCATAGGTAGGTAGATAAGAACGCTTTTTGCAGTTGGTATAATATTTTGAACTGTGCAGATGCAAAAATTGAAATATTGTTTCTCAAGTATATAGAGAAAAAAAAAAAGTCATGAGACAAAAGAGTAGGAGTGGTCTCATCACTGCCAAGCAGTGGGCCAAGGTAATTTTGTAATTGCTGCTGGTCGCTCCTCATACAGTAAATAACAATATTATTGCTGCCCTGTATGTACTTGAAGTGTCTAAGGAATATGAAACTAATTAGTTTAAAAAAATGGAAAACCTGTGAAGTACTTTTTCATTCTGTTTTTTGTAGAAGTAAACTTCTAATTTTTAAGAAATGCATTAAGCTGTTGGTCCCCAAAAATAGTTACTTAAGTGTAGCCCTAATTAGAACTTTAGAAGTCTCTGATGGTGCTTTATGAATATCACAGACAAGTAGAGCTTTGTTCTAATTTTTAAATTTTTTTTTTTTTTTTGAAAAACACAGAATTCAAAAGCCAAAATAAAACCCGATTTGGTTAGCATAACTTTTTAAAAAAAATCAAAACTTTATTAGTTTTGAAACATTTGATGTATTTTCTTCAGGGGATTAGTGATCAAAGTCATTGGGACTTTCTTCACCACTGCAGTTGCCTGCTCCACTGAACATCAAAATCAGATTCCTGATATTTGGGGTTTTCTTTTTTCCTTTTAATTGGTCATTGTAAAATATATGGAATTTCAGACTGTCCTAATCAAAAGTCTGGGTCAAAAGTAATAACTTTGCTAAAATGAAGAAACAAGCAGCTGTTAATTTTTTATTCTAAGACAACATGGAAGAAGCAAGTTGGTGCAACTAACATAGACATGACTCTAGAGAAAAATACATAAAAGTTAGTTCCTTTATCTTTTATATCCAGTTATGTTGCCCTATTGGAGAAACACATTAGTGTAAGATTCTGACTGACTAAAGAAGTTCCTTACATGACACCTTCCTTCAGTATGGCCACATCCTTACAATGGAGTTTTCAAATCCTTTTTAGGAGGATGCATATTGGCAATGTAATGTTGAATGCATAATACTGTTTACAGCAAACCCGTCAGCTTAATAGAAGCTGTGTTTGATTTTCTCAAATCTGCATAAGTTCATTAAACTCTGTGGCACAAATTCAAACAAAACTGTAGGTGTGCTATGCATAAATACTTCCATACACCTGGAAAATTTTGGTCCCAAGATTTTCTTGTAATTCTCTCAACATTTCTGTGAGGTAAATTAATCCCACTGCATGCAGAATTGAGATTCATCCTAAAAGGTGTAGCTCAACTGAAAATCCTGAAAGTAGGGAGAACTAAACCACAAGATTATGAACTCCTGGGAAGCTTTGAAACTCAGAAAAGATTTCATAAATCAATGTATTTTATCCTGGTAGCATTTGCCCTAAGTGAAATGAATTCTTGAAAGAAGATTTTTACCAAAGGCGTGAGGACAATGTTTTCCATAAGAAATCTCTTTTTGACATCTCTTAAATCAACCTTGGCCAAAAAGTTTTAGGTTTACTGAATATATTTTAATTCAAATGACATAAATGAAATTATATAAAAAATTATTACTTTGAAAAAGAGACATCTAACTTAGAACAGAAATTATACTTTTTCCTGTCTTTACTGAAGCCTACCAAATACCTGCTTAGTATTTCATTTTGTCATTACCAAAAGATTTTCACTGCTTACAGGCCCAACCCCTACTATTTAACCAAATTAGTTCAGCTTCTGTTCCAATTATGTCCTTGGTATCAGAGATAAATGATAAATAAGGGTCTGTATGGGAAGCATAATAGAATCCATCATTAATAAATGACACTGATATATATAGATGTCAAAGAAGCCATTCTTGGATTAACAGATGTGGTAGCATCAGGACTATCAGCAGGAACAGATTGTTTTGGGCTGCAGATGAGAAAATAATTCACAGATAATTATTTAATTGATGTCCTCTGTCTCTGTAGTTACAGAGTTCCAAAGTCTTTCTTGCCACTGCTCTTTTTTCAGAAGTGGAAGGGTTAGAATGATAGGCAGTGAGGCTTTCAAGGACTCAAGGAGCCGCAATAAATGGAAAGTTAAAGGGATACACTCTGGCTATTTAAAACCTGTGTGTTCCTGGGTCACACATGTTTTGATTGATTCATTCTTGGGAGTGTATTTTTTTTTCCTGGTGCAGACTTGCAGTTTTGTCATATTAAGGGACGGATTGTCTTTTGAAAGGGTCCAAGGTCTCAAGTGTGGTACTCTTTCATGTGACAGACTATTTCTCTGTGTGATCCAAATGCTTGCTTCCTGTCACAATATGCAATACTAACAGAGCAAAACCAAAAATATTCCTGAAAAATGGCCATGAAGATACAGGCAGGCCAACAACAAGGGCAAGCTGATCTTGTACTTTCAGTTTCCTTGAAACTTTTGACTGCTTCCATTTCCCCTGTTATGGGATTGAACTCTCCTCCAACAGCAGAGGCTTCTACTAAGTGATGAGAGATTTGTGGTTGATCACAAATACTGCAATAGAAAGGGGAAGAGAGGTACATAAAATGAAAATGATTGCTCCTTCTCTGAGGATAGAATAGTAAAATAGATACAGTAATTTAAATAGGAAGGAGAGGAATGATAAAACTAATTTTCTCATTATGCCTATGTATTCAGAGAATACCAATATTTAGAAGCACTACACTGTGTGCTTTGACAAAGTAAGTGAATAAGATAATCTCCTATCTTGATTTAAATTGTAGCCTGATATCTTGGTGTCTTTTGGTGATTTAGAATAGTTCACAAACACAGTATTTGCAAGCAAAGCCAGACCTAGAAAAATCATTACTAATCCACTGACTCTTAAGCATTAACAATTAACTAAGATCCTTCAAAACCTTCTGTCAGGTAGCTTTATCAAAAGAGACAATACATAGATAAATATTACAGCATTTTTCTGCTCATGCTTGAAGCTTGAGATGTCCATAAATATTCAGGTATAAATGCAGTAAGCTATTATATATGCACACCTGAAGTTTAAAATCGAAGTGTATCAATGATTAAAACTTGTACTTCTGTTGAATCAAATTAGAATATTTAAACTCTGATATCCTATCAAAATAAGAATAAGATTGGAATAAAACAATATGTTTTAGTTCTGCTAAGGTTTTTATAAAATAGTAAATGAAATCTTCCAGAATTTATATTTCAAATTTGAAAAATAGTTTTTCCATTAAATATTGTTAGCTGAAAATTTCTAAGCATATCCTGTACAAAGCTGTTTTTAAAAAAACTATAAAAATTAATAGAATAATAGTATAATTTCATAAACTATGCTGCTTTACATAATATAAATATACTTTAATATGGGATGATAAGTATAGGCCAATTGAATAACTTGGCTGTAAAAGACACTGTAATGAAAAAAACTGTAATAATTAGGGATTATTTACTTGAGATATATTTTTGTTGCATCAGAATATAAATTTTACACAGAAATTTTTTTTAGAGTTATCTAAAAGACTTCCATGACAATTATATATTGGGAGAAGGTTCACACCCATAAAGATTTCTCTTCTTCTTCAATTCCAACTACCAAGAAGAAAGATGCATGTTGTTAGAGATAAAAGTTTATATTAGAAGCCTCTGGAAAGATTGGGTTCTGTAAATTTGAATTCCAGAACAGCTAGTGGTGAACTTAAGCTACCATGAGCCAAAGTTCATAGTTAGCAGATAAAATGCAAATAATGATAAAAGCATGCTTCCTCTATCACAAAACATATGAGTAATGCAAAAAATGTCAGCTACATGCAATGATGACCACTCCCACTCAAGTCTCCTTTTTCAGGTTTACTAATTGAAATAAGAAAAAAAAATAAGAATTTGGGCAACAGTTACATAAATGTCTACAGACAGCAATTTAAATTAATGATCTCAGACAGTCAGAGGAGGAGTGCCACACAATTATTTATGAAACCTATGCCTCATGCCAGATTCTCACTTGTTCAGAGACAGCAAGGCAAACACAAGGACCACATTAGTCTTTCAGACAGTTTTTCATGCAGTTCATATTTTGATGCTGTTGCAATCTGACCAATAAACAAACTGTATTTTTATCTGCTTTAATGAGGAAATAAGGTCTTTATGTAATCATGCATGACAGCAGCACAGCAGGGCAGTTTAGGCAGGTATGGGCTCTCTGCTTACACTGAGAAGGAAGCACATATTCCTAACTCAGTTTGGGTCTGTGCTCAAGGCAGTATGTCTTTCCTCGCAGAAAGGTATTCTGTGACAAGCTGTGTGAGTGTAGTCATATCTAGCATTGGAAACTGCTATGGACTTAGCAGCGAAGCACAATATGTATGGAGCCAGGATTTTTTGGAGAATATAAGTCAGCTCAGCTCTCTTTTCCTTTTGAAATTTACAAACAAGGCCTCTCTGCACTTGTGACAGCCAAGTGTTCATTTAACCAAAAGAAAAAAATGGATAGAAGGCAAACTATACCATGAATATCTCCTCCAACCTCTATTTTTTCAGGTCTTCAGAGGAAACAAAGCAATTCTAAGCACTGGTACCCAAACCACTACCCTTCTTTTCAGGCTCAGTGATCCTGGGTCTCTGTGTCCCAATTGCCTGAAAAATTTGGAGCTTAGATGTGAATCTGGTCAGTAGTCACTTACTCACTGATTTGAATACTGCTTGTCTGGTTTGAGTGCAGATACCAACAAAGGAAGGTGAACCTTAAACCCCAGTGCCCTGGGTCAAATATACCAAATATATGCTGACTGAAGAAGAGTCTAGCAATCATTTTAAATTCTCTGTGCCTAGCCAACAGCAAAATTGCCCCTTAGACATGACGCTAAATTTATTTTTGGAATTTGAGACTTAAAACAGAAACAACTAACTGCAACAAGATTTCCCCTTTGAAACTAGTTATCATTTTCATTGCAGAAAAAAGCAAAAACAAATCACCAACAAAATAACAAAACCCAAGCACGAAAATAAAAAAACAATGCCTAAACAAAATTAAAACAAAAAAACAACCAAGCAAGAAACCTAAACAAACAAACAAAATCACACCAATAATCCAAATAAACAAACAACTTCACAACCACCCCCAAACCAAACCAAACCAAAACAGGACAGGTATAAACGGGAGAAAAAATATTTAAGAACTTGATATGTTATTTTGGGAGTTGTTGTGATTTAAAGTTCATAGGCTCCCAAACCCCAGACTGTCAATTGCCCACTCCCTGTGGGGGATCAGAAATCTAAAGCATAGACCATACAAGCTACCATGAACAAAAAGAATACTATCCCAGACAAAACAAATGAAGGAGTAGAAAAGGGAAATAATTATTTATTTCTCCACAAAGGTAAACTGATTTTTAAGACTTTGTCTAATTCTTGATCTTGGGAGCTGAAGCCCTTGTTCCAATTTTTCTCTCTGCTGTACAGATACATATATCCTGCTCTGCCCATCCACTTATCTGCTTCTGGGAACAAAAAAAAAGCAAGACTGCTACACATAAAGTAATACTATCAAGGGAATAAAAAAGACATATAAGTAATAAAAAACATCATCTGAGATATTTGCACACCAGTTTGGTCTCTGTTTTAGAGACCTTATTTTATTTTTAATGACACTACTTATAATCCATACATCCAAACAAATGCATTAGAAACAGGATGCAGAAAATCTGAAACTCATCAAACAATTAAGAGCATCTTGACCCTAATGATACCAGTTTGATACAGCATATGTGTGTATATATACACATATACACTGAAATAATGATCTAAATCACCACACTTACCAAGATGATAAGCATATTTACTGCAGATTTGAGCCAATTTGATCAGAAGTGAAACAACATTAAGACAGTCATTAAACATTTGGGAGACTAGAATTTGGACAACAGTAATAGTTTTTTCCTTCTCTCAGTTTCCACTACATCACTCATGCAGTATTCTTTAGATATTTCTTCTCAGAAAATTAATAAGCTATCAGAAGCTTTTATAAACTTAATGAATACTTAAGTGATCATTATTACAAAAGATTTTAGAAAATCAGAAATATTAACTTCATATTAAATTAATGTCTCTAAACATTTGTTGTTAAACGCCTACAATCTTGCTGCTTTAATTTGATTTAAACAGGTAAGATATGAAGACTATTTTTCTTACTGTAATACAGCTAAGGCTATGATTTAAAAAGAAAAGGTTATATTCTTCAAAATATAAACATATTATTATTTTACATTTCATCTAAATAAAGACATTATATTTCTGAGCTCATTAGTGTCTTAAAAATGCTTCATTGATTTGAACAGATATTGGACTTGCCCATTGCTTTGCTGGTTTTCATTTTTTATCTTTTTGTGAATTCTGTTGTTTATTCAGCCTAATGTAAGCACCTCTGATGAAATCTGTGATTTTCATTTGGACACTGTCTTTCATTCTTCTTTGCCCTTAGTAGAACTGGAAAGCAGAATAGTGCTGCCACTACACACTACCTAAAGTATGATAGAGCTTCTTTGCTTGGTCCATTTATCTCCACTAGAGTTCCTGTCTTAGGAACTGGAAAACAGAACTTTAATGAATCCACACTGGTAGAGAGGGAAACAGAAAACCCAGAATTTCCTGTATAGGCCAGAGATGTTCACTTTTTCTTTCAATATGCTTTGAAAACAAACAAAATATTTACCTCTTTGAACACCATCTTAATATTTAGCACTTATCTTTTATTTTGCAATTTTGAAAACTAAGAAAAAATGAAAATAAATATAAATAAAATAAGTCCTGTAGAAACTGCATTTTTACCGTTCCACCTGACTTGTGTTATCTTTCACATTGTCCTTCTTGGAGGAAGAGGACAGCCCCAAATTGAGAGGTTATATGAGGAAATGTAAGTAGCTTTTCAAAGGCATAAACCCTTCAACTTGGATTGATAAAACCTTTCTGACAACATAAACACAGAAGAGTTAGATGGAGGCAACCAAACCCTCTAAGGAGTTAACTGTGGGGAGAAGACACCTTTAATAAATAGCTGTGTGAGTCCTGACAATGGAAAATATCAAACAAGTGGGTGCACCTTCTTGTTTTGTGCATGTGGTCAGGGCATACACCATGAAACGCTCCTCCCACACCTAACTTGGGTTTCCTCTTTCTGCAGTGATGTATGGCATATTCATAGCATTTCCATGTTTCCTGTGAAAGCTGCAAGCCAGTGGCTGCAAATTTCAACCTGAATTCTGTTTTCAAGAGTCAGAAGTTGCATTGCATTTTGTGGTCTACATTTGACACACGTAAACTCAAAGGAGATCAGACTTTATTTCTTATGACAGCAAGAGTAATTGCTATGATATGCAATAAGACTGATAGAGAAGTTCAGATTTGCTTGCTTGCTTCACTTTATAGAACAATTTTTCCCAAAGATCAATCTTTTGATGGATGAATAGGAAAAAAAAAGGAACACTTTTTTCTCAGATAAACACATATAGAGAGTTCTTATCTCAGTTAGACTGGTGTAAATCTGCCCAAAATGCAATAAAGTCAGACCATTTACCTTGGGATTAGAATGTAACCTTTTATGTGAGAAGATAAATAGTTCAGGGCTGCTTAGAAAGTTATCTTTGTTCCCACCTTTGAACAGCTTCCATGAAATTTACATTTCCCATACGTTGAAAATATCTATGCTAAAGAAATATGCACACTTTCTTGAAGTACTCAATAACACGCTCACTTTACTTTTTAAGGAAATCTACAATAGAGAAAAATGAAAGGCAGCAAAGTTCTCACCATTGATGAGGCTTTTTTTTTTTACTCTGATTAGTTGTCTGTATCATAGGTACTACTGGTTCATTTTTTGTTGGGGATTAATAAGTAGGGGTTATACAGAAAGACAGAAAAGCAAATCACACCAAATACAGTCAAAACACATATGAATTTAAGTCCATTCCCCAGACACTACTGGAGGTGTTTCAGCTATCAGTAAAACATGGGACAATACTGAGGAGGGCAGTGCCCTCAGCTGGAGGACCATGACTGCAAGAATTATAAACTACCAGTTGACCCTGAACTGGTGCAGGACCTTCTGCTCCTTCTGGATCCATTAAAATCTATGGGGCCTGATAAGATTTGTCAGAGAGTCCTCAGAGAACTGGCTGATGTCATCACAAGATGATTTTTGGGTGGACTTGGGAACCCAGGGAGGTCCCAGCTGACTGGAAGCTGGTAAATGTTGCCCCCAGTTCTCAGCATGGGAAGAAGGAGGATCCTGGCAACTGCAGACCTATCAGTTCCTGATAAAATCATGGAAAAGATTACCTGGGAGGTATTGAAAGTCATCTGAAGGACAACAGAATCTTTGGTCAGAGCCAGCATGGCTTCATGAGGGGAAAGCCCTCACAAAGAAAGAGCTTGATTTCCTTCTGTGACAGGATAACCAGTCAGTTTCCTGGTTGACCAAGGAAACCCAGTCGATGTTATGTTTTTGAACTTCATCAAAGCTTTTGACACTGTGTCTAACATCATCCTTCTGGACAAAATGTCCTGCACACTGCTGGATTGGCGTGAACAAGTGGCTCAGGACCAGGCACAGAAAACTACCAGTTGACCCTGAACTGGTGCAGGACCTTCTGCTCCTTCTGGATCCATTAAAATCTATGGGGCCTGATAAGATTTGTCAGAGAGTCCTCAGAGAACTGGCTGATGTCATCACAAGATGATTTTTGGGTGGACTTGGGAACCCAGGGAGGTCCCAGCTGACTGGAAGCTGGTAAATGTTGCCCCCAGTTCTCAGCATGGGAAGAAGGAGGATCCTGGCAACTGCAGACCTATCAGTTCCTGATAAAATCATGGAAAAGATTACCTGGGAGGTATTGAAAGTCATCTGAAGGACAACAGAATCTTTGGTCAGAGCCAGCATGGCTTCATGAGGGGAAAGCCCTCACAAAGAAAGAGCTTGATTTCCTTCTGTGACAGGATAACCAGTCAGTTTCCTGGTTGACCAAGGAAACCCAGTCGATGTTATGTTTTTGAACTTCATCAAAGCTTTTGACACTGTGTCTAACATCATCCTTCTGGACAAAATGTCCTGCACACTGCTGGATTGGCGTGAACAAGTGGCTCAGGACCAGGCACAGAGGGTTACAGTGACCTGTCACTGGTGGGGTTCCACGGGGCTCCATCCTTGGCCCTGCGTTCTTCAACATCTTCATTGACCACTTAGATGCCAGATTCAGAGGAATACTATGTTTGCTGACCACACTCAGCTGGCAGGAGCTGTTGTTTCTCTCGGTGGGGAGGCCCTGTAGAGGGTTGGGCAATCACCAATCATACAAAGCTCAGTGAGGGAAAATTCTGAATTCTGCACCTGGGATGGGGCAACCCTGGATGTGTGCATAGGCTGGGGAATGAGAGACTGGAGAGAAGCTCCACAGAAAGTTTCCTGAGGAGAAGCCATATGAGGAGCAGCTGAGGTCACTTGGAGGACATGGAGGAGAGACCAGTTGCAGTCTACAACTTCCTTGTGAGGGGAAGATGAG
>VWYE01015080.1:210626-290869 GCA_013398995.1 Alaudala cheleensis
TCTGTAGTTTAATAAAGTTTTGTTCTATCTTCAAGGTTTAGGCCTGCTCTGCTCTGTTCTTGATTACATCCCACAGTAGTTGTTAAGGAATATATATATATTCATAGGTGCACTGGCATGGTGCCAGGACAAACCTATGACATCATCAAATACCTAACTCCATAAAAATCCAATAGTGTTCTAACAAAACAAAAATGTATGAAGAAGGCGTCAGTTGCAGTTTTCAGCTTTGTAGAGAAAACAGGTTCTCAAGTGTGGACTTTAAAATTGATCTTTGCAAGCAACAGTTTTGGTCTGGTATCTAGGAAGAACTTAGAAAAACAGGCAAAATAATCTTTTTTTTTCTCTGCATCATAGGGTTCTATCTATAATCTTTAATTCCCTTTAAAATAATCTCATTTGTTGGGGTTTGTTTTGAATCTTGTTCAGTTTGGCTTGCCCCGTCTCCCCCTATTCAGTTGTAACAAGTATTCTGTTCCTGGGTTCTCCCCTCCCCTGTGTCAACCCACCTCCTCCTCCGCCCCTTGTTGGTTGTCAATCTTCATTTCTCCTCCCCAAGGTCCCTGCCTGTTACCCTCAGTCACTCCCAGACATCTGGAAGATTCTACAGAGGGCTGAAGATGATTGGCTTCTGGGTCCAGGCTCCCCCCATTGTCTCCTTCTGTTGGTTGCTAACCCTTGTCAGTTATCAGTTGTCATCTTGTGATTGGCTGTTGCCTGAGCTTTTAACCCTGTGCTCAGAGCTCCTCAGGGCTCTTGAGACCAGGCTCTTGAACAATAACGTTCTCGTTGCCCCCCTCGAGGGTCTCTCCCTTTATTTTGAAGCAGTCTGCAGTAGCTAGCTACCTAAGGGGCTTGGTGGTCTAACAGAGACCCCATGCAGCTCGTGAGTGCTGTAGGAGTGCTGCCGCCTTAGCTGGCCAGGCCTGCTCCCAAGCCCTCAGGCAGCAAAACACCTACACTCATTAATCTGAAAAAGAAGGTTTTTCACAATGTTCACTAAAATAAAAAACATGGGTTTTCTTTAACCTTCACAGTCTTTGTTTTCTGTGATCATTAGTATAAAAGGGATTTGGTCTCCAAAACCATTCCAAGAAAAGGCCACATAATGCAGTGCTTATTCAAGTATGTTTGTGCTGTTTATTAAAACTACTAACTCCAAAGATATGATAAAATCTCTTTGATGTCTCTGCAACAGTAGCACTGCAAGAGGAAAAACAATGCCCTCTGATTTGTAAAAGAAACAAGTGGTCCATGACATCAACATGTGTAACAGCGAGAGTTCCTGTACTTTCATGAACAGTGTAAAAAATGACTTCTGGTGTTTTATTCAGTAGTTCACATTACACTAGGGAGACAGTATCATAAATGAGTGCAGTGTTCTACCCTTCCCCATGATGCTTAGTTCCTGTGAGCCTTCTCAATGAAGTAAACCCCTATGTCTGACTTGAAATCTTGTCTACATCCAATCTTGTATGAGCTTATTTAGACATTCTGAGAAGCTGGTATTTTTAAGACTAAAAGTTACACTTGTCAAAAATGTAAAAATGAGTGTTTCTGAGTAAATTGCAGTGTATGTGGAAAGGAAAATATATCAATCAAAATTCACTCTCAAAATAAAGGTCTTTATGAGGACTACATGCATCAAGCTTTGTTTTATTCTATTCTGGAACTGCCAGAAAACTGAACTTCAGTTTCACAGTTGTAATATTGAAACAGATAGTTGTTTAGAGGGAAGAATCCACATCCTGAACCTCTCAAACTAAAGACATTCAAAGCAAATTCTGGACTTCAATCTTGTATGTTAGGTCTAAACTCTAAGGAAAAGTACTCACCAAAAATAAGGAATTTATAAGAAAAACAGCGTAAGCCAATGGGAAATAAAATCATTGTGTTAGAACCTGAATTCTATCTCTACATGTAGTAAATTGTATTTCATGTTTTTTTCCAAAAGTATTTTGGAGAAGATCACAATTGGCTACATTCTTCTTTGGAGAAGATCTGAATTAGGATACTATGATCCCCTAAATTACCTAAAGATAGGAGAAAGTCTCCTTCCAGCTCTTAAAAATAGTAACTTAGTAATGAGAGGGCTTGTAATACCGATGTATGCAATATGCTCTTCAAGAATGAAACCAAATTGTGATTTCGGAATGATAAAGCAGACTCAAATTTCATTTACAGTAAATTTCATTTTGTTGTGATATACACAGTAGCTCACATCTGTGCTGCCCTTTTGACCAAATGACCAAATAATTTAAAAGAAAACAATCTGTGCCACTTGCAATTAGCAGCTTTCTGTCACTGAAAATGATTTATATTTTTTGGTTTTCAGTCCCAAAATCTTAGCATCTGTGGATAAATTTGTTTTTCATATTTTTTTAGGACTGCCAAAGTAGAGATATTTTTGTATTGTGATACCTTCCTGATGTGAATGTGAGTATGCTGCTTACTTTTCACTTCAAATAGAATTTGATCTGACTCCTGTATGTATTTAATTATTTTAACATTTAAATTAATATACACATGCAAAAAACTTTATTCTATTTGAAATAACCTACAAAGTCATGCCTCAACTGGATAAAAAGAAATTGTACTGGACCTTGCTTGAAATATTGTAATTTTTGTAAGTTGATGATTTTTTTTTTTTCCTTCTGGTGTGCAACATTGTAGGAAGTAATTCTTAGAAGTGAAGCATGTAATTTTGCGTCTTATTTTGAGAAGAACAGGCATCTTTCAAACATCAAATTGTTCATTTGTTTTAATCTTAGAATGGCTCTCACCTATTGTTTATATTAACCTATTTTAAAAAGATACATATGAAAATGTTGCAATTGGGACTATCTGATAAAATATTTTTATCCTGTTTTCTACAGCTGATAGAATCACAAAATCAACAAGACTGGCAGCCAGTCCTCAAGGTCTCTAGTCCAACCCCAATATTCAAGAAGGGTCCCCTTTGGAAGATTGCTGAGAGGGGTATCCAGTTGGGTACTGAATTTCTCCAAGGATGGAGAATCCGCAGTTTCCTCAACTAATGCATTTTGTTTCTTTATATATCTTCTTAAAACTGTTCTTAAAAGATAATTACTTTTTTTATGCAAATTATATTCTGCATATAAGTATAGAATTAAAATTTGGTCATGTTAAAGAAAATTAAATTATAAAAATAACAGAGATTACAATCCATATTTTAATACCTTTTTCCTCTGGATAATTCATTTGAGGAAAATATCCCTTTTTATTTTATTCAGATCATTAGTTCATCTTCTTTTCCTTTCTCTTTACTCTTAAATCTCTATACTACTAGATTTATTTTTTTGCTTTAAATCTCAGCTTCTCTATTATTTTCAAAGTTCTCCATAGCAACATGCTACCTTGATTTTGATACTTATTCTTTAATGTCTGTCTACACAACTTCTTTTAATTTCACGTTTTCCTCATAGTCCAAATCTGTTTAAAACAGCTTCTCACCTAGCCTTCATTGTTCTTGCACTCATTCCTTTAACATTTACTGAAACCTACTTATTCTGGAAAAAAGCTTTGATTATGTTAGTGTATTATTACACAGTCAATGGTTCAGAATAGTTTGTGTCAATGTTGTAAATGTTCACCTGAATACTTGAATGAATTTGTATAAATTAGTCGATGTTTTGCTTCTATCATGCACAAGTATTCTTGTTAAATAAATTAGCAAGAGAACATTTTCTAAATTAGTGATTTTACAGAAGACATTCACTAAATTTCAGAATTATAAATTCTTATATAAAGGATACTTGAATATTATTGAAACATTTGATGACCTAAAATTGATGTATCTTCACATAAAGACTCTGAGGTTAGAAAGTTTTATCCCCATGTGACACACAGGAAAATGGAACACATTATTTAAATCTACATCTCTAAGTAGGACAGTATCTAGTACTTTTTTGTCTGTGAAGCTGAACAGTAGGAAGGCCATGTCTGCACTACAGAGAATCTCATCTTTTGTGTCTTATAAGCCTTGGTGACTTTATGAGCATCAGATTTAATGATTCGTTTTGTGGTTCTTTTTCAAAGTGACTGAAACACTGTGAGGTTGCACAGCAGTCCTTGGCAGTAGCATAAAATGAGTAGGTATTGCATTCATGAAGTCATGAAGAGGCACACAAAGTCTTTTTGCAGGACTGTGCAGGGTGGTAAAGATTTAAATTAATTTTGACTGATCCATTCAGGTTATTATTAACAGTCCTTAGCATGTACCTGTGAATATGCAGTTAGCCAAACCTTGCCAAGGACCTTGTTTAAAATTATATGGGGAATTAGAAGACTAGTGAAAAAGTTGCTCTTTGAACTTTTTCTTCCTATGTTAAAGAAATAAAAAAATGCGTGTTCATGGGCTCATAGTAAATCTGTGGCAAAGAACTTTATCTACACTTACCAAACCTGGGGCAAAAGTCTTAAAGGTGTCTTCCAAATCTTACCTCAGTTTAAAGCATAGGCTTCTGGTTGTGTTAGGGCCTGGAAAACCTCAAGTATGAATGACAATTCATAAATACTCGGCTTGGGAATCCAAGCAGAAGTGGTTCAAGTTTCGTATCTAAAAGTGCTAACAGCACAGGTATTTTGATTCATGGCACAAAGAAAAATCACTCCCCATTCATATTGTTTCTTTTGGGTGCCTGATGTGAATGATGTGGGCAAAGTCATGGCACTTATTTGCCTCTTAAATTCTGTTGGGAAGTTTTGCAAGAACAGCTGTATTTGCAAATCCTAGCAAAACATGTCAGCTATTCCTTGTAGTGAAAGAAGGTCTTAGTATGGTATTGAAAACAAAAGTTGCTTTTCAAAGTAAGGAATTTATCCTTGTCCAAATAGCTTAATGTGTTTATTTGGGTTTGCACACAGCCATCTCTCTAGTGTTTTTATCAGTTTTTCACCACTCTCTTTATGCCTATAGTAACTGCTGGGTTTGTGGTACAATGAATTGCGTGACCCTGGATATTCAATCAATGTATGTGGCGGTAGCTCAGAATATGATGTTTTGGAGGTGAAATACAGAACTTAACTTACCAGTAAGTTTTTTATAAAAAACTTGAATATGCAAGAAGTTATTTGTTTTAATTAGCTAGCATGGGACTTCTTTGTTTTTGCTTTTGGTTTGACAGTATATCAAGCAGTTGGCAAGTGAGAGACAAGAGACTTTGTGACAGACCAGAAAGTAGAGAAAAAGTTGTAGTTCAAAGTAAATTGTTGATCTTGTATATTCTAGGGTTTCTTGGTCAAGTTGAGTCCTGAGATGTCAGGAAAAGTCTGTTTTTCTCAAGTCCCACACCAGAAAAGAAGTCCCGAGTCGTTGTCTCTGTTCTTGAAGATTTTTTATTCCTTCCTTATCTATTACATTCCTTTCTGCCCTGTGAAGGTCCATGCAGCAGCTCAGGGTGCCAGATCTGACCTCCTCCAAGGGCGGAGTTAACTGTTTATACTAAGTACTACATGTTCCATGTTTACAATTAATTACCAACACCTATGACCTGTGTTAGACAGTGCTTTTCTACCCTAATCAAATCCAAAAGTGCCACCATCACAGCAGAAAATGGAGGACAAGAAGTAGGACAAGGCCACACCCAGATTCCTCCATGTTGTCCTCTTGACCCCCATTCCAAAAACCCCGAAATTCTACTTTTCACCCAGTGAAAAGTTACTTATTATTCTAATTACACTCCTGTGGCTTGCAAATCCTCACACAAGCTTGGCAGTTTGTCCCATGGACTGAAATCACATGAACTGGTACTGTTGACTCTGTGCCAAGGTTCTTGGATCCCTTGCCAGGGTCTTGGACCACCCAGGGCATCCAGAGGAATGTTCTGAATTCCAACAGTATATGATTCAGAAAGTGATAGCAGAGCAAGACTTTTCTATACAAAGGCTTCTGAATGTTATCTAGTAGGTAGTAATGATGAATACATGAGAAATTTACTTAGTAGTAAGAGGATTGTTATTATTAATGTGACTATTACAGTACAGAATATGAGTGGTTATGTATGCAGGGAATCACATAAACTATAAAGCCTTTGACAGATATTAGCAAATAAGTACCGTGTTAAGCTCTCATATGATGCTAAAATTTCACTTTCTACTATGTTGCAATGTAATATCTGTCTAGTTCCTACAGATATTCAATGAGATTTCCTAAACAAATCACTCTCAAGAAGGAGATTTATTTTGTGTCAGGTTTTACCTGTAAAACCAAACTTTCAGACAAATAAAGAAATAAAAAAACACCCCCAAACTGGAAGAGTGAATATTACCCGTTCACTTCAAATTACCTGAGCTGTGTTGTAACTCATTGTTAACTCCCACTATGAGGATTTTTCCCATATTTTGCTTCATACTTGTGCTTAGCATATATTCTCAGCTGAAATGGGGTTGCTATTACAGAGAATAATTTCATATTGTGGAGATTATTTAAAATCCAGTTCAGATATCACTGTACATCACCATGTCTATGGAGTTCTTCAGGCTATTTACAATTAACTGTGACTCGCTTCCAGAAACATTCCTGAATATACAGGAATCACTTTCTGCTCTTCTTCTGTTGTTTCTCACAGTTGAAGTGGATCAAGGATTAAGGTAGCATGTGCAGCACTGAAATGGCAAAAAATTATGTTCCTAGAACATTAATTATGACAAAGTTCTGACAACTTATTTTCAGTGTTTGTACTCTAGAGAGTACAATATAATTAGAATGTGAGAGCATTTTTCTTTGAACACTTTACTATTTTGGCAACTCTTTCCTATTTTGGGCAAGTAGATGCACTGCTGAAGCTTGTAAATAGATATGCAGGAGAAAGCCCAACCTTTCATGGAGGGTATATGTACCTCATATGCTACAAAGACAGCAGGAGAAGGCCAAAGTTCCACACCCAGACACCAGAGTCCCACTTGTCTTTGTATAAATCACTTGTCTCAGCAGAGCTGTAGCAGAAAACTTCTTGCCTTGCCTTGCCAAAAGACTACTTATTATATTCAGGTGTTTTTTTGGGTTTTTTTTTTGTTTGTTTGTTTGTTGGGGTTTGTTTTGGTTTTTTTTTGTTGGTTTTTTGAAGTCTGTGATTCAGCATTCACTAGAGACACAGACTACACCACTTGTTGTGTATCACTCTGTATATTGAAACCAACATCTGCATTTTCATTTGTTTCATTGTGCAGGTCCTTACCATTCAGGCATTAGACAGTTACTTGTGTGCTGGGCAGCCTTAAAATACATAAAGTAAGTAAAGGTGCTGGGATCTTTCACTCACTGTGTGATGCAAACCACTGCAATGCAGCAGGCAACTTCAGTCAGAAAGCTTCACTGCTGAAGAAATTTCCTTGCAATGAAATTCCTCCATTCAGGTTGTGGATTTCTCCTGAAGTCTGATTGACACATAGTTATACACTGCTGCCTTTGCCATCTTTTATATGTGGCTGAGTCTGTTTCTTAGGAAAAATACACAAAGGAGTGGAGGAGTAAGGAGAATAGAAAGTTTAAGTTTTGGGGGTCTTTCTTGAGAAAGAGAGGAGCAATTTTTTATTCTGTGCTAAGAAAATGTTTGTTAGAAAGGAGAAAATAAATATACTACAAATCTCTCTTTCAGAGGTCCTTGAAGAAGGTTCTTTAGGAGAAAAATACCTATGGCAAACATATGCTGCAAGGCTTTAATGCATTAATTGTCTTTTTTCCAAGTCCAGGTGAAGGACTCCCTTTCTGTGTAGTTACAGCTTCAGAGACATTGTCCAACATAACTAACTGCAGTAAGAATCTGGAAATTTTTGAGACTTCCCTGTCTATGTGTTAAACACTTTCTCTTATCCCAAGTATAATAACATGTTAACATTAAGAATATAATAATAAAACCTTCACAAACTGTGTCATGTCAGATGAAGTGCGCTCATAAAGAGCACTTTAGAGACATAAAGAGATGTTAAATCTTGAGAACAATTTTAAAAAAGCACAGCATTACAAAACCGTGTCTCATATTCATGATATTTTAGATTTTCAGATATTTAATGCAAATTAATGGCTGGTCTTTAAGAGATTTTAGAGAGCTACAGCTCTTTCCCCTTCTCTTTGCAAGTAATATTTCCTAAGAATAAATCATGAAATATTTTCAATGTCACCAAATAGTCCTTATGAAACATTTCTTTTGAAATACTTGACAGCCAGATCCAAGCATCATCTACTTGATTTCATCCTCTGGATTTTCTTTACTACAGTTTAAGCTTCTTCTATTTCAATCTGCTCTGACTGTCACAGCATTTTTGAACTTTAAATCTGAGATAGTGATTCGTCATTCTGAAGTCTGGTCTGCCTACAGGCATTTCATCTAATGCCTGATCTTGATTCAGAATTACTTATTCAGGCCTGCTGCATTAGCTGTAATTTGACAAGGGGAAGTTGTGGCAGCTGAGCTTTTGACATGTTCTAGCTTCTTTTGGTATGATATAGCAGTGGTGAAAATCAATGAAATACAAAATTAAATACAAAAAAAAAAATACAAGCAAACATCTGATTTCAAACTGAGATTAACAAAGTGTATTTTCTCTGCTGCTGACAATAATTCCTTGCAGGTTTGCAACAGCTTTTTGATTTTTCAAACTAATTTTTCATTGTGCTTTATGTAGATCCCCCAGAAAAATCTATGATACCATGTAATTATGGACCAATACATTTGGCAAATGGCCATTTAGAGATCCAAGAATTCCCAAAATAAATAATGCAGGGTGTTTTCAGAAGATAATGCAGACCATGGGAAAGCATATTAGTTAAAGCAAACAATGCAGTAATGCATTGATAAGGGTCTTGATTTCCAGATAAATACAGAAACAGATGAAAAATCAGAGGTTGCTGAAATAGCAAGGATTTTGCATAATGGAAATAAAAGCGTCCAAAAATATATACTACTGCAATAGAACACTCTCAAGGAGACTTTTAAAATAACAGCAGCAAAGATCAAAGCAACATGTATGGGCACTAACATTCGTATGTGTATAAATTGTTGAGGGCTGAGCTTCAGTCTGGTGGTTCAGAATGGATGGCTGAGGTGTGTGCTAGGCACAATTACTGCATGCAATTGCTTGGGCAGCAAAATCTACCTTCAAAGTTGCTTTTAAAAGAGCATTGTAGAAATATGCATGGTGAAACTTTAGATTTTTGTCAAACAGCAAATAGACTTTGAGAAACCATATTAGCCCATTTTCTTGAATATTCATTTCTCTGTACCTTGAGCCATTCCAGTTTTTGTAAATGCATCCCTCAACTGTCCAAGGTTGACCAGAAGTTCCCTTTGTCAAAGAGTTGTCAGTGACATCACTGTGCTTCAGAAGGGTTTGCCAATGCAAGTGATGAATTTCCAGGGGACATTCTCCAGTTTGGCCCTAGGAAATGACATTCTTCTTTCTCATAGAAAATAATAAAATAGAAAAGAATAATTCAGTTTGAAGAGACATAAACTGATCATCTAATCCAATGGTCCTAGTGCTGTTTATTGTCAAACTGGGAAGTTCCCACAAGCCCCTGATTGGTGGGAGGGTATTCAGGAACCACCTCAGGCTGGATTACCTCCCTGGATAAAAAAAATCCCAAATAAGCCTGCTGTGTGACCCTGTTCCTTGTTCTTCTCCCCAAGTACCTAAAGGTTATTTGTATAATCTAATCAATCAAGTTGGATGTGGCTATATAATCACTGTTATTCAGCATATTACAGAAAGATACTTGCCTCACCCTAAGGTAGATGTTGCAGGTCAGGAGGCTTTATGATGCCTTGGACAATTATCTATGGCTTCCAGGCAAGGTGATAACCATTCTATTCCTAGCATTTAAGCAAAGTTGAACAGGTAATTGTTTTGTTATATTGATGATGGAGTTTAAAAATATTATTTTGACTTTAAAAAAAATTATTTGACTTTGTTTATTCTGAAAATATCTGTTAACTGCACACTTAGCTTTTCTGGAGTAACATGAAGCAATGAGGGATAAAATCCTGTATAATCAGTTTCAGCTTTCTCCAAAACAATTACAGTTTTACTTTGATATTTGTGATTGGGGAAACAGTAGCACCAAAGTGTTTAGGCTCTTTTCTGAGGTAAGATAAGTTGGTATCCACAGGATGAAAAGACTTAGAGGGAAAAAAAAATAGCTATGGAGTAGGAGTAATATTTTTTTTCATAACAAAGCAAATGGTAATTCTGTCCACAGGAGAGAAAAATGAGTTCTGAAAGATTTCAAACCCACTTGCACAGAAATGGATGAGAAGATAGGATGTTCTCATGATGATTTTTTTCTCCACTCTTTTATGGGTTGTACAGATGTTTCCTAGTGTTTGTTACTGCAGAGAAGTCCCATGGTGGAGGACTCTGCCCTGTCAATAGAAATGGTCACCACTGCCATCTCTGCTGCTAACACAGACAGTGCTGTCATTACCTTTCTAAATATACATTCACATGTCAAATCCTGCAACATGAGCAACTTACGCAATGAAACAAGGTTTGCTGAGATGAAATTGCATGGTGTCACAGTAACCAAATGCAACTTCATTGACAAGTCTGTCCTGACCACCTCTCAAGCATGACCCAAGGCATTCACAAAGCATGCTTTCTTAACAGACACTTGACCAGAAGAGGACCTTCAATGTTCTTCAAAGACTCATGTGCTGTCAATTTTCTCAGCTATTGGAAAATTATACCATTTATATGGATTGCAAAAAAGGAATGGTGATATACAGTAATGGATGGAGTTACGTATTTCATTTGTGAGAAAAGCAACTTTTAATAATATGGTGAGCTTAAAGAAAGCTCAGTGGTAAACACCACAGTGTTTTAACAAGATTCAACGTCAAGGTGCACTTCATTCAGTTGCTGCAGAGAAGACAGGGACAGGCAAACTGTCAGGGAGACACTCCCATTAAGTCACGAGCCTCAGAAAGGACCACTTTTGGACACATCTACTTCCTAAACTCTTTCTCATAGAGGGGTTTAGGGGTGGTTGGATCCATGCCCAATCCCAGACTTAGTCAATGGTTAATTTTGCAAGAATTATATATGTGCAATCAATCCCTCATGTCAGTCACCTAAGATTTCAAAGTCTAGCATGTTAATCATCACTGACCAAGAATCTTGTTGTGGAAAGGAATCTTTCAAACTTGATATGTAACTTTGAGAGGCAACCTTGACCCTACTCAAGGGAGACTACGGCCATAAGAGGAGCACAATGGGGCCTGGGGTGCCTGCTATTTATGAAGTGAGGCCTAGAGCCACTTTGGCTTATTAGCGAGACATTTGGGGCACTCTTAGACCACATTGCTTTCCATCCCCCAAAGTTTGGAGTAACCTGGACAGAGCCATCACAACCCCCCTTTGCGGTTATGACTTAACCATGGGGAAGACACACACAACCACATGTATATATAAAATTAAAGTAAGGATAAATGTTTCACAAACGAAGGAAATGTCAGTCAATTCTGTCTCTCAAAAGTACAAGCCCTCATAAGTACAATATTAGCAGATGGAACAGGTAGAGTTTTCTCATGGTGATTTTATTTTATTGTAGAAGGGACTTTGAATTATGCTTAAATTACTTTGAACTTGGAAAACTGAGCCACTGCTTGGCAGCTTTTTCTTTTGCAACTCTATGCTAAGCAAAGCTCTTCATTATCATATTTGTAAGATTCATAAGACTATTGAATATGGCAATCTTAATGTACTTTGTTTTGCATATGAAACAAACTGCTTTTCATCATTTCATACTTATGTTAGAAAGCATTAATTAATCACTTTTGTTATTGTCTTACAAATTAGAGAGGAAAGAATAGGAAGTTTCACGCAAGGAGTAATTTAGGTCCACCTTATCTTCACTTAAAAAGAATCCTCAGGACAAAGTTGTCACACAGAAAAGCTGGGTTTTTTTAAAGATTTTTTAAGGTTTCTTAAAAAATAGTTGATTCACTATGTTAAAAAAATACAATTTCTTGAAACCTAAGTTACATGATTATCTTAGGAAGTGCATGTACAGCTGTTGTACATTCCAGACTACATCTATGAAAAACCTAGTGACAGTCTGTCATTGTTGGCCACATACAAAGGCTTCATCAAAATTCATGGTAACATTTGTTTTGGTTTTTTTTCTTACTATTTTGGGAATATCCTTAAAATGGATGAAATAAAAAACTGGAACAAATAACTGAGTCAACAATGTAAGCGACAAATATATTTTTTATTAAAATTATCATTAAATGGGTTTACATTTTGAAGTTAAGCTCTGAATTTTGACCCAACATTTGCATTCACTGAGACAATTTACACTTGTGTGAATGCATACCTGTTTACTACTGCAAGATAAAACACCTTTTTTAATTACATAAACTGTAAAACAGCTGGCTTGTGCACCCATCAGTATGACTATGCTTGACCTTTGAACCCCCTCGAAGGTAGGAAGAGGACAGCTTTTAGATGTTAAAAGCCTCAGGAGAGAGCACACCTATTTGAGACACAATTTATTCTCCGTATATTTTTAAAGACATGACCTGTTAAAGGTGATTTACCCTTTTGAGAAGGCCATGGACTATTATTTCTTTTAATTGATCTCTTACTTCCTTGACCTTAGCACAAATGGATGGCAAAAGTAACTCCTTTGATGCTACAGAGTCAAGAAAATTTAAGGCTATAATGTAGTTTCCCTGGCTTTTTAATTTTTTAACCAACATGGATTATCTGATGTTTTGGTTACTGAACTAAGAATATAGGGTTTCAACTGAGAATATAATTTTATTGGTATGAATCTCTATGGTAATAGTTCATCAGGCACATTTGTGTTTGTTTTAATGATAAACAATAAAGATAATGTTTTTCTGTTTGTTTTTGAAGTTCTTTTAGCAAATGAAGAAGGAATGATAAGGAACATATTTTAATTTTAGAAGTAGTAAAATAATGGCAGTCATTGATTTAATTCCTGGGGACATGCTCAGAAAATAATGATTTTACATTGCTTTTATTATTGTTGCTAATAAGGCAGAAGTCACATTTTAAACATTTTAAATGTCTCTAAACAAGACCCCTGTGGTAACTGTAGGAACACAACCCAAGTTTCATTTTAAAGATTATCAGATAGAAGACAATGCAATATTACATTTATTTCCCCCAGTGGAAATACACAGTGGAAACAGGCTAAATGCAGTGATGAAGAGGTAATGGAAACAAACTTCACTCCTCCCCAGCTTGGTGATGCCTACAAAATGACTGAGGATGCACTCAATGCCCTTTGTGCAGATCATGGATGAAGTTATTAAACAGAAGTGGCCACAGTACCAAGCCATGGGGAACCTCCCTCATGACTGAGCTGGCTGTAACACCATTCATCTCCGCTCTCTGGGCCAGGACATCCAGTCAGTCTTTTAACCACCAAAGGGTGCACCTGCCCAAGCCACATGCAGTCATAAATTGCTTCAGAGACACTGTCTAAGGCTTTACTAAAATCTAGGTAGATAAACTCCACAGCCTTTCCCTAGCTGATCCAAAAAAAAGCAGATCACCCGGCTATAGGACATGAGATTTGTCAAGTGGGACCTAACTTCCAGAATTATGTGCAATCTGATTCCCTGGTTGTCCTGCACATATCTCATGGTGGCCCTCAAAGTGATGTACTCCATGACTTTCTACAGCATCAAGGTCAGGCTGAAAAACCTGTAGTTCCCTGGACCTTCCTTCTGATCCTTCTTATGGATAAGCCTTCACATTTGTTGATCTCAGCTGGGGTAAATGATTTAAAATAGCTTGAAAAGCTCCCTCAGTACCCTCAGGTGGATCCCATCCAGTCCCACAGACTTGCATTCGTCTAAGTGGCATAACATTACACTGGACACTGACCATTCCCTCCCACATGATGAGGGTTTTTTTCTTCCCCTGATCTATGTCTTCCAGCTTAGCAGCTGATCTTGCCCTTTAAGACAGGTAAAGTAGGCATTAACTACCTCAGCCTTTTCCCATCCTTGTCCCTGTGTTAGTCTCTGAATCCAATAAAGGATAGGGTTCTTAAATAAATAATGGTGATTTTTTGATAAAGTGTTGGAAAGAGAACATGTGAAGATTATAAGATTCATTATTGCTGTTATAAAAATAATCAAACTGAGGGAAGAGGTGTGTTCTATATTGTCCAAGTTTACTCAGCAGGTCACACATGATATAGACTTTTATCATTCAAAGCTTAGATTTTAAAAATACATAGGTTTATTTTAGTTAATCACTGGAGGAAATATAATTAGATTATGAACTCTGGAAATTAAACCAAAGCAATACACCTGTTTTAATAATGTCATCTGTCTGTGTAGGTCTCCTGTATTACAGAAATGAATTAATGCCTGCCTCCTGAGATTGTGTGGTACATGAGCATATGACATATTTAAGGAGCAAACATTCAGTTTAGAAATGAAGATAATATATTGGACTGGAAATGGCCCAAGCTAGACCCAGTGATCCTGAAGGGACCCTTCCAACTCAGCATATTCTATGATTCTATGAGTATATTTTTTTCTGTGAAGCTGCTGTCTCATGTTTTGCTCCCTTGTTAAAAAACAAGCCTGTTAGAGAACCAGGTACAAATGATGCCATGTTACCACACGCCCTGGAACCAGTTCTACCAAACAGCTTTTCTTCAGCACTGCAGCTCTGTGTATGTCAAGGAATGCAGAAAGGTATCTATACTGAGCAAAATGTTTGGTTTTCTTCTCTTGCTCCTCACCTAGAATTTACATGTGTTGCATGTAGATTCCTCTCCAGGCTAAATCCATCTCTTTTTTCCTGTAATTAAATAAGCAGTATGCACTCTCTCCAGGAGATTTCCTAATGTGTTCACTCTTCCCTAAGTTTTTGCTTATAAAACTGCAATAAAAATATTTCAATTAATTCAACGTTTTCTTTGATGCATGAGAAACTTTTTAACCTTTTTTTCCAAGTGGCATTATTTTTATAAAAGTAACACATAGTTTGCCCTGTTCTCTGTGTTTCAGATTAATGAATCCATGTGATGACATAATTTCCAATTTGTGTGGGAAAATGCATCCCCCGATTACTCTGATTATGAGAGTGGTTATAAATCCAATCATTCTTCATTTTTGCTTTTTTCTCTAATAGCTGCAATTCTTTAGATGTGAACATTGTGACCTGTTTTCCAGGTCTTCAATTTTATTATCAAGTGATTCTTTTCTGAATCACTTGAAAATCTTCCTTGGAAGAAAAGGTAGTTTTTCACAAAGCAGACTCCTTTTCAGTTTTTTTACAGTTTTCTAGTTACTTATTTTTTCTGTCATTAAGAGTAAAATATCAATACTCGATAATGACTTTTTTCAGATACGTGTACTTTAGGGAATAAAATTCAAGACTGATAGGTTCTAAAGGAAGAATAAACAGCCATTCTGCTCTAGGCTACCCTTATGTAAAACATAAACCACAGAAAAGTAAGACTTGCAGTAACACAATATTTTTTTTCCTGCCTGCACTCCAGGAAGACCCATCCTTTTTTTTAAAGATTCAAATGTGAGAAAAGAGGAATGTGCTTAAGATTAAATATAAGTGATCTAGAGTGACTGATGCAACTCTAGGCAAAGTGCCATGACTCAGATTTAAGGGCAGATGTATCAGGGACCTTTAAACTGTGCTGACCTCCAATAAATACACAGAAAAGAGCAGCAATTGTTAGATTAAGAATAAGAAGCTTCTTTTCTGTTTTCTGTGAGTTGTCCTTATGTTACTTTATTTTAATCCAGTAAAGATATGCTGTTAAAAAGCTCTAGATGTCTTTTACAAGGTTATGACAATGCATCTGATGGTATTATTCAAACTTTCCAGATTGTTTAGGAATAAAAAGGGCAAGAGATGTGTCAAACTAAATCATGTAACTGAATATAGATTTTCTTCTACACTAGATCACCAGCATTGCATAATTTTACATCTCATTAGACTGACTACTTGCTGGAAATATTAAGGTCATTTTTCTTTTCCAATTCATGTTGAACAATTCATTGAATTCTTGAATTTCCCATAATCCTAGAATTCTGCAAGTGAGAGCCTACAAGCCGGAAGTAGCATTTACCCCTTTAGTGAATACTGCTAGATATGATCTGTTCCATGAGACATGCAGGAAATTTCTAAACATTGATATTTTTTATCTTAAACTTTACATCTTTTCTGCCCTACTCAAATGTACAAGTTTTCACTATTGAGGTCCCTTGAAGTAGAGCTAATGGCTTCTCTTCATAAATTAACCAGAAAAAAAAGGCTGAAACTAGAACAATATTAATGAGTATGAACTATATAAGAGGATTTTTCTTGTTTTAAAATTTCTTTTCTCTTTTCTTTTCTTTTCTTTTCTTTTCTTTTCTTTTCTTTTCTTTTCTTTTCTTTTCTTTTCTTTTCTTTTCTTTTCTTTTCTTTTCTTTTCTTTTCTTTTCTTTTCTTTTCTTTTCTTTTCTTTTCTTTTCTTTTCTTTCTCAAAGAACAGAAAAATAAGATGGATCCCACACCTGCTCTTTTTGTTCATACTTCATTTTACTGCCTTCATAGTCTTAAGAGCTGTTCAGGAACATTGCTGTGCGCCAGGCAAAAAAAAAAGAAGACCATTAACACTACTCACTGAAAATAAGTTATCATTTACTAAAGCACAGGTAACTACAAAAAGTGCTGCTAAATGTTGGTAGGCCACCTAGTCTGAGAATACCCACATATAGCCTACTTAAATATTTTTATACAACAAGTTGGGTATTTAATTAATACTTAAAGCAGTTCAGAGTAGTTTTCCTTTCATTTCTTCCAAATGGATTGAAATTAACATCTTAGTTAACTGACTTTTTGAGATAGTTTAAGGCTCCATAAGTCCAGGGACATATAAAAGTCAATGAACTGTTGCACTAAAAGGACATTGAGGTGCTGATGCAGTCCAAAGAAGAGCAATGAAGCTGATGAAGGGCACAGCTCTTATGAGAGGGGTGGAGAGAACTGTAGTGAGGGCATTCTCCGCTCAAAAGTGTCACTCTCTCGTGAAATCAAAGAGAGACATGACAGCATGCATTTCTGGAAAAATATTTTTGAAGGGTGCACTTAAAAGACAGCATACATTCTAGCACAACTAAGCCTATCAACCTCATTTTTGAAGTGATCAGATTCTTTGTCATCTTCAGAGAAGTGTCAGAACTTACCTCTGAATAAGAGATTTATTTTGAAAATGCATTTCTGGCCTTCCAACTTCTAGAGGTGTTGAAGATAATAGTCAGCTTTTCTGAAACCTAAAATAAAATAGAACTGATTTTTAGTGAGCATAGATAGCTCTGTAGCCACCTAAGCTTAAGGAGAAGATCAGTCTGAAAGTTTCTGCAATTTACTTTTGAAACCAACATAACAAACAAATGTTTTAAAAAAATATATGGTTTCTATCGAAGGTCTGTCCTCATACTGATATTCTTGTTCAGGCTAATAAACCAGTAGGAATAACCTTGTTGTTATGATTTAACTGAAGAATGTACAAAAGTGATAGGGGAAAGAAATTCTGATTGTTCTAATTGTCTGAAGAACAAATAGTGTAGTCTTTCCAATATTATAGGTTTCCCAATAGTATAGGGCTTATTTTTTCATAGCTCTACAAGTACGCAAAAAACATCAAAGATATCTATAAAATAATGTTTTTACTGTTAAAATTTCAATGCATTTCTTACTGAACATAATTGGGAAAAAAAAAAGGAATTAAAAAAACCCCAACCAAAATCACACTGTTAGTCAACCCAAAGAGAACAGTTAAAAAACCATTGAATTTATATTTCTGCAGTAATATACTACTTGAACACTAAACCATTCTGCTTCAAACTACGGTTTTCCTTAAAACAATAGCATATTTTACTTTTGACATCTTTATGCTTTTACAAAAATACTTTTATATACACATAAGTTGGTAGTGACAACAGAAAAAATTTATTTAATACAAAAACCAGTTTTGTAAGTTCAAGTTCAAATATGAATTAGTAAAAAACTTTTTGTATTGAGTGCTTCACTCTTTTTTTTTTTCCCTCAGGTCACGACATTTGTATTTGCTTTCCAAAAAAACTTGTAAATCTCCTGCCAGCTCACAAAGAATGAATACACTGCTGTATTTATGCATCTGTTTCATTGTAAAAGGAAAATCTGGGAAATGCAAGGTAAAAAACCTGATGTTAGGAGTGATTGTTAGAAGCTCATGCTTGTTTTATGTCTCACTTCTCTTTCCTCTGTCTACAGATACTGTCGTGCAGTAACTTTTTTTCCCTTTTATAATCTGTTATTTTATTGATTGTGATGGAAAATAAATGTAAATGGTTTGAGCTGTCCCGAATGCAAACAGCAAGGCTAGCCTGAAAATGCTTCTTGCAGGATTTCAAACTGCATTAGAAGACAAGGCACAAAATTCAGACCTTATCAAACCAAAGGCTTTTTCTCTTTTGCTCACTATCAACAAAACTAAGTTGAAGGCCAAACAACTCAATTACAAATGCTATCATGCCCTCCAGATCACTCTGGATGCTTCTGCTTCCCCATCAAGTCACAATTAAGAAATTCTCCCAGCAAATTATGAGTTCTATAACGGAGTTCTACAATAGTAGAGAGCTTATTTCCCCTATCACTTACATTCTATAAGTTTGTAAATAGAGAAATCAGCAGCCTCTCTGTCACTTGTCAAATTATTTTGGGACTGGGGACAGTTCTCAGATTATCAACACCCTGCTGTACTGCTAGATTAAATTCTTATAAATTTTTTACATCAATATGTGTTTCCAGAAGAAATTATGCTGATGGAAGTACTGCTAGATGCAAGTTTTCAGATAACATATATTCCTTTTTGAAAGAACTTCATTTACCAAAGTCTATGACAAAATATGTATCTAAAGGCTACAGAGTTTTTTAGACTGTTTGAAGATGGCTCAGTGAAGATGTACTTTGTCAATAAGAAATATCAAGCTGGTGAAACCCGAGCTACTCTGATACTACTTCAGCTGCTCATTTCCCAGTTACAGCTGAGGAAAGATGGGGTTGGTCTCAGTGGTATGGCAGTCTTCTGGCCCTGTAAAAGAAAAAAGTGGTTGTGGGAAGGGTTGGGAGTGTGAAATACAGTGGAAGTGGCTTAGACTAGAATGGATAGCCTGTCTAAGAAGAGACAAAATTTTCAGTGAGAAAGCAGTCTTTGAGCCTCTGTCTCTTATGTTTATACAGTTCTTTTGAGCAACACAATCTGTAAAAAGAACAGCAATATTCTGCAGTAACATGCAGAGTATAAAAAAATTTGCACAAGGATAAAGTTGTTCCTTGGCTGATTTTTTGTGCAGGAGAGGTGTAGCCCAGAAATCTTGCAGATCCTTACAGTGGTCTTCAACAGATCTAAGAGCACATCCATGATTTAAAGGATTTCTCTCTCTTTGGTGATTACTGAAACGCCTGTGTAACATATTTGATAATGTCACTTAAAATTGGAGGATATATTCATTTTTCAGTCTTTTGTTACTTATAAAAGTTGAAGCTTCTTTCATAAGAGGTATGGCTAATTTCTTTCCTTCATAATGCAAACAAGGTTATTGAAGACAATAGTGAAATATTTAAACAGACAACTATCAAAATCATTTCACTGCCATAAAACATTCAGAGAGTCTTTCCTGCCACACCTGAACAATTATTAATCTCATTTCTCTGCTTTTTCTTCCTTCATCCATTTAAAAACCTATAAAATTATAATTATCAGAGATCATCAGTGCAATGTAGGAAGGAAAATAGGGGCATTTCCTATTGTCTTCCCATAAAAGTCAATGGTTAAAAACATAATACAGCTGTCTGTGGAGATGAGGGTGAGGCAGGCACTGCTGCTGCTCGCAGTATGAGCAGAACAAATGAGCAGCCATTCTGTTTCTTGATGCCATGGACATGGGAAGTGCCAGAGCTGCATGTGGAAGGGGACTGCTCTGTTTGAACATTGAAAACCCAAATACGGACCTACCATGAACATAATATGAAATCTATCAAAGTCAAATATAATTCATATTAGTCCTGAAGTGATTGGTAAATACATCTTATTTGCTGATAGTGTGAGGAAGTGTTTTAACCAGTTTAGTAATTATGTAAGGCATTAAGACAAAAAAGGTTGCATTTATATTAACTCCTCTAGAGCAGTAAAGCCAACTTGGTTTTAGCTTAGCTCTTTGGAGGTCTTTTATGGCATTATTAAAAGTTCAATCAATTAATTCCCTTTCATTTAGAACTAAAAAAAAAAAAAAAAAGGTGGATTTAATTACTTCTAAATCCTGAGCTCCTAAGAAATATCTTGACACCTGTTCTTCTTTCAGGGTTTTTCCCTTGTAATTGCTCAACAAGCAAGCGTGGTCACATAGGAGCAATATCATAAAAACAATCACAGCGGCCTGCTAAAATCTCTTATTAAATTACATAAAAGTTTCAGTCTCCTACATGTTTTCTTGGAGAAGTTACACAGCACAGTGAGATATCACTGCAGCTCACAGATACTTCCTTTTTATAAATTGTTATCTCATGCTGCTTTAAAACCACAGATTAAATAAAGAAATAAAATTTGGAATAATTACTATTCCGTGCTATTCAGCAACACTTGGAACTTTGCCATATGAAAAAGTCATACAGGGTGCACAAACAATTTACAAGATTTTCAAGGTTGTTCTCAGATGCAGTTCATGACACCTGAGAATACAGGTTTGAGACTTAAAAATTCAGAGTAGGCTTATTTGGAAAGGAAGCATTCTACAAAATTATAAGAATTAATCCAAAAGTTATACTGCTCATTAAAGTTTTAAGAGGTTGCAGTTTCAAATTTTTTCATGCTCAGTTGCTTCAAATCACTCTTGTTTACAGACTTCTAAAATATTAATGGTCTATGGATCTCTGATGGGATAGCACACATTAGGAATCTGACAGAAACATCAGTGTGTGAATTTTATGTATTTAGGTAGTTGAAAAAAATATGGTTCGATATTCTATAAAGTGTGGCTCTGTGAATTAATACTGTTGGATCACACCCATATTGAAATGAGTAAGAAATACATATCCTTGTAACATTACACTGCAAGCAAACCAATCTTGATTTATACCATGTGGTATGACTAGAAATATTTTGCAGTGATTTGGAGAACCATGTCTGGTCTATTGTTTAGATAGACATTAAAAATAATATCTACCTGTTTAGAAAAGACTGGCCTTCTACAGCTAGTCTACACACAATAATATAAAAAAGAGCAGGTCATTCAGCTGTTATTTACAAACTCAGTGAATAGTGAGTTATGGTGGTTTGTATGGGTAGAGAATCTTCTCTGCAATTCTACTTTGGGAAAAAAAAATAGAGTGATCATAATATGATATAATCATACAGAACCTTTATCAAAAGTTGTATTAATTTATTCTAGCACTAGTCACTCATCATTAGTCCATGCACTGTAGTAATCAGTTTCAGAATCAACAAATCCTATTTTCTCAGTTATTTCCTATGTTTTTAAAGGAGAGCTATTGCTAAGTATCTTTCAATAAAATGGAAATGAATCCCTGCTATTTAATAGATTGGAAATTTAAATCAATTTACATTTTATTCAAAAAGCTTGGAAAAAAATTATGTTCCTAATATGTTGCTACATGAGTCTGGCACAAATTTATTCTATCTCACATTCCTGTCTTTTGTCCATAGTTGGTTCCTCAACTGGATGAGAGTATATTCACATCCTTTTTAGAGTTTCAGCATTTCAGGTATCTTTTTTACTTCATAGTAGAATTTAGGTCAGTATTCCAAATTATTTAATGTCTAATCTTTAAATGTCATCATGCCTGGCCATAAATACCTTCATAAATGATAGAGTATCTTATAGAAATTTCTTACGGTGAGTGGTATGTTACTTAAAATATCACTGGAAAGTTGTGCCATGCAAGTATTTGCACATCTGTTTAAAAACATACAAATCACTCATCAAGTTTTAAATACTTGCTTGGCTGAGATCATGTACTATAAAATAATACATATTTAGGCAGGGAAGTAGAAAATATCAGATAGAGAAACAGGCATGCATAGTTTGTCTTTAGTGGACACTAAGAATCTTCTCTTTTAAAAAAGGTGGTTAAAGATAGAGAAGGTTATGCTAGCTTCAGAAGAACTGAGAGTTTAAGAAAGCTGCAGGAATCAAGTAGCAACCAAGGAGAACATGTTCAACAGGAGATAAAAGGAATATCAACACTTTGCAGAATTTCTAGCCATGGATACAATTTCAAAATTCCCAAACACGTTAGTGTTTAGGACCAAGCCCTTCCAGGGGTAAATCAGTGTAGTTTCACTGAATTAATTTGAGCTATACTGAAACAGTTTTTAAAGCAAATGTATTTAAATTTAAAATTTAGGTATTTAAAGAAAATATTTCTGTCTCTCCATGGCCTTCCAATATTATCAGCCCCTCTATTCCCTTGTCATGTCTATCCATTAACACTCTATAGATGTTGCTTTAGCTAATCTTCATGCATATTTAAATAAAATGTGCGAAAATCTAAGTTGCACTGGAAAGCAACCAAGTCCAAGCTGAATCTTTTTGGCTTTTGTCTTGCCATGATGTGATTCTTGCTTGAAGAATTCAATTTACTTTTCTGTATTTCAAGTGTGCACAAACAAATTAAAAAAACAAGCAAATATGTTTATGTACACTTCAGGGAACAAAAAGACCAATCTGAGGTCTTGATACTAATGAAGTATCAAGACATGCAACTACCTCAGAACTGCATCTGGTCTTTTAGAAAGTTTTTGATTCTCACAGAACTGAGATGTATCAGCTGCACAGAGCTGGAGATCATCTATTCAAGCCCTGGGTCAAAGAAAGGCCACCTACACTAAGTTGTCTTGAGCAGTGTTTGTGTTTTAAATATGCCCAAGGATGGAGACTCCACAATCTCTCTGGGCAAACTGCACCAGTGCTCAAACAACCCCAGAGGAAAAACATTTTCATATTTAGGTGTAATTACTTATATTTCAATATTTTTCTAATGCCTCCAATCCTTAACCTCTGAAGAAAGCCTGGCACTGCTTTATTTATGCCTATCCTTCAAGTACTTACACAAACGGGTAAGTTCTCCCTCTGAGCCTTTTCTCCAAGCTGACCTTCATAACAGAGATCTTCTGTTCCCTTCATCATCATTAGGACTGCTGGACTGATTTAAATTTGTTCATGTCTCTTGTACTGGGAAGCCTGGAACTGGAGACAGCACTCCAGGAGTGGCCTCACCAGCACTGGACAGAGGGGAAGGATGATGTCTAGTGGTAGTGGTGGTTCTAATGCAGCACAGGAAGTTGTTGGCTGTCTTTGCTACAAGACCTCCTTACTTGCTCATGTTCATCTTCCTGTCCTCAAAAGAAACCTCACGTCCTTCTGAAGAATTCCTTTCTGTCCAGCCAGCCTTCAGCACTTTCTTGTGCACTGGTCTTTTGCTGCTGATGTACCTACAGAAGCCTCTCGTTACCTTTTATATTCCTCACCAAATCTAAATTGAATGAAATTTGTTTTTCTTATGTCCCTCTCTGCATCTTTAAGTAATACCAACATTTCTCCTGGGTCGTCTTACCCTGCTTCTAATTCTCATATGACTCATTTTTTTGTCTCAAATTTGTCAGCAGATTCTTGGTCATCCACACAGGCCTCCTGCTGCCATTTTTTATCTCCTGAATTTTCCCATTCAAGTTCAAGAACAAAGTAGATTAATATTGAACTTGGAGGACATTATTATTGCAATTCAAACAATTTCTTCTAAACCTCTCCACCACACTCATGTTTCCCCTTGGACTCTTCTAAGAGGTTCCCTGCTTAAGTCTGGTCCTCTGAAGCCCATGATTATGATCTTGCTTTTTGCCTTGCTTCTTCCTTTCAGAAGGGATGACTCCACCACTTCATGGTCACCACAGATGAAGGATTCTTTTGATTTGGTGAGTTTCTTGGATGGGTGGGGTTTGCATCACAATCTCTCCCCATTAGAATTATCTTTTACTTAGTCAGACACAGTAACTGTGTTGTGATTTCAACACAATTAATAAGTTGGCTTTCCTTGTGGCCTGGAAATTCAGCATTCTTCATGTTTATTATCAGGGAATACATTCTTCTTCCTGTCTTTGTCATCTTCCCCCTAGGTCTGACATAACACCTGGACAACAGTAGCACCTCTTTCTTATCTCAAGGTCCTGCTGTAGAACATTACTTTCCAGGTATCCACAGAGGTATACTTGGGGTGGGGGAGGAGGAGGGCTTCAGTGGTCAGTTGTCACAGATGCCATCTCTACCTTAACTTGGGGTGATTTTTGATCAGTGATATGCCTATGAGCAGTTTCTTCTTTACACAGTTTCCCACAATTGGGAATTATTGTCTGGATGTATTACCCAGGATGTATCAACCAGACCTCACCTCTGCCAGGACTGGAGTTAGCACCATCCTCCTGTGCTCAGCTCATGGCAGAGTCCCTCTGTTGCTTTAACAGTGTTTGAGACAGGCAACCGTGGTCTTTAAGTCCTTACACCACATCAGCCAGGACTAAGTCCTGAGCAGTGGGTGTGTCTTCTACTTGAATGAAGAGAGCTTCACCTGCTTCTTGATTAGGAGGTCATGGCAGATACCAACAACACCAATCACGTTCCTCTGCCTTCTTAGCCCTGAGCCAAACGTCCTCAGCTGTCTCCTGTCCATTACCAGCTCATCTAAAAGATCCCAACACAGGGCACAGAAACTGCTGCACAAAGTCCTGCTTCTACTGGCTCCACCTGCAACCTGTGCTTCCAGTATTTGTACAAATAAAAGTAGAAACTTCAGCAACACAGACACTTAGGGATACCAATATATTCTTAGAAGCACAAAGGTAATTGTCTGGAGACAACCATACATTTTCCTTGAAATTAAAAAAAAATTATAACAATTCTATAAGAAAGAAGTATAGTTGAAGAAATAAGAATACATTTGGTCTAAATAGTAGGGCAAATAAGGTTGTCCTCCTTAATTAAATAGCTCATCACCTGTTGTCACCTCTTATGTTTATTTGTAGAGCACTACAACCTACTTTCCTGACTGCAAGCAGAAAAAAACCAACTTCCTTCTCCACTTCTAATCACAGCTGCTCAAACTGATTCACAAATTAAATAATTCATTTGGAAAATACTAGTCTTTCAGAGGTAATTTGAAAAGAAATAGTGTTGATGAGTTCTTTTTTTGATGATTGTTCTGGTTATTCTATTGCTGGAGTAGTCTCAGGAAGAGCTAATTTCTTCAAGCTCAGGTTAGTTGCTGAATGACTAATTTGATTAATGTTTATTAGTTATTCTTTTATTGAAAATTTAGTTTTTCCATATATCATATTTCTCAAATATGAAATTTTAATACCTACTAATAATTTAGAGATATATTTTTCACAGCAGGTCCACACATAGAATATGCCCAAAGGTAGTTAGAAAAAGCTTCCTAATGTAAAATTTGCATGAATTTAAAGCTATTGATTCAGTGAAGACACCAGTTAAATGCCCAGTTGTTACAGGCTGCAGATACTTGCAGATACAGTGCTACATAGACTGGTAAGTTTAGAGATAAGGGGAAAAAATGCAAAGAAAAAAAGAAAAAAGAAGAGTTTATATTTTTTCACTGCTATATTTTTTTGTGAATTAAAAACCACTATTTCTTAATATAAAGTTGTGAGGATCATTGGAGAAGGAAAGCACATATGATACATTTTTAATCTAATACTATTTCTGTATTGAGACAAATTAAATAAGAAATAACACTTTCTATGTTGCAATGCACACAGCAACCTATTACACTGCGAAAAGATTGTGATACCTTTGTTCTACAAGCAGGAACCACTAAATAATTGCTCTAGTGAAAAAGAAACAGAAGTTGATGTTTATTTCTCATTTTAATTAGGTAGCAATTGAAAAATCAGTTCTCTTTTCTACTCTCTTAATTAGGAAGAAATCCATCAGAACTGAACAGTGTAGACATCTTAGGAAAACTTTAGCCCTTAAATCCAGGTTTGCATTGGGGGTTTATGCTGAGTTATTTAGACATGAAATAATAACTGAAAATTATATTCTTCAGTCACAGTAATGGTAAAAATGTGCCATAATCTTCACCTTAATTTAACTATATGACAAGGAAAAACAATTTTTTTCCTTATTCTGGTACATCTGTGTCCTTGTTCATCGGTCTTCATAGCATAAACATAATCTCTACAGAAGAATATAAACAACTCATGGACAGTTCACATACTCATAATTGTACAACAACTCTTCTGTCTTGTCTTTCAGTCTTGTATTACCCCAGACACAAAAATGGACACAGCCCTGTCAAAAAGACTATTAGTTTACCAATAAATTGGGACCTTATTTCCAATTACTCTGTTTGCTACCACTGTTACTGCCATTGATTTAGGAAAAGTAACATTTACTCAAACTTCCTTTCTTTTGAAGCAGAAACTGTTTACCCTGATAAAGCTGGAGTGCAAAGCGACTTTATGTGAAAAAAATCTTTCATTATGACTGAACTTTCTCAATTCAGTCAATATGCCTAAAATGGTAAGAACTAAAGGTGCATTAGTCAAAAAAATTCTGTTCTCTTAGAGAATAGGGAGATTGGTGCCAAAATGAACCAATTGCAAAGGATTGATGCAATTTTGAACAAAAGCAAGTTGGTAAGTTACTCAGAGAAGCATTGAGGATTGCCCTTGATCTGTCTGAAAATTGTTCATAATTTTCCCATTCAAACATGCTTTTCTCATCTATAATTATCTACAAATTCAAGAAATCAAGATTTCACAAGTAAAAGGTCTGAGACCCTTAATTACAATGCATCATGACCAAAGTTTTAGTTCAATGAGGGGTACACTTTGAAGACATTTTTCATTGTTGAAACATTGAGTAGACGCAACCCAGATATTATTTCAGGTCCAGGAGAAACCCACTAAAAACCTGTTTTTTGAAACAATATCTGAAACAAAGTCATCTGCTTTCTAAAACAATGTCTGAAAAGAGATAGAAATTCAAGAAGAGTGTTTTTTTCTAGTTCATAGGAAAGAAATAGATGCAGAAAAAGATTATTTACTCTTCACTACTTCAAAAAGTGAAGGAAACCTCTGATAAGGATGGAGGTGGTAACTCTGCATCCTGACCAACTCAACAAGGTTCATTCTGCAGATGCAGCTGACTAGAGAGTTATATCTTATCTGCCCAGCAGGCTTGGGATTACTAGGTAAAGGTGGGAGTTCTGTGTGCATACCCTCAAACCACAGGCTGGTAAAGAGATGGTCAAACACTGAGAACAAAAGAATGGAGCCAAAACCACAGACCCTTAAACTACACCTTTCTGTTTTTTTCTCCTGGAAGGCAGTAGAAATGGCTTGGATAGGGTTTTGTCACTTTTTTTTTTTTACTGTACCTTGTAGGAATAAAAAAAAAAATACAGAATAGAGCACTATCCATTTCCTTTTCGTTAAAAATAGGATAGAGATGTCCTTTCTAACATAGCAACACTTATTGTAAGAAACAAGTTGACACTTGTTCACATTAATTGTGCTAATGCCCTCCAGAGGGTAAGAATTGTTTTAAAAAACTTTCAACTAAGAAATTTCCAAAGGTTAATTAGTTGTATTCTAAATTAAATTGTCCAGAAGACAACTTAAGTGAAGATCATAATTGAAAATTTTACTACAAATAATATTTGTATCTAAATTTTATTTGTGAGATCTCAAATTATCATGTTTCTGTGATTTTTTGATACAGAGATGGTATCAAAGGCACATCAAAGTATAAGACTTACCAGTCTAGTGTGGTCTAAGTAGCTGTCAAATTCAGTGCTGCGAGTACATTTTGCAGAAAAACTGTGGGTTGTTTGGGAATTTTTGCTGCTGTTATTTTCTTTCCATGAATCACATATTTCTTACAAAAATTATTGCAGTCTCAAACTATTTGAAGCTTTAGTTCAAAATCTGTAGGTATAGCTATTCCTCCGCAACACAGTTAAATGATAAGAATAAAATATTGATATTCCTATTTGTTTGGGTACTTCCTTATCTTGCTACCATTACCCCAAAAGAGCAGGGGAGAAAAAACCCTGTATGTTAAGGACACTCATGCAACAGGTAGAAGATGGAGGATGAAAATCTTCAATCTTTTTAGAAATGTCGGTAGTTCTAGTAAAGCACAATAATGCCTACAGAATGCATGTCATGTTAAACAGTCAGGATGCTCCATCACTGCCATTAAAACATTTCCAAGCACTTCATAACCTCCAGGAGTTCCCTGACTGCATAAGTGATTCAAACTGAGGCATAGACACAAGGACAGGATTACTCTCCTCTTCTGAAGCAGAGATCAGAGATAAGACAGCTTCAGAGGACACCCAGACTTTGTTATTTCTGCAGTCCCTTCTTTTCACCTTTCAAGTTTTTCCCAATCTTTACAATTGTTCGAAACAGGCCTGATTTATATATTTTCTTTCCTTATAAATCCTAATTTTGCAAATTTATTCTCTTAATTACTTTGTGTCATAAAGCTTCCCTTGTAAATTCTGTCTTGACCAGAAATTCATGTTTTCTCCTTCTATTACACTGTTGTTTGTTTCTGTCATTTGCCATGTTGCTGTGTTGTTGGTTTAACTACTAATCAACATTGTTTTAAGTTGTATATCTTGCACCCCTCTTTGCTATCTATTATACCTTGTAATTTTTCTTGCTGTTATCTTGCTAGCACAGACACAATTCATAGTCAGCTCTCCACACGCATGGCAAAACATAGTTAAAAAACCTAAATGGAAAAAAACCTCTTACAATCCCTTCTCAATTAATAGCTTTATGAATTTTAGCACCCGTTTTTTCTATAAGCAAATTATTCTCTTTTATCAGTATTCATTCTCTATGTGTGAAACTTCCTCATCAAAAATATATTTCCATAGCAATCAATGACCCACTTCATAGATTGTAAAATAATAATTTCACTTCCACTATATCATCCTAAGTATCTTCTTCTTAAGGCCCATTACTGCTTTCAGCAAAGTGAAGTTCCAATGTCAGATCAGAATTTCTGTATGATATTATTCATAAAAGAAAACATCTTACTCAATGTTCTTTGAAAGATGTCACTACGTGACATCAAGATATCACACAGTTTTTCTATTTACTTCCCAGACATTGGCACTAAATAAGCAGCAATAGAAGAATAGTAGGAACACAGTCTTGTTAAAGATCTTCATCTTTCACAAGGTTGTTTCCAGAAAATCTAATAACTTATAGACAGCTGCAATAATTAAGTATTTTGCTCCTGTATATACATTATCATTTCTGACATCATTTATGTTTACTTCTGAATTATTTCCATGTCGTGCTTTTAAAGAGATTGTTCATCGCAATTCATCAAGAGTATCTACATTAAAGCAACATACACTATTTGTTTTCTTGAATCAGATTCTCCATGAATCTGTTGAAAGGGGAATTTCTTGAAAGATAATGCCTGCTTTTGGCTGCCTGGTTCTACTGCTCTCCGGGATGCAGTTTGCCCTCTTGGCTGCCTGAGCACACTGCTGGCTCACAGCACCCCAAGAGCCTGTTCTACAAGGCTGATCTCCAGCCAGTCCCCTCCCAGCACATATTGGTGTCCAGAGTTACCTCTTTCTAGGTGCATATCTGTCATTTTATCTTGATAAATTATGCCACTTGTGACTGCCCAATGCTCCAATCTACACAGATCCCACTGCAAGACCTCTTATGCCCCAGGAGTCAACTGCACCTCCCAGTTTTGTGTCATCAGCAAAAACTTTAATGGTGTGTACAATTGCTGCATCCAAATAATTTACAAAAGTATTAAACAGAACAAGTCCTTAGGCTGAGCTCTAAGGAATATTGCTGGTTTCAGTTAACTGACCAGACATACCTCTTCTCCTGATTCCTTCTAGGACAGAAGTAATTTTTGCAGTAGCCCTGAGGAGCTGGAGCCTGGTGCCATGTGGGTGATTATTATTCTGTACTATCTCATGTCAATTTCTCGGGGCAGGGGTAAGGGAGTCTCTGGCTTCAGAGAAGCACATGGTTTTCTGGCCAATGTGTGGCAGGGTAGGGGTACCATAGTTCTGCCACAGTTAATTGTCACCCAGCATCCATGGTAAGCATTCTTGCATGTGAATCACACTCTCTGCCTTGCAAAGGACCACTCTTCTCGAGCTTTGGTGCTGTGATCACTTCTCTGAAAAGCCTGTTCCAGTGCCCAACCACCCTCTAAGTGAAGAATCTTTTTCTAATATTCAACATAACCTCCCATGAATGCAACTTCAGACCATTCCCTTGGGGTCTGTCACAGGTCACTACAGAGAGATTATCAGTGTCTGCCCCTCCTTTTCACTGAAAAGGAAGTTGTGACTGCAGTGAGGTCTCCCCTCAGTCTCCTCCAGGCTGAACAGACAAAGTGACACTCCCCAAACAGATTCACCTTAAGGCCCTTCATGATCTTCCTTACCCTCCTAACAATTAACTCCCTCCAAACTCTCTAACAGCTCAATGTCTTTTTTTGTATTGTGGCACCCAAAACTGCCCCCAGCACTCAAGGTGAGGCCACCCCAGTGCAGACAGAGCAGGACAATCCCCTCCCTAGCCCAGCTGGCAATGCTGTGCCTGATGCATCCCAGTGCAGAGCCCCAGTGGTGAGCAGAGTTTTCCAGAGGCTGTCACACAACAGGGAATGCAATACATCCACTCAATCCCGTATTCTCTGGTCCAGGTGTCTATGAGAATATTTTTGAAATTAGTCCCACTGTCCAACTCAATGTTTTCAGGGGTGCCATGTCACCACAGTATAATGGACTATTAAAAACCACGTTGAGGGCAATAGGTGGTAAGACCTGCAAACATTGGGATGTACATTTAGCATAGCCCACAGTTAATACCTTAAGTTTACAAAAGTAAAAAATATTTCCACACTTTACACAAGACATCCCTTGGAGATGATTCTTGAATTGACACAACCTGAGAAAGCACTATTTTTTTTCTGAATACCTTCTTACTAAATAGTATAGATGTACTGTGATTACTTTTTTTCCTGACTCTATAATTTAACTTTTTTTTTTTTATTAAAGTGAACCTTCACTCTATTAATTGTTGGTTACTATTCATATGTAGGAGGAGAGTGTCTGGATAGGACCCAAAGGCAGTTAACAGAAATTTGTGTTAACATATTAAGAAAAAGACATTTTGCATGTAAGACTTGACCAAAATGAAATTAAATGCATAACCAATGACTTAACTGTTGGTTGTTTACCTTTCTATTCCTTAAGGAACATCTATTTTTCACAAAACAACTCCTGAAAACACTTTGTCTTTGAAATAGTTGTTTAGGTTTTGGGTTTTTAAACTTATATCCAAATTCCACTAATACTGTGGATCACTCACATACATTCAGAGAAAAAAATCTCATTTAGAGGTATCAATATATTCCCCCAAAGACATGTAGAATATTAAGAGCAGAGGTAATTGTATCTAGAGGAGTCTTTTCTGCAAGGAACTGTCCAGTTGTGAAAAATCATTAAACAGAAAAGGGGACATTTAGAGAAAAATAAAATAATACTCTAAGACATAGAACATCCCATTTAAGCAGCATTTAAGTGCTGCTTAAAACTTTGTAAATCACAAAAGCAAATAAAGAAAATAGCCAGCTCTGGCACTGTAAAATTTCTCTGCATGTTCAAACCCATAAAATTATTTTAAATGACACCTTTGTTTCTACTCTGTTATAAAAAATGCTGGATGACCCTGGTTGTCTTAATCTCACATTTCAGGCTGTTACATGTTATTCTGTTTTCTGCTCATAGGAGTAAAATTTATTCTCACTGAATTGAGGAAAAAACCTCACTTTACTGAACAGTCTATGTTTAATTTGTGATATCCAAAAGATAATCAAGAATCTAGTCTGATGAGACCCTGGAGTGAGAAAGAGGAATAGGACCTCAAGAATGGGACTGATCTTAGGGTTAAATATCCCACCACATTACAAAATATGAGGGATGGATGCTCTTTCTTACTCAGCTGATGAGACCCTTGAAAATAATGTGTTTGGCAAACCATCCTTTTAGTGTATTGCATACACTGAGATTATATCCTGATCTGACTTTCTTAAATATCCCATACTAAGTATGATTTAATTGCACTCGGCATTTTTCTAAATTAACAGTATTAAGGGGACTTTGTGCCTGTCAACAAATTTTAATTGCGTTTTCTGACACTACAAGCAACTGGCCAGGAATTTGAATGACAATAGTAAAAATAGACACCTAAATATATACATATACCTGTCTATTTTTTAACATCTTATATTGGTTCTTTCATACATATTTTTTTCCAGTACTAATGACTAGGAAAAGGCATTATTACCAATGAAGGGTTATATGAGAAGTTAAAGAGTTTTTGGAAAACACTGAAAATTTCAGGTACACTCTGCCAGTAAAATGATTGCAGTGCATTTTGCTTTTCACTGTATGAGATTGAGTTGTTCCCTCTCTTATTTGGTCGTTACCATTTCCCAAACAGTGGTAACAATGAACAGATTCCTAAAGGGCATGAATAGAGAAGTTATATCGAATCTGTATGAAAGGATAGACTGGTTGCTCCATTTGGCTTCATGGATTAAGGACATTTAGTGGTATACAGTTCAAAATTGCAGCTATAGGCAAGATAAATTAAGTTACTGATGAAGTAATGAGTTGCAGATAACCAATAATTTTCAAAGGAAGAATTTATTGAGCAAATGTGGGACACAGTAAAAGAAATTGCATCTTCTGTCAGTAAGAAAACAAGCCCAAATTCTCTGACTGAAGACACAGTGTGAAAAGGACAAACCCCACCACTGTAGCTGTTTTCATGGAAACTTGACAAAGAGACAGCCACTAAAAAGAAATCAGAGAAGATAAATGACCACCGATTTAAATAAAAAAACACCAAATAGCTCAATTAATCCAAGAAACAGCTAACAAATTTCTCTTTCCCTCTGCTCCCCTGGAAGCTCCAAAGCAGTGCCTATATGCATCCATAACATGCTGCACCCATTGCATCATCTGAGAATTCAGTTTCTCATTTTCCAATACCTTTTTTCCTCCTCTCCTCTGTCTTTCCTCCCCATGCCCCCAAAAAATGAATTCTGTTAAGGATGACTTGAAAAATACATCTCACATGATGTTACCTTTCCCCTGCTTTTATCTGCTTTTGAACATAAGGTCAGGACCTCTGGAATGGGAGAAGTGCCCTGGTGATAGAAAGGATGCTTGTACTAGAGGTTACCTTTCTCTAGCTGCATGAATAAGACGTTACAATAAGCCATGGCAACGGAGGATCACATTTCTTATTATTTATTCATTACATTATTATAGTAAAAATGTTCCAGAGGCTGTCAGCAAAGATCCAGCCTTCCACACCATCTACCTCCCATTCAGGAGCAGGTTTTAAAGTCAAAACAAATCACTTGCTATATTTCTAGGCAAACCACTAGTCTTCTTTTATAAAGCTTCTGATAGAGGAACCAAAAATATCCTTTTCTTATCTTAGCTTTTTTATTACAAAGGACAGAACAAATAAAGAGTTTAAGAAGGAACATAAAAAGTAGGTCTGGGAGAAAAAAAAGGCCAAGATTTTGCAAGGCTTAATTAAAATAACTTCCAATAATAGTTTTCTGTCCCAGGAGTAGAAATCTTTTTCTGTGAAAGCTCTGCCTCTTGAGTGTTAAATTTTTAAGTAGACCGAATATGTCCTCACTTATGTTGGTGTTGAGTGGTGCTCCTCAGAGGTCCATCCTGGCACAACTGCTGTTTAATGGCTTCATCAGTGGTGTAGACAGTGGGATTGAGCTCACCCTCAGCAAGTCTGCAGCCAAAACAAAGTTGTGGGATGCAGCTGACACTCCTGAATGATGAGATGCCATCTACAGTCACCTCAACAACTTCAAGGAGTGGGTCCATGGAAACGTTATGAGGTGCAGGACAGCAAAGTGCAAGGTATTGCATCTGGGTTGTAGCAATCCCTGGTATGAACACAGGCTGGAGGATGAATGAGAGCCAAGAATTACTTGGGAGTGCTGGTGGAGGGGAGGCTGGACATGAGCCACCAAAATGCTCTTGCAGCCCAGAAAGCCAACTGAATCCTAGGCTGCATCAAAAGAAGCATGGCCAGAAGGTCCAAAGAGATGGTTCTGCCCCTCTTCCATGAGGAAAATATAAGAAAGTGGGGTTTGTTCTGCCTGGAAAAGAGAAGTCTCTGGGGAGACCTTGAAGTGACTTTCTGATACTTGTAGAGGGCTCATAAGCAAGATGGGAACAAATATTTTAGCAGGGCCAATTGTGATAGGATAAAGGTTTTAAGCTGAAGGAGGGCCAATTTTAAATAGATATAAGGAATATTTTTTTTTTTTTAACCATGATGATGGTCAGATAGGTTTTCCAGAAAAGTTATGGTTGCCCTATCCCTGGAAGTGTACAAAGTCAGGTCGGGCCAGACGAAAGTCTGTGGCAAGGAAACCTTATGCTTTGTGAAGAGGACCACAGTAGGAGATACTGAGATTTACAGTAATCAAACTGGACATTTGTAAAATGTGATGGAGCCATGAGTGCCGAGGGAGTTGGCTGAAATAATTTCAAGCCCAGTCTCAATAAACTTTTATCATGGAAATTTGGAGAACTGGAGGAAAGCAAATGTCACTCTTGGCTGCCAGGAGGGCAGGACTAGGGTACTACCCAAGGAACCACAGATGAGTCAGCTTCACCTCCATTTGTGGGAAGGTTAGGATTCAAGAAATTCTTGAAACCATTTCTGCCGCCGCCCCTTGTGTGCCCGGCTAGCTGGATCATCATGGGCCGCGACACTTCCCCACTAGAGCCGACAGCACGGGGCTATTTGGCTCCCTTTGGGGTGGCACAGGCTCGCTGGTGACATCAGCTCGAGCATCCTTAAAAGGACAAGCAGAGATTTCAGCTCTGCTGTCCTGGAAAGGACAGGAAGTGGTAGCTCTCATAAGGAGGTGCTCCCAAGGAGAGGCAGGAGTCAGGCTTCTTGTCAGAGAGGTCTTTACTCCATGCAGTTCCAGAGAAAAAAACCCTTAACAAGGCACAGCACTTTCTTTTATACTGTAGCTAAGGGGTGGGAATTTCAGACAGACCAATGGGTGAAGGGATTGGAACAGTTACCAATCAGGGAGAGGATCGGAAAGTAACCAATCAGGGAGACAGTACAAACAAGGAAGTACCTGGTGAACCAATAGCAAATGGGTACCTGGAATACATTAACTGGGGGTTATGTAACTTCTAATTGGCAAAACTTCTGGAAAAGTCCTTGGGGAGCCATTTTGTTTGCCTAACAACCATTATAGAACATAAGATGAAATATATAAAACTATACAATACATTAAACTAAACACCATCTGCCCTCCAAGGAAGTTCAGTTTCCCTTGTGGTAGCTTTCTGGGCTACCACACATTTCTGTGCACAGGAAGGACAAGAAGGTAGTCAGTAGTAGTCAGCATGACTTCATCAAGGGGATGTAATACTCAACCAACCTGATAACCTCTTACAATAAGATGACTGTCTTGGTATTTGAGGGGAGAATAGGATATGTTATACCTTGACTTTCAACATTGTCTCTGATACCATCCTAAAAAACCTTTTTGTTGTGAGATTAGCTGAGCGCAGTAACAGGTTTCCCAGAAATTTTTTGAAGTTTCTATCCCTAAAGACTTTACAAAAAGTACTGTAAATGATCCTGGGTGACCAGGTGATCCTGCTTGAGCAGAGTGCTTGGGCAAGATTATTTTCAGAGTTCCCTTCCAACCTCAGCCATTCAGTGATCCTGAAACACTTACAGAAGTTCTTGAGAAAGGAGTCTCCTTAAATCTGAGAATGTGATCAGTAGTTTTCAGAATCCAGATCCAAATAAGAGAAATCTAATGCGTTAATGGATAGAGAACAGAAAAAAGGCCACTGTCTTGAATTTTATCCCTAGAACTCACTGTGGTGGTGCATATCCCACAGACACACTGCCCTCTTTCTCATGTCTTGGTCAAGGTACCACCAGTCAAGCTCTGTGTGGTATCGAGTGCTACAACTGTGAATTGTAGCCCTAGTGGAATGTTTGTTGCTGCACTTTGGGAAGAAAGCCCAGTAGTTACTGACTTGGGTATGGAAAGAATGGATACTTACTGAGGATCTAGACTATCATTTTTCAACCCTATTGGAGCAGCAGTCCTAAGTGAAGTCCCCTGAACTCTCCTGAACTGCAGCAGGTTGGGCCAGCACCTCCTCATGAATGGAATGCTTCTCAGATCTCACAAGACCTTCAAGTCTCTGGTACTTGAAGAATCATTGCTGATGAGTAGACTGAAATTCTAATACTCACACTCACACAGATCTCCATGCTCCTCAGTGTGCAATCCTTGTCTGTTTGGAAACACAAAAAGTGATGTGACCGTTTCACTTAATCTGGGTGGGACTTTTAATAAGGACCTTTATACACACAGGAAAAGTGTACACATCACTTTAGCTCTGTGTCTGTGAATTGATTATGCTATGAATATTACTATCTCAAATCTATACATAAGTCATTGTTATAATTGTACTCAACCCTGTCAAATTACTTTGTGTTAAAGTAGTCAATAATTAAGCACCTCTAAACTCTTTTGTACCCTTATCTTTGCATTTATATCCTTAACCCCTTTCTCATTCCCAGCTTCTCTGTAAAATATTCCCAATTGCTTATAGTTTGATATTTCTTTGTATGCTTTAACTTGTGTAATAAGTAATAGAGTGAACCTTGCCATCAAACTCTGTTACATCACATTTCCACATATTTATACCAAAACCTGCTTTTGCCAAATTTTTGATGGGGTGTCTTTAAACAGCCAAACCCCTCATTCACTAAACTCTCAGAAAGCAAATGTACAAACATCAACACTCAGAAGTGTGAATGAAGTTTTCTATTGAAAAACTAAAATTTCCACTAGCAATGGCAGTGAGGGAACAGAAGGAGCACAAAGTTTAAAGTGCCATTTGATATTGAACCCTGTGGAGGAACCGAAAGAATCAAGGAACATTAAATATGACCACATGAACAGGTTTCACTCTCATTTGTGATGGAATATCAGGTCTCATTGAGATGATCAGTTACACAGTTTTACATTTTGTGTGAGGTGCCAATAAGTTTTGTTATGCCTCAAAAAAATTGTTGTCAGAGGCATGCCGTTGTGATATATGCCCTGAAATAATTCATGTTTTCTCTGCTGTATTAAATGTTATAATGTTTGATCATATAAACCTAAAGTTTTACCACAATAAAAGTTGTCGGGTTGGGAGTCTTGGAATGTACACCTTGAGATTGTATCCCTGCTGCCAGGATTTGCAATAGAAAGACAGGTGGACTCACGAATCAGATCAATATGGGACCGGTGATGAGGGCAGTTACTAAGACCATCAGCACCAATGCCAAGGATAACATCTGAATAGAACTCCTTGGAAATCTCTTCAAGCACCCATCTCTGTCCAGAAAACTATTCAGCAGTCCAGCAACGCTGAAAAGATTTCGGATGAATGTGCAACAAGGACTGGACACCGAATAGACTGTTGCAATGTGGCCCCCAGGCAGAAAAGCAGTATAAGAACTGGCCGCTCCGAGCAGACTGTGTGAACCGGGGGGTGTACAGGGCGGTAGAGACTGTACACGTGGTTCACTCAGCGCCGATCCTGGGCTCGGCTCTGCCTTTTGTTGTGGCTTCCTGGCATTTTGTCAGTCGATTTCAGAATAAATGTATTTGATTCATTAAGTGGACGTTCTAATACGTTTCATTTATAACACCGTGGAGGGGTTGCACATATGTTCCATGTCCAGGAGGCAACAAGGAGAAGATGGAGGAAAGCCTTGTCTCTGGAGAGACTTCTCCAGGCCAGCATTCCCTGTCTGACATGGGACAGGCAGCAAGGGAGCACAGAACACGCTGTACCCCAGAGACACTGTACAGTCAGACAGCAAAAGGTCTATACCAATGCACTGCAGTGGGACACTGGACTGGGACAATGGTCTCCTGTCAGCAGGCAGCCTTTGGGAGGAGCTGGGAGCATAAAAAGTAACTGCACCCCCAAGCTCCGGGGGTGTTCTGTCCCTTGCCTTTTGACTCTTTGGTATCTTTTCGAACTTGCTTTTGGAGTCCTGCCTGTTGGCTCTCCTGCTCTCTCTGGCTCCTGCTCGCCCCCATGTCTGTCCTGCCTCCCCGTGTCCCTGACCAGTGCCCTGCCTGCTCCATCTCTACCTCCCTGCCTGAGCCCCCTGCATCCAACCCTGCCTGCCTCCGTGCCTGCCCACCACCGTGATCCTCGTTGTGAGCCAGTCCAGGCTCCTGGAGCCCCTGCCCAATCCCCCCTCACCCCGTGTCCATCGCCGCAGGAGCTGTGCCCAGGCCGGCAGCGAGCACAGCCCCCCTCGGGACGTTGATGGCACTCCCCGACCTCTGCCTCTCTCTCCTCCTCACTCTCGTTTTTTTTTCCTCTTGCTCTGTCTTTTCTAGCCCTCTTTAGTGGGGTAACTCCTCTTTATTTTGTCTTTTCGTTATCAGTAAACGGTTCTCAGATACAATGTTTACCCTGGTTGTCTAATTTCATTCCTGACTACCTATTTTTAGAAGAACTCCTGGCAGTTCCCCACAGTGGAGCATGACATTTTGGATGACAGATTTATTTTTTGTCCATATGTGTGCATTTTAAAGGGCAACTGTTCTTATTTGCCAACAGACTTTAATAATTATCCAGAAATAATTATTTTTTGTTTTCAGAGCTGAGCTAAGGATCTAATATTGTTAACATATTTAAGTTTAAATTCATAACATTTGATAACACTTGTCAGTAAAAATTAATGCCTAAAAATCTACAGGGTAAATATTCATGATCCTTCACATTTATTTTAAAATATGCTTTTCTAATGATGATAAATTTAAAATTATGCCATTCATGTGATGCAACAGCTGATTTTTTAAAAGTCAGCAATGTGAGAGCAAAATTTTAGTTGCTACATAATCCTAAAAATGTGGAGGCTATCCAGAGTTTTCAATGTATTTTCTAATGTTATCGCTGTGGCCTCTCCCACGCATTTGGAAAATCTGGTCATGACAGTGAACTCCAACCTGCATTTTATAAATAAGGTCTGGTTCTCCCACTTCAGCTTGAGCACCCCTGCCTCTCCTCTCCTGGCACTGCTCAAAAACCAACATCGGCATAAGATATTTGGCTGTTACCCAAGGGATATTGCATTGCAATTTGGCCTCAAATACATCCCTAATTAGGGGAGGCTATACAAACTGAGTATTCTCTTCTGAAATATTATTGTTTCAACAAGATCGAATTCTCTCCCTTACATGGCAGAAAACCACTTCTATTAAGATTATGGCATACCTATATCATGGTCACATCATGTCACATAACAACAATCATTTTTGAATGTCTCAAGGATGTGGAACAGAAACTGCCTCCTGAACCACCATTTAAAACATCAGGAAAAGAATTTAATTTTCTGCATTACAAATTAAAGTTCTCTGTCGTATTTCTGCTCCAGCTAGAAAAGCTTCTATCCAATTCATCTATTTTTGTTATAATTCTTCTGCAGGTCTCCTAGTCCAAAAGTGCAGTTTAAAACATGATACCCCACAGGTACCTGGTAACTCTCTGTGGTGTCCTGTGTTCAACAGAGGGGATAGGTACTTTAATAGAAACAAAATTACTACACAGCTAACAGTGTTGGTATGGAACAGATTATGATAATGCCTTTGCGTGCTGGAGAGTTGCCAACACATTTCTGGTTTCTAGGTTGTCTGAGACTGAACCTAAAAGTTATTGTACTTACACAAATCCCAAACATTTAATCTGTAACCTGTTTGTCGAACTTAAATATTTACCTTTCAAAGATAATTGTCTTTACAGATAAGTATCAGTTGTGGTGTTTGGGGTTTTCTGGGTTTTTTGGGTTTTGTTTGTTTGCTTATTTTTTTTAATTGGTTTCAGATATGAGAACAAGATTTGCTTGTTCAGTCTGAATTCAGCCAAAGATTTTCTATATTTGGCTATATCTCAGACACAGAGTCCTGGATGTGAAAGTACTTTGCTTAATTCAGAATACGAACACTTTAATACATGTATGTAAACTGATAATTCTCAGAAAATTCTTTGTGGTTTCTGTCCATTTATATTCATCCAGGGCTGGACAGATGATGTTAAGAAAATGTTAGCTTCTTGTCACAATTCCTAAGTTCTTGTCTGATTAGTTGAAGCACTGGACACTATGAAGAAAAGACATTGCGAGTGATATATTGAGGATATCACTTGCTGTATTTTCCATGTGAAGAGCTTGATGAGATTACAATCTCTTTGGTCTCCAATACTGTATATGCATTAAGTGGTGCCATACTGAAACAACAGATAGTGACCTAAATTTGAATTGAAGTACTAAATTTTAAAATAGCCATGTAACTTGCAAGATCTATGAGGATTTATCAGTGTACCTGCACTAAAATGGTCAGTTCTGCATGCAGGTGGGCATCATGGAGATCTGACCTGAAGATTATATTGGTCTCATCTCTAAAGATTTGAGTATATTCTGGAAACTCCAGGATATCCAGGTCTTTCAGATTTTTCTGATTTTAGTCTGACTGTGAATGCCACCAGAATAGGTACGGCTGGCAGCTAAAAGACTTAGTTATTTGACATTAAAGGATGCTGCTTCATGCAACTGTGCCAGAAGGCAAAATCCCTTTTTGAGCTTCAGGACTGACCCATAAGCCAAAAAGACAGCAGTGGTGGCAGTCCCATCACACCATTTGTGGGACAAAGTCCTCCAGATCTAATGTGATTTTACATGATGCTCTAGACAGCCTTTCTGCCTCACATTATCCCTGTGGTAAGCCTATAGACAGTCAAATTAGCCAGCAGTTGCTGCAAGCATTTGAAGATCCAAACTTGGCCACTAGAATCTGATCTTCCCTCAACAAGGATAATTTCCAACTTCATCAGCCATACCTGAGCTGTGCACTGGCTTATGATGATTTAAACACCATAGAATAGGATCACAAAATATAACTCATGTCAAAGAGGTTCTCAGTCTGAGTCTGGTTGTTGATCTAAATAAATCCTTCCTACAAAATTATAGAATACACCTAATATTTTTGAGTGTGATGAATTCTGAAATATGTGCATAATCTTGGTGTCTGTCCTTCAGGATATTGCCATAGCTCTTTTATAACCTTCCTCAGACGAAATTGTTTCAGATTAAATTTGTACTTTATTAAAGTTTAAAAAGTAAATAAACACAGTCAATTGGTGAAATACTTGAGGACCTGACTGATATATATACATATGATATATTTATTTGTACACATTGTTCCATCTTTTCTTGAATATACACGCAAATGCATAAATGTTTATAATGGAGTATGTGTATGCAGAACAATCTTATACTTCTAAATTATGTCAAGCTTGAAATTACAAGGAATTTTTACTGAATGTATAAGTACATTCAAATTTGCAAATTAAACAGGCTGAATTTGACATCAGCAGCTAAACTTACAGATGGCTTTAAAAAAGTATTTGGAAGAGGTCCTTTTCCACATAAAATTGTATAGAATGAATATTGCTACTGTAACAAGAAACCAAATCAAATTAATTTTACTACTAAATCTTTAAGGCTTCGATAGACTTAAATATTGGTGCCACAGATTACTTACTAGAACAAGGAGTTTATGCCAAGGAACAAACCAATGGGTTTTAAGATCTTGGAACTCCTCTCAGCATGTATTCATGGCACAAATTACAGAAATATTAAGTATAATTCTGAAAAGAACAGAACAGAGCATATTAGAAAAGAATACATTCAAGCAGAATATTTTGGTTGGAAAGGATATGTCAGCCATCATACAGTCTAACTGCCTGAGCATTTTAGGGCTGACCAAAAGGTAATGCATGTTATGAAGAACATTGTCCAAATGCTTAGAAAACCCAGGCAGATTTGGGGCATCAAGTACCACTCTAGGAGTCCTGTTCCAGCATTTGATCACACTGTCATTAAAATAAACAGGCTTCCTAAGGTCAAGAAATTCCTGGATGCAGCCTTGACCCATTCCCATGCATCCTATCACTGGATCTCAGGGAAAAGCACTTGGCAGCTCCCTCTCCAAGTCCTCTCCTCAGAAACCTGTAGAAAGTAATGAGGTCACCCCTCAACCTCCTGTTCTCCAAACTAGACAATAGAAAAATCTGGACTAGAAATAAGAAATAAACTCTTATTGGGCTTTAATCACCTGGAAAGAAAAGTTCAAGATTTTCAGAAGAGATTTTCATCATTGTTCACTTTTGCAGCATTCAGGGAATGTGACCCCTTAGGAAATTTTGGGACGAGGAGGAGGATAAACGCAGCAAGACTGTACTTGTGTCATATCAATGACTTCTCATCTCAATTCAGCTGTTTGAGTCAAAAGGTCAGGGCTATTAAGTTCCTGATTGCATTTCTGGGAAAGACAAAAACTTGTAGTAGCCTATCAACCACTCACCTAACCTTTGATTTTAAAATCAATCTGAACTGTGTCCTGCAGGTATAGCAGAGAAAAAAAAAAAACTCTATGAATTGAAAAATTTGGTTTTTATATTATATAGGACTATCTTTGCTTTTTGATCTTAAACTCTGTGGGAAAACTGGTGAATGAGCTTTTGGCAGAGAAACCATGTGCACACTAATCTTGTACCTACTGTTATTGCAAATCAAGCCAGTGACACAGTCTGTGTTCAAGACCAACCACTTTTGCATCATTTACCACACAGGCCATTAGATGCACTGTGATAGAGGAAGTTGTGTTTTTCTATGAGCTGCTCCTAAACCATGCAAATTTTTTAATAACCTCTTTCTACAACAGATATTAAAGTATCCATTGTAAGACTGCAGCCATAAAAAATGATTGTCAGACTGAAAATTTTTCTGCCTATATGAGAAATCTTCATGCTATATTTCAGTGTCAAAGGCACACTTTTAACAAACTACTCTGACTTATTCTTATCATCAGCATATCAAAACAGGTCCTTAAAAGTATTTTGAGAAAAACTTAAAGAGAGCACTACAGAACTAAGTCTGTTTTTACAATCAGGTTTCATACCTTTGGTGAATTCTTGTGCATTTCTTGTACCTTTGGCTTAGCAGAACTAACATGGGAAGCAGCATAAGATCCCTAAATTATATTTCTGGTAGATATTGTTCACTGTGAAGGAAGTGATTTAGTATTATATTGTAGTTCACTCTACAGTGTCTACCCCAGCTTCACAGTGTTTTGGAACAAAAATACAGTTCCAAGGCTGCAATGAAATAGCAGCAGATTCAGAGAAATGAGAGTCTGTTAATTAAGTAACTTAGATGTGTTTTGGATTCTTGGTTTCTGTACTTTATCCTATATTCATAGTCACTGAAATAGAAAAAAAACAGTCTGAAAAAATTCAGGATTTTTCACCAAGTTCATTAGACTGACCTCAAAATGAACTGTCCATGAGCACTGCATTGGGTAGCTAAATAATATCCAAAACTGAATATGTGTCTACTCCAATCCCATAGCACAGAGAAATATGTATCTCCTTCTGATTTGAAACAAGATCTAACCTAGAAGAAGCTACTCAGTAGTGCTGAAATTGGAAGCCTTTATGAAAAAAGAGAGGGATTTTGCATGAAGATATAGACAGAGGCACTCTGAAGGCTAAATTACTCTCTGCTTCCTTCAGTGCTCCTCTGTGCTGTTAGCAGAATAGAGCTGCAGAGATCCGTGGGAAAATTTTAGCCCTAAGCCAATGTACCAAAGTATTGCCACAATAAAACAGATATTGAAGAGAGCTAAAATATCTCACATATGTCCTTGTCAATCTGCTGCAAGTTAAAAGAATCTCTGGAATGTCATATTGTAGAGTTACACAACCTCAATGAATTTAGGTGATTCAGGAATGTGATTCAAAGTACTAAAACTATTAATTTGCTAAAATAATTCCCAGTTTTCTATTCTGCATTTTGTTTGTGTGGTTTTGTTTCTTTGTTTGGGTTTCTTGTGTGCATTTTTTGTTTGTTTGTTTGGGGTTTTGTTGGTGGTGTTTTTTGTTTTATTTTGGTTTTCTGTTTTTAGGGCTTTTTTATTTGTTTGTTTTGGTGGCTTGTTTTTTGGTTTTGTATTTGTTTTTGGTCCAGAATTCAGAGAAAAATATTCACATCCTTTAAAAAGAGTAAGCATAGGTTTTTCTGAGAATTATACCAGTGATCATAGATGCTCAGTGACTAAACAGAAGTTCAAAGACTTATGAAAGGTTACCATGAAGTAAACATGAGACAACAATTTCTGAACTGATTTTTCAGACAGCACCTTTTTCTATTATTCAACCTTGTTGTGGCAGACTGTGACACTTCTGCAGCCAAGCTGGTGAAGAGTGACAGCAGCCTGTACCAGCAGGAAGCCCATGCAGGTCAGTGCCTTCTGGAGCCTGAGGTGTGTAGGACAAGTCACAGCCATGCTGCTGCAACATAGTTTTAAAAGTTTCCCTTTTAAGCAAGCCCTACAGTGATCCTTTACTTCTCTCAGACTCTTAAGGCAGTTTTTGGTTGCATTACAGGTGCTGTATTTCTCCCTAGTGCTGTGCTCAATTAAGAAACTCCAAAGATAACTACTTTGTTAGTTGAATTTCTTGTCAGTGTCTAATAAAAAGGTGTCATGGTAGCTTCACATGTGATTAGACTTGATAAATTGAGAAAAGATGAGGACATAGGTTAAGCATACTTGAAAGCAGGCCTGTGTTGAGTACTTTTCTTCGTGGCAACTTTTGCCAGGGAAGAATTATCAGTAAAGTTCTGTATAAACCTCCAGTAGAGTCTTTAAGTTCCCCAAAATATTGTATTACTCATTATTTTAAAAGTTACAGGTACGTTTTCAAGATTATAAGTTTTTTTTCATGTTTGACTATCACATTTTATGACTGAAACTGTCTTGTTTGTTCAAAATCCTGTTTTGCATGCTTCATGCTGTATCCAATATCTTTGTTTTGTGGCTTAATATTTTCCTTTTTAACAGTAGCAAGTGCCTACAGTGGCTCACTGAAATATGTGTATTATGTAAATGAATAAACAGCCTGTAGTCTGAGACTCTGCACCCTTGATTTTGAAAATTTTGTTCATCCTGAGAAATAATCAAGGAATTTATTATTGTCATTCAGTGAGTGGCATTCATTGGCATTATTGCCATGAATAGATAACATTTGTACCGTCAGAAATAGCTTTAGGTCCACCAATACATTAATTTATACTATGCAGTATTTATTGCTCTCTCCTCTCATATCTGTAATTCTTAGGTGTATCTGAAATACAGGTTTGACAGGACAAGCTGTCAAGGCCAGTAAATACCTGCTTTTACTCACTGTAAAGAAAAATGCAAATTTACAGAGCCATATATACATTTTTCATTCATCTTCTATTTAAAAATGTGCCAATATGACATATATACAGTTTGAGTTTGGTTTCAAAACAGGTGAAACAATTTTATCCTATATTTTTCCTCCCTTGAGCTGAACTTCATCTTATTAAACTGACACAATTTAGCACTGTAATCTACTTCTGGGAATATTTCACATTTAGAATATATGAAATATGACAGCATTACAAAGCTTCAGGATGGCAGAATGTAGAAGAGAAAAAAAGAGGAAAAATGATTGGTACATATGCATGTTATATTTGAATATACATACTTTATTTGTTGACATTTTTTTTTAAGTAACTTTGTATAGCTACATTTGATCTAGTTCCAAAATAACAGGCTACATCTGACTGCTAACAGAAGCCTGTTCAAGACTTAAAATATCATTTTGCATTACAAAAAGACAGATCAGCATTCTCGAGACTGTAAATCACGACTGGAAAGGGCCAGGAAAAAACCTCAGAACTCAACTGTATACTTTTCATAAATATATATTATAGTCAGATAGAATTTAAGATGCATTTTTTGCATGACTACAGCTATAGGTCTCTGCAACTTTACATTAAATCTTATCCCAAGGTACAAAGTGAAACACAACAAAAGGAATAGGCATATAAATGCACAGCAGTGATGCAATTAAGTATCACTTTCCCTATCACTTATAAATACCGTTTATGATAATCTTATACATATTTACTATTGCTCTACTCGTGTGTTTGGTTGATTTGGGTTTTGGTGTGTGTGTTTGCATAGTTTTGTTTGTTTGTTTGTTGGTTTTTTGTATGTTTGTTTGGGGGGTTTATTTTGGGGTTTTTTTGTTGGTTTTTGTGTGATGTTTTGCATTTCTTTCCTGATTTGTTGATCTCGATGGGGAAGTGTTTGGAGATTTTCTCTGTTTTGATCAGGTTATCTTTTTGCAGGAAAACCAGTCAGTTATGTTAAAACCTTCACACCAGAATACAGTCTTGATGTAGTAATGGGAATTGGAGAATTAATGTATTTCACCTCTATGTAGAAAACAGAAAACAAATTTATCCCAGGTTTTAGGGACAGGATTATTCTTTGTGTCCTAAGATGCTTACATACACACAATTATCCATGACAGATAATTTTAAAATTTCCTGGCAAAATCTCCTTTTCTAACTCAACAAAAGTTGTTTCTCTGCAACTATGTCCCAGAATTATACAGGATGGTTAATGTTGATGTTGGAGGGGATCTTGGGAAGTGTGTTCAACTTGGCCAACAGGGACACCTAGACCTTGTTGCCCAGGATCAGGTATAGGTAGTTTTTTAGTATGGCTGAAGATGGAGACTCTGCAACCTCTGTCAGCAACTTCTAGTTCAGACACCCTCACAGCACACAGGAGTTTCCTGATGGTCAGACAGAATCTTGTGTTCCCATGTGTTCCCATNTTACATTCTTCATTATAAACTTAGCTAACCAAACATTATGTTAACAAGCAATCAATTATTAGTTAACTACTAACTCTTAACTTCATCAAGGCTTATTCATTTATTTTAACTCTAATAATGCTTGTCTTTTACCTAAAATCTTAGTTCCTTTAAAATCTCTAAATTCCTTAAAGTTTATGTTTCACCATAACCTCTTGTCCTGTCCCTGAGCACCACTGCAAAAAGCCTGGCCTCCTTCTTTTCACACACCCCTTCCCAGGTACTTATGTGCATTAACAGTATACCTCTGAGGCTACACCCCTGTTCCTTAGGCTAAACATAGAGCTCTTACAGTCTTTCCTCATTGGAGAACTCTTACAGCCCCTTAATCATCCTTGTGATTCTTTATTGAACTTTCTTAAGTATGTCCAACAGGAAGAGCCCAGACCTGAGGGACACAGCACTCCAGGTGCTGAATAAAGGGAAAGTGTCAGACCTCCCTCAGACCTGTTGAAAATATTTCTACAGTAACTGACAATATAATTTTTCTTTTTTGTGACAAGGGCGCATGGGCAGTTCATGTTCAACCTGATATTCTCCAGAATTCCAGATACTTTTCTTTGCAGCTGCTTTCCACCTGGCCAGCCTGCAGCATATAGTGGTACAGAGGGCTGGTCCTCCCCACTTCCATTTGCTGAACTTCATGGGGTCCCTTCATGTCAGTTGATTTCTCCAGCCTGTGAATGTCTCTCTGAATGGCAGGGGTACAACTCTTGGGTGCCTATCAGCCATCTACTTCTCATAATATGAGGTTGCCTACAGGCTTGCTGGGAGTACACCCTAGCCTATCATCCAGGTTGCTAGTAAATATATTTAGCAGGACTGGATTCTATCTGTCTACTAAAGTACACAGATAGTCACTGCGCCCCAACAAGACTCTTTGCCAGTGATCACCACCACCCTTCAGGCCTGATCATTCATCAGTTTTCCATCATTTATCCACCCTGTACATCAACAATTTCTCTGCGATGATCCTATGGGAGACAGTTTCACAAACCTCAGCAAAGTAGTAACAAGCAGAGATTTACTGCAATAGACAGCTACAGGAATTTATCAAGTACAAGCAGGGCTTCTCCTTGGTGACTGCTTCTGAACTCCTATATGTTCTTAAAACTGGTTTTAAGAATTAGCTGCTCTCTCAGCTTCACAAAATCCAAGGTAAGGTTGACTGGTCTTTTATTCCTTGGGTTCTCTAAACTTTCTTGAAGGGAGCTCACATTTTCTTCCCTCCAGTCTTTGAACATTTTACTAGTCACCATGATCAGTAAAAGACTCTCAAGAAGGGCCTTGTAATGGCATATTCCAGCTCTCACAGAACCTGTGGAAGAATTCTGTCATGGTCTATAGGCTTAATGGCATATTCTAGCTCTCACAGAACCTGTGGAATAATTCTGTCATGGTCTATAGGCTTAATGGCATATTCCAGCTCTCACAGAACCTGTGGAATAATTCTGTCATGGTCTATAGGCTTAGATATGCCCATTTTGTTGTCTTCCCTGACCTAATCTTCTTCCTGCCTCAAGTTTTCCACCTGAGTAGCTCATGTACCTATCACTTTGAGTCACCAGGTAGCTATGTCTAGTTTGGTGGGATTTCTTTGTTTTTCATTTGGTTGAGGCTTTTTTTGAAGGGAGGAAGGTTGGCATAGAAAAATTTCAGCTTTTTGAACAGTTTCATGTCTCTATAGAAACACAGAAACATTAATCTTTGTGTGAAGTGAATTTGGGAAACAAAGTTACATATCATACAATCCATATTACTGAGCCCAGTGCCATGAACAACTAAGTAATATTCATTAGTCTCAGACAAATGCACATTGTATGTAGTTCTAGTTAGTTATTTGGATGATTAAAAAGAATATGTGTCGATTATATTTGTCCTAGGGTGACATTATGATGTTTGTATCCTCAATCATCTGTTGAATTTATGCTGGATGTTGCACTCTGTGCACCGTGGTGCTGGGTCTGGGAGCAGGGGGGAGGGAGANGCTGCCCTAAACCAGCACGTATATGTATTTATATTTCCATATATATCTACATATATCTCTATCTACACCTGTAACTCTACCTATATATCTATATCATCTATATCCACCTATATCTACATTTATATCTATCTCTCTGTCTATCTAGGTAATTTGCATTGAAAGTAGTTGCAAGGATTTAGAAAGAAATATTGCAGTTGAAACTTATCTTATAACTTTCCAGAACTCTTTGAAATCACAAATATGAAGCAGCAAAGACAAGTGAAGAATGTAACACACATTAAAAAAAAAATCATATGCAAAAGGTTAGACTTTAACATTTCTCTGGAAAATGCACTGCAGATGTTGGAGGATGAAGAGTCCAGAATACTGGACTACTAATGTGATCATGCTGTCAAAATTTTTGGGCCATAATATGTGGAGATCTTTGCAAGTTGGAGGATTTTTCTTTGCTGCAATGTCTGACAGGAAGTCAAATGTGAAAGACCATGATTTATTTTAACACAAGCCTTTTGCTACTTTTTTATGTTTTCTCAGGAGGAAAAGGATAAAGTCTGAAAAAACAGCTGAATTATTACTGTAACTGAATATTAAGCAGCTGGAGAAACAGTTATAAAAGAAAAGAAGAAAAAGAAAAAAAAAACAAAAGAGATGAAAAAGTAGAGGTAATGCTTAGGCGAGCTGCCAATTCACCCAGAATTGTACAGATTCCAATTCATGTGGCTGATTTGCAAAAAACATTATGGCCATAAATCAGGTGAAATCCAGCAAGTGGGATGCTGCAGGCATAATTCAGGACATAATAATGGTCCTGCAGACCAATGCAGACATAGTACTTGCCAAAAAAATTTGATTTCGGTAGGTTCTTGTCAACAATAAACATTCCTAATAGAAAGGGGAGCACAGCAATCAGTATTAACATGTCAGCATGCAAAGAAGCTGGGTGTATGACTCAGATGGCAAAGAGTTAAAACCCAGGAGTAAACAGAGCAAGTGTTATCTGTAAAGCTGCCAAGGTTAATTTATGGCTCCTAGGCGGGAAGCAGATGTCAGCTACTTGCCTTGCAATTAAAGATCGCAATGAAAACATTTTGGATTTCGATGATCTGAACTATCGAACCTGGTGCCTGCTGGATGGCAGTGTGTGATCATTTTGTTCAAGTGTTAACCCAGACCCTAAACGAAATCCAGAGACTGCAGTGTGTTCTCACTCTCCTCAGTGCCTGCCATCCATCTTTCAAGAATTGTTAAAGTAGCCCAGAGCTGGATTTTTGCTGTTGGAATTTCTGAAGTTCTAGTCAATTTAACTCCACTGACAGCAGTGGTACCCAACAATACAAATCTAAAGCCACAGTGTGAGCATACATGTGCTTGAGTGTTGATGGCATAGTGAAAGATCTTGAGAGAAGAGTTGTTCTCACTCACTCACACCCTTATATTTTTTTCTGTCTGCCAGGTGAAAGAGTTGAAAATCAGTGAATAGGAACTTAAATGCTATTTTGTAAGACCTTTACAAGGAAAGTCTTCCCCTGCATTATTTAATTTATACAACCTTCCCTTTTCAACAAACATCCTTAGATTTATTAATAATCTTAAGTATTATTTCCATGTAATACAATGAGAAAGTTCCAACTTCAAATCAACTTAAAGAAGCAAGCATATACTTCATTTTTTTATGCTGACAGTTGAAAAGAGAAAAGAAAAACCCAAAAAACAAGAACCAAACAAATCAAAACTGTCACTGTGAACAAATAATCATAACAAGATTCATGAAAGAAGATAGTTTTTTCTCTTCTTAGTAAATATACTTCCACAGATTAAATTATAAAAGAGAATATCATTCAGTCAAAGAATGAAAATTGTAGGGTTTTTAGCTTTTTGAGATAGAGTGGTAGTCAGCTATGCTAAAATGACTGTTAATGAGTATAAACAACCTTAGAACAGAGTTTTTCAATAGTTTATCATTACTGAATAATTTTTAGCCCAAAGCAAAATTAATGCCTTATTAAAAAAAGGTTGTTTAAAATTTCTGATGCTCTTATTTCTTCCAGAAGTCTACATTAATACTTAGCACCTTGAGACTCATTCAGAAAAAAAAATCTGGAAAAAAATTTCCTGTCATATTTCATAAGCAAAATTTACCACTATCTATGTACAAAGATGTTCATTATTGAAGGACTGAAAAAAGGGAAGACAATAGCTTGAAGAAAACCTTATGTTTGTGTTTGTTGTTTTGTTTCTGTTCTTACAAAATGACAGACTACATCATTAAAAGAGGAAAATATCAAAAGATTTTTGCTACATGACTTGAAGTAAGTAGACTTTTTGTTACAAAAAACCTGAATAGTGCATCTAAAAGCTATAAGCATTGCTGGGTGGGCAACAGTAGGTTGGTCAACATCAACAGCTTAGTTTACACCTGGTCACGTAAGGCATGAATCCTGTTATGTCATCCTGTGTGATTTGGCATAGTGCAGTGAATTTCATAGTATGTGAATTTCATCATTAATAATTTTTTCATTGCTAGACAGATGGATTTCAGAACAGTCTTTTCTACATCAACCTTTCCATTTTTTCCCCTTTCTTTTTCTTTTTGCATGCAAGATTGAGGGTGAATTTTCAAAGTGAATTTACTCAAGAGCCCCCCAAAACCCCCAAATCCAAAAGTATATTAATAATTACTAGATTATAGCAATTTTGTTAAATAATCATATCTGAAGTTTGAAGAAATGTCATGTCAGCTGCTTTTTCTAGACCATTTCTTTATTTTAAAGTATTTTTCTTTTCTGAAAACTATTAAAAAAATTCTCCTAACTTAATAAATTCTGTATTTTCACAGGGCTTTTTTCTACTTTGCTAGGGGATTGAGAAAAATAAAAATTGAAAGCATCATATTTTGAAATACATCACAAATTTTATAGAAACCAGTAATAGTAACTCAGTGATTTGATTACATTCATTTTATTCAATTACTTCAGTATACTCTTATACTCCCACTCCAGCACACCAATAAGCAGCATAACACTAGAGCAGGCAAGCCATGCCACTCACAGTTAATGGCCCTTCAGCACTACAATTACATTTATGACATTTTGCCTAGCTGGGACTTCTATTACACACTTATCTGAATACAAAATTTCCCTTTTGGTCATTACTTACCATACACTATAGTCTCAGAATATGAAGCATTTTGTTCTTTACATTTTTTATCCATTGCTTAAAGACCCATTCGAGCCAGGAGAAAAGTTCTTAAGAGCTTCACTGGTTTGTGCCTGTGCTTCTCATACATGGGGTGCCATTACAAGAGGTAGGGGACAAACTTTGGGATGCAGGGGAGAAGGAACGTTTTGATTGTACAGGGCTCATTATGGGAAGATTTGTGGATGAAATGGAGGTGGGTAGGAGAGGAATCAAGACCATTTAGGGAGAAATAGGTACAGAAAAATAGAGAGATAAAGAGATAAAAGGGGCTAGTTTAAAAGCAAAATACCAAGATCCAGGAACAGCTAGAATATCCCATATAGTGGCTTATTTGTTATTGAGGCTGTTCTTTGTATCCCAGAAACTTGTTTTGTCGCATCCAGTGCCACAAAACTAACCATGTTTTAAAAGTTAACATTTTTCTATTTTTTTAGTTTCATTCTCTGATTTCCTCTTGCATGTTAATTCTTGAATTTCCTTTGAAAAACTGATCCTCATTTTTCATAAGTCTGAATATTCGGATATGATGTATTGTCATAAAATGACATTTAAAGGGTAAAATATTAGTCACATAAACAGCTTTAATTGCTGAGTGAGAGCACCTTCTGGATCTTTAAAAATCCAGTGATGCACTGTGTGATCATTAAATCTGCAGCTGTCATAGGAAATGTATTTATTTAAGAATTCAACTGTAAAGCAGTTCTAATGATCAGGATAGTTCATAAAGAATGGGAAAGTCAAGCAAACATAGATATGATCCTCTTTTAGTAGATCTAAAAATTGTTATGCTCCAGGCCAAAAATGTTTTAAATAATGTTTTATAATATTTTTTCTTTATATTAATAGTATAAGAATATTAGAATATTAGTGTGTATGAACCCTAAATGGTGCTACTTCACTGGTCATTCAGAAAACATTTGCATTTCCATCCATTTTAGGACACTGTTCAGGGCTACATCATCTTACTGCTCAATAGTCATAGCTGCAATGTTAATTCCTCATTTTCCTAGAACAGAGTAGTGGAAGAGAAATTTAAATTTATATGAAATAAATCCTTAAGACAGAAAGTGAGAGGTACGGACAATACTACTTGAGGTGTACTGAAGCCATGCTATTACATCAAAAATTATTTATGTTATCCTATTATTTACTCAAACCACACACACAAAGCATGGTTATTGTTTTATCTTATGTCACAGATGAAACTAAGCAAAGTAAACAGTCTTGATAAAAGTCCTAGAAAATTGACATAAAACTGATCATTATCAGAGAGCCTAAATAATTCAACAGCAGACAGTGAAGGAATATCAAATGGGTCTGAACAAAGTGTGTGTGAACAAAATTTGGAAGTGCCACCGAGAACAGGTGAACTGGAAGAACACAGATGCAGAAGCAGGTCGAGGTGGATGTCAAAATTGGCTCAATAAGGGAAGGCAGAGAAAGTGCTCTGAAAACACCCCTTATAAGTAGATTTAAGGTGTTTTTCTTAAAAAGAAATGCTAACATGCGCAAATATGGAAAGGTTTCTGACAAAAAAATTGTCTATACTGTAGACCTAATTCTGGGTCTAATTGTGAAGCTAAAATTCAGCAGCAACCATAAAGTTGCAAGAAAGCTGGAGCTGGGACTAAGCCAAGGTGTACCTGATCAGCGGCAGTGTTGCGTAGGCATCAAGTCAGTCTTTAAGTAGATATTGTCTCAGCTGTTCTGAAAGGGAAACTGCAATGTAGTCAATACTGCACTACAAATGATACATTTTTATACATAATGAAACAGGAAATTAAAGATTTAACTTTCATGAAAACCAAAGTGAACACCAGAGACAGCTCCTATAAACTTTATCACTACCTAACCTAACCATCCCTTTATATATTGGATGGAGTGAAATTAACACGCTCACATTCTGTGATATTAACATTCATATTCTGTCAGGACTTTAAGAGAAACAGGACCAGTTCAAGATGTTTTAAAGCATTATTCATTGCTGCTGTCTCATCGAAGGGTGGGAACGTCTTCACCGCACGCCAAAAGTCTGTGATCAGTGGTCACAAGAACACAAGTTACAAGGTCTTTTAAAGGTTAATTAGGCAATAAACTACTGCCACAAAGTTTGTTTATGTCTTCACACCAACAATTACTTGAACTGTCTCATATGTCTTGCTGCAATGTGAGCTTTCTTGTCATATAGTGACACACAAACTGCTTGCTGCACCTTAAAACATTTTACTATTTCTGAAACTACTTCTATATCCAAACTTAAAAACCTTAAAACTTTCCACTATCACTTTTAATATATTTCTATCTAAACTACAAACTCATATTTTTACTTATGGTCTCTAAACTTGGAAGCCTTTTCCAAGGTTTCAGGTTTAACCCCTTTTTTTTTTTTTTTTTTTTGTATTTGGGCCTGCATGCACAAGATTTTGAGAATTTTCTGGGCCTGGAATTCCCACAATATTCTGCAATGCATTTCTCAAGACTTTATTTTCAGCAACATTAGCTGAAAGAAATGTTCCATCTTATCTTCGGAGCAAGAGACAAAGTGTTGCATTGAAGTTTGAAGTCAGTCTCTAAGTTATAAAACCCACTTCTTCAGGAAAAAGTATATTCCTTTTGCTTTTAAAATGTTCAAAGTATTGCAGTTTTAAATACTGATAAAATTTTCACACTTTTATTTTTCTGCAATCTAGCAGACAGAGAACAAAAATACAACAGGCCTGAACATAAAACCCCTTCAACTGTATGCAAAACCCTTCCTCATAGAAATATGCCCTGAGAAATGAGTGGACTGAACTGGACATGAATGAATGTGATGATTTATGTCATCTACCTGTCGTTGTGGAAAACATTTCACAATTTCCTTGTTTTCAAACTGGAGAGACATGTATCAAATAGGTGAACCACTCAATGGATAAGGAATTGGCTGACTGGTCACAGTCAAAGGGTTGTGGTCAATGGCTCATTGTCCATGTGGAGACCAGAGATGAGTGGTGTTCCTTGGAGGCAGTATTAGGACTGATATTTTTAAACTTCTTCATTGGCACCACCGGCAAAGGGAATGACAACAATCTCATCAAGTTTGCCAAAAACATTAAGCTGCATGGTGCATTCCCCTTGCTGGAACAAACGGATGCCATCCAGAAGGAGCCTGTCAGGCTTGAGACCTGCCTACCACATAAAGTTCAACAAAGTGAAGTGCAAGTCCTGCACCTAGGTCTGGGCAACCCAAGAACAAATACAGGCTGAATTGAGAGCAGCCCTGGGAAGAAGCACTTGGGGGTGTTGATAGATGACACAATCTGCCAATGAGTGCTCAAAACCCCGAAAGCCAGCGGGATCCGGGCTGCATCCGAAGCAGCTTGGCCAACGGCGTGAGGAAGGGGATTCTGCCCCTGTGCTCTGCCCTTGTGAGATCCCATCCAAAGTGCTGCATCCATCAGTGGGGTCCTCAGCACAGGAAGGACATCAGACTCTTGGAATGAGTCCAGACAAGGATCACAAAGATTATCACAGGGTTGAAGCACCTCCCTTGTGGAGGTAGGCTGGGGCTGTTCAGTCTGGAGAGAAGAATACTCTGTGGAGAGCTTATTGTGTCCTTCCCCTACTTAAACAGGGCCTAGAGAGACAATTTACAAGGGCATGTAATGATAGAACACAGGGCAATGGTTTTAAAAGGAAAGAGAGTGGGTTTAGATTAGATATTAAGAAGAAATTGTTTACTGTGAGGGTAGTGAGGCACCGGAACAGGTTGCTCAGAAGACCAGGATGCCCCATCTCTGGAAGTCTTCAAAGCCTTGTAAGAGAGGATTTTGAGCAACCTGGTCCAGTGAAAGGTGTCCCTGCAAGGGGGGTTGGAAACTAGATTATCTTTAAGGTCCCTCCCAACCCCAGATATTCTATGATTCTGTTAATTAATTCTATCTTTAATTACATTGAATCACTCAGACAATGTGTGTAGTGTAAGACTTTTTTGATAAAGAAAACCTGCACTTGACTTAGAAATAATAACACTTATTGGACCTTATCAATGTAAGCTTATATTTTGCTCAGGTTAGCATGATAATATTGTTTAATTGATTTCCAAAGAGCTCAAATAACTTGATTTTTTTGTGGTTGAATTTATACTTTATCTGTTACTATTTCAAAGTTTCTATTGAAAAGACAGTTCCAATTAAAAAATGAATTAAAGAAGAATAAATTAATAAACTTTCTTATTTTATCTTACAATACTTGTTCTGGAAAGATTTGAGAAATATGTTCTCTTACTGCCAGCTGAAACCAACATTGTTTTATTACATTTTTTAAAAATTATATTGGCCCTTATGCCTAGAACTTTCAAAAAAGTTTAAGGGACCTTGAGGGGGTTTTGTCAAGTTGGTAACAAACTTGAGAGGATACCACCAGATTCCAGTAATTCCTCACAGATTTCTATGAACTCTATCAAAAATATGATTGGTATATTTACTTATTTACTGGTATATTTATGTATATTCTGTGAAAATTGCTACATGTGCATAAACTATGCAGCCTATGCATAGACTATGTAAAAAAAACCAAACCAGAACAACACAAACAAACCCAAATCAATAAAAATATCACTTCCTTCTCACCCTCCAAAATACCCCAAAGATCCCCAAAAAGCAAAGAAACAAAAACCAAAACAATGGTGGAGGGAAGAGGGGAAGTAATTGCCCGTGATAAAAGAAAAATAACAAAAGCTCAAGTGATATGTGCATTTAGTAAGAATGAATTAAATATTTATGATGGAATCAACACACTTTGAAAAAAAAAGTGATTACCTGGGTTGGATGGCATAGCTTTCCTGGTACAAACCACATTTGATTGGCCCAAAGGTAATTTTAATAGTAATTTAAAAGTACTCAGGACTCATCATTTTATGTCAGACACTCATTTGAAGACATTACCTAAAATGATATGAAGCTCTTATATCCTCATCTCAAAATACATTAGTGATTTCTGCTTAAGCATTTATAGTGGCAGACTTCTCCAATTTGTAAAATACTGAGCTGAGATGAAAACAACTTATCCAAAGCCCTTTTCTGTTAAGGGTTACTATTCTATTTGCCCTCTGGATATGGAAATATATTTTTCCATTTAATAAATAGGTTCATAATAATTTCACTTCCTTGCAACAGTGAACTAAATTGCTATAATAAAGAGTTATACATTAAAATTGTGCAACTAAGACAGTACAATAAAGATGGTGGACAAAGTGTTTCTGAAATATCTCTTTGGATATTTTTAAATTAAATAAATTCACAGATAAATAAATTAACAGAGCTTACTCTCTGCTCTAAGTCAACAGTCTCAGAAGCAAAAAGCAACACACAATGCTGATAGCTGAGTCATAGTAATCAATATGATATTGAAAAGAATTTAGGAAAGCAAATCAGTCACATCTCTTCCAGCATTTGGTATGTTCAGTCATACTGTAGGACTCACAGGAACCTGAACAACTATTAAATTTTTATTTTTTCATAACATCATATCCTGATTGTGACTGTGCTTGTTATGATTTCCTGGTCTGAAGTAAGGCTTACTGAGAAAGCAAAGCAATTCATGTTTACATGTAGGAGCAGTTAGCTCATTGCACTGTAGTTATTTTACTCTTTATTTTTTTATAGGTGCTTTCATGCATAATACAGTTGCAATATTTTGATCACAGCAGATTATCAAAGCCAGCTTTGAATCCAAATCTGTTTCATATAGTCTCACATATTCTTTTCTCTTTTTGTTCCTTATTCTATTCTTTTTCTGTTTCTGACTAGCATGACAAACCACTTGATTAAAGTAATATTATATTTTATATAATAATTTTAAGAGGGGCAGTTACAGAAATGGAAATGAAAATGATGAAGAAATGATGTAAGTAACCAGAGAGAAGCTGTAATGACAGAAACTGTTGGTATCTAGTAAACATTATCAAACTAGAGGAACTTTTTTCCTTCCTGAAAGCATTCCACACACTCCCCCCCCTTCATTCTTTACTCCTGGAAATGCTTTTAAGACTTATTTTAAAAGCCATCATTTTAAAAGAACCCATAAGAACATGTAATCCTTATATAATTTTTTTAAATTGCTCTTTTTTAAAATAATGGCAATTTTTCAAATTGCTAGTTTACACAATAAGGAAATGCCTCAAACATACTTCCAAGAAGGTAATACAGTAGAGATGGGTAACTTATTACATACTTTGGATCAAGTACATTGCGAGCAAAAAGAGAAGTGCTCAGATTAATATTAAAATAAAATTTAAAAAAAAAAAGATAAAACAATCTAGTAACAGACTTCTGATTTGTTGAGGAAGAAACCACAACATTGTATTTCAATGTTTTTTCAATGTGTTTTCAATGTATTTTCAGTGAATTTTCAGAGTATTTCAAGGTCTTCCAAGACTTCTGAGATATTCAGTATAATAGAGACCCAACACTTTTGTACTGAAGAGTAAGAACAAAACATTCTGAGAGGTGTAAAAGGACAAACAAGTCCTGAGATAGTGAATCAGTCAAAAGTGATACAGTCTATCACGTGGCCAGAGTGGAGTGAGCCCTGTGCAGGTTTATCAGTCTCTGAGGGCGCCTGCACCGCACAGAACAGCATAAAAATAATTTGCAAGAGGGCTCCTTGGGTATGTTTTGTAAAGCAAAAGGTTTAATGAACTTATAAAATAATAAGCAATAAAAGAACAAAACAGAACCCAAGCACAGGTACATGCACACATTGCACCTGGTTACAACGTCCCAAGGAGCATCAAGAATCTTTGTGCTCTGCCTTAAGTACAGAATGGTTTAGGTGGGGTTTTTTGGCAAACAGAGAATGGCTACATTTCTGAGGGCCAGGCCAACAGACCCATCTGTGTTTCTATCCTGGCACTGAGCCAATGGCTGCCGGGAGAGCAGAGAACTTCTAGGGCTTTTTCCTTTTAAGTCTTACAGTAAAACTGAAATCCTTTTTCCATGCGTGGAAAATACCTGCTTGATTTAAAGCTGCACTACTACACAAAAGGAAATCCATTGATTCTAGTGAGAGGTTTTGGAGATTTGTAATGATCATAATATTAACATGCAACATATTTAACATTGACTTGGTATTACCTTTTTAAGATTCATTTGCAATTTGCTGAACTAGTATTTTAATATAAATTTATGCAATTGCAAACTTTAAAAATTCTCTTTTTTTAGATAAATGTAAATGCATGTGCTGAGGAAATGAAGACAGAAAAATGATAGAGAATATTTGCAGTCTTAATGCTTTATTTCTGCTGCTTTCCAAAATTTGGAGAAGTAATCATTTCTGGACTATGTCACATGGACTATGGTCATTACCCATGACCATAATTAACCCATGAATTATTATTTCTTTTGACTAGACAATGTTGAAATGCTCATATATATGAAATCCGAACAATAACATTAAAATGAGTCCTAAAAAAGGAAGGGAGAAATATGTCACAGTTTGACACTGACCCAATGCCTGTCACCCTCGAGAGTCACTTGCTCACCTTCCCCTGCCACAGCTGGCTAGAGCAGAGGAAAAAAAATAGGCAAACTTTTCATGAGTGAGGTATAGATGGGGAGAAACACTTCAAGGGCAAAACTTGCTCAACTTTAAGGTTGCAAAGTGAATGTATATCATCTGTATCATCTATATCATCTATATCTATATCTACTTATCCATCTCTGTTCCTATCTCTAGAAATTGTCATTGCTAAATTGATTTGGTCATGCTATAGCAAAGGAAGAAAACTGTGGTGTGAATAAGAACCTCTGAGCTTAAAGCTGCAAGTAGCTTGAAAAATAAAATAGAACTTTTTAATTTTAGGGGAAAAAGTTATCAGGTTTCTCAGTATTTGTTTGTGAAGGAAACTGTTACAATGAAGTTGCTCATTAGAAATATGGAATATATAGTGACAGAAATATAATTTTGAACATAATTTTGAATGTAATTGGTTTTGATACACTCAAACTCTTGAGTGTATTCTTTTCTATTTATAATGTGGCATATATATCACATTATATATTAATATTATTATGTAATACATATATTAATGTTAATTAGAAATAAATTAAAGAATGTTTTGTGAAAAGTATTTTTAAAGCTCAAGTGTAATGTGTAGCCAGATCTCAAAGTAATTTTTTTTAATTTAATGACTTTTTCAAGTGCAGCTTTGCAAGGGTAATGAAAAATCAAAATTCAAAATACAAAAAATATTGTCCTCACTATGGCAAAATTTTTAGCTTTGGAGAGGTTAAGATTCATTAAAGCAGATTATTGTTATTTTGCAATAATTAATGATATTGCTTTAAAATATATGTGTTTTTAATATTGGGCATTCTTTCTAGTCAGTATCACAGAAAGCTTAACTATCAAGTAGCTTTTATCAGTTTTCAAGAATATCTGAAGAAAAAATTCCTTTAATGAATATTTTGCAGCGTGGTTTAAAATTGCGAGAACAGATAAGAAAACATATTTCTCTCACAGTCTCAAAACCACTTGAAACTTTTCTGTTTCAAGGGCTTTTAGCTGCTACTTTTGTTGTTATTATTGTTATTAGCAAGTAATTTGGAGGAAATCTTTTAGCAAATGCATTTCTGCAATTATTGCCTTTTCTAAACAGAGCCATGTGAAACCAAATCAATGTTTATATGTCATACTGAAATTCTCCAAAACACGGGAAACAGAGCTAGTAATGCAAATATTGAGAAAAAAAATCCCATATTTCTAGGAAAAAAGAGGATCTCTATCTTTCTCTCATATATATTTCCTTAAATCACTCTTCATAATATAAAAATTGTTTGTACATAAATTAATAAAAGAGTAAGGTAATTTGTTTGTTGTCAGGTTAGTTTTTCAATTTTAGCTTTAGAATCATAGACTCACAGAATATCTGAATCTGCAAGAGATCCATTGGGATAATTTATTCCAACTTCCTGCTGCTTACACGACTGCCTAAAAATAATTTATATAACTGAAAAGACTATCCAGAGACTCCTTGAACTTTGACAAGTTTGGTGTCCTGAGCACTTCCCTTTGAACTGTGTTCCAGCAACCACACAGCCTTTTACTGAAGAACCTTTTCTGAATGTCTAACATGAACTTCCTCTGTTCTCCAGTTGCCTGTTCCTTGGCTCCTATGGCTGTCACCAGAAAGAAAGAGATCACCACCTCCCCCTCTGCTGCCTCCCTTGAGGAAGGTGAAGATGGCAGTGAGGTCACCCCTCAGCCTTCTCTTCCCCAGGCTGAACAAGCCAAGGGACCTCAACCATTCCTCCCAAGTCTTGCCTTTCACCATCTTGATTGCCCTCTTCTGGACACACTCTAATAGTTTGTTGTCCTCCTGATAAAACACCACTCCAGGTGAGGCCACCCCAGAGCAGAGCAGAGCAAGAAAATCCCATCCTTGCCTGGCTGTGATTCTGTGCCTGATGCACCCCAGGACATGGCTGGCCCTCACTGGCTGCCAGGGTACTGCTGACTATTGAAACTAACCCCCAGATCTCTTTCTGCAGGGCTGCTCTCCAGCCTCAGACCCTCAGATTAACTGTAAGCATTATCAGGATTATTTCATCTCAGATGGAGAATCCAGCACTTGGTCTCATTAAATTTCATGTGACTCATTATGTGACTTTCAGCTGGTGATTATCCAGCTCTCTAGTTTATCCAGATCTTTCTATAAGGCCTTTTGATCCCCAAAGGAGTCCACAGCTCCTCCCAGTTTATCATCAACAGCAAACTCACTCACTGCATATTTGATTCCTGCGTCCCGAAAATTCATAAACGCACTGAAGAGTACTGGCCCTAAATTCAAGCCCTGAAGGACCCAGGCCACCTGCCTAATGGAAGTCCATTCCCTGTAATGCTGTGAGCCCAGCTTTAGCCTGGGCCCTGTGAAGGCAACAGACATGCATAAGAAGTGGGTCAGGCCTTGCCATTTCTTAAATTTGGCAACATGTAAATTCAAATTGCAGTTGAAAAAACTTTAATACAGGGAACTATATCTGTGTATTTCTGAACATATATCTTCCTAGATGTTATTCATTCACCAGCACTACCCATAAGGTGTGAAACCTCATAACATGAGGGTTGCTGCTGTTACTATAAAGGCACCCTATTAGCAAAAGTGACTTACAGACATCGTCTAATTTTGTCACTGGAAGATAACATGATATTATCAAAAAATGTTATCGTTTCCATGGAGAGAAATGGATTCTATCAGAACAATCCTGGTCAAAAACAATAAAAATTGCATGAGGTCTTGAGATAGATATGAAATTGGCACAGGTAAATACAATTTAATTTGCAAAGTCATGAACACATTTGCCATTTTCTGTAGACGTAATTATAAAGTCCCTAACATTCTTGGCAACTATTAAAAAAATATATCGCTACAATATTCATTAAGTTTTATTGCTTTAATTTCTTGAGATCTGAAGGTCACCTACGTGTTTTTTTTCTGATTTTTTTTTTTTTTGCTGGCTGTTTCTTTTGGTCAAGAAATTTCCTCATCTTGCTTTGCTTTGCTTTGCCTTGCCTTGCCTTGCCCTCTTTTCACAAAATCACAAAATCACTTGGTTGGAAGAGACCTCCAAGATCAGTGAGTTCAGCCCAGCCCTAACACCTCAACTAAACCATGGCACTGAGTGCCACATCGAGTCTTTTTTTAAACACAAAAANGGCTCATGTTCAGCTGCTGTCACCAGCACCCCCAGGTCCCTTTCTGCCTGGGCACTGTCCAGCCACACCATCCCCAGCCTATAACACTGCAGGGGGTTATTGTGGGCAATATTTATTTCCTTTTTTTCCCTCTCTTCAAATGAATGCAATGAAACAGGTCTGATCTGTTATACATTTGTTTAAAAATTAAAGAGGATTAGGAAAAATTCAGTGGAGGTATGTAAGATGTTACACTCCCTTGTACACATTATTAAATGTACATATTGCAAGCTTAATTTTTTTTTGTCATTGTTCCCCACTTAGAGATTATTTAAAATGGATTTTTTCTGTTATTTTTATGATAATCTCAGTGAACTGTTCACATTCTAAAATTTATTGCTAAACATGTTAAATAAAGTTCAATAACTGGAAGGTTATAATCAGCAGGGGAGAAATGATGCAAGGATAATAATGTTAAATTATTCTATTGTGATGATTTCCTTTTATGCTGTTGCATCCATCCCATTTTGGTAATACAGTAAACAAGCTGCTCTAATAGACAGGGAAAAATAAAATGCCATCAATTCAAGAGTGAGCAGCTGCTGGTAGATTTTATATGATCAAAAAAAAAAAAAAAAGATCCCAGGGTCTATTTACATGTGATGAGTTCAGCTCAGAATACCGAGGGAATTTGGTTTTCCGGTGTGAGTTGGGATTCCTATCTGGCCTTATGATGCTGTGAAGGTGCATTTCAATGTGTAGACCAGCATGGGGGTGTGGCTTCCATGTGCTGAGATGGACTGGGTGAGCCCTCCAGTGACAGAGTCAGTGTTTGAATTGAAGCAATGCTGCCCAGCTTGAAGTTCCATATTGACAGCTATCAGGTAATGAGTTTAATTGTTACTGTGACACACTTGTGGTAGACCAAAAACAGGCCTGTAATTCAGGTTTCTTGTACTTATGCTACAATATTACCATTGCTGCTTGTAACTGTGACAAGGGCATGACCATAACAAAGTCTATGAACAAAGGAAGTACCTTACACTATGAATAATAATATAACTAAAAAAAAAAAAAAAATAGAAGAAGTGAGGGGAAAGCAAAGAAAAATTAACTTAAATCACTTTGATGATAAATACTATCTGAGAACAATTCCAAATTAAACTTATATTTTACCTTGAATATTGCTGGCTTGGGTTTTTTCCTATGTAAAAGATGTTCCATATTTCTAAGGGTAGGTTATTTTTTTTTTTTAATCCACAGTTCACTTTCTAATGGGAAATGTTACAAGCTCTAAGATTAAACTCGGACAAAAATGGCTGCTACACACCATCCTGCAAGACATTATCTGAAAGAGAAATTCCGAGGAACACCGCCCTGCACATTGGATGTAGAAGTTTTTCTTTGAAATACTTAGTACAGCCAAGATGAAATGCAGAGGGATGTTTGTTGCATAGCATTCTGTTAAGAAATAGTGGAGCCACACATATCTTTCCAAAAATGCCCTAAAAGGAAATAAAAGCAAAAAGACTCAAAAAACCTTAGGTCACACAGTGATTTCCACAGACATGAGGCAAGAGAAAATGGAAGTTTTTGGACACAACAGCATGAGAACAAACATATGCTGTTTACAGAGACCAGCAAATATTGTCTTTTGAGATCTTTAAGCTTGGATTATCATTTATCAAATAATAGTGATGAAACAATTACTGTAGAGGAGAAGTGGCTGTAAAATATGACTGCCTTTGGATTAAATATAGAAGCAAGAGAGAAACAGGCAATCTCTCCTCTTCATTGGCATAAATACTAGGCCATGCTTTGATCCTATCTGACTATCTGCAAATATTAAATAAGAATGTGTCATGCTTATTTGCCCTCATCAATTTGATGTTGGAAGCAGATCCAAACAAGTTCAAAGGTTATTAAATCATCATTCAAGATTCATCTAATTAAATTAGAAAATGTGTCTTTCATTCTGTCATCTCCTCTACCAGCAGACCATTGTTTGTGTTATCTTCACAAAATCTGGGATCACAGACAAAAATAAAACTACTCCAAAAGGATTTTGACATTTCTGTGTTGAAATATTTGAGCATAAAATAATGTGATTTTGTTTTATTTGACTACGATTTTTGTGTAGGCAATGTCACTTCCTTTTGTAATATTTTTATTTTAAACAATTATTAGAGAATTTTTTGTTTAGAAACTTTTTTGTTAGACAAAGGAATACCTGAACCAAAAGGATTTGTAGCCATCACAGTATGTAACAGCTGTGGTTTGAGATCAATGACAGTTCTCAGTTGTTTGCTTGGGATTTTTTTCTCTGAGCAGAACAAAAAATAATCACTAAGTGAATTTTTTTTTGGACAGTACATAGAGGAATTTATCATAGTTCTTCACTTTAAAGCAGCCGTGTTAGCATCATGCATGCCAAATAAGTTTACAGTTGTGTGCTATTATAATTGGAATTTTGTAAGCTTTGAACTACCCATACTTGAATGGAGATTTTTGAGCCTCAAGCAAAGCTTTGACAGCTCCAATGCCAAAATGAAAAACTGTAAGAGAACTGTGATATTTAGAGTCAAGATCCTCTTTCCCTCTGAAACCATGCATTATTTCCAACAGCACCTACCAAGTCTGCAGTGTGGGTCACAGTAATGTGTCCTGTAAACTCTTCTTTGCTTGTCTTTCACAATCATTGGAAGTCCACCATGCCAGAAATACTCAGAAGCCTAAAATCAGCTTGTTGCAGCCAACAGGTGTACAGTGGGCTCATGGTCAATTAAAAGCATGGTTTTGTACAAGGTGTTGATGCTGATGGCCACTGATCATAAACACAAGGTAAACAAGGGCTGGGATGTTTTTCCTTCACTCCAGGCTGTCCCTTTGCAGTATATATTGCCCACGGGAACAGAAAAGCTGGAATTGCCATTCTGAAGCCTTTCATGGAGACAGTAATATTTACCTCATTAAAATTCTTCTACTCATCTTTCAAATCTCCTATAGCTTGTAATTAAGGAAACCTAGAAATTAACACCTCATTGATTTGTATATCATGCAACCATATAGAGGAATGAATCACTGCTGCACTTGAAGTCTTATTTTTCTTTCCATTTTAAAATTTAAGACAGAAGCAAATGAATATTTTTCTTTCAGAAAACTTGTCCAAATACAATTTCAGAGATTGAGAGATTTGGTAGATAACATAAAATAACAGGTAATTGTGCAAAGCAGATGATATCTTCATCTGTACAATTATTTACTGGAACTGAGTGGCCTTGGAATTTTTAAGCTGTGCTATCTGAACAAGGAAATAAAATAGATGAGTTTCCAAGTTATTTGAATACCAGGAATTTCCCAAACATATGACTTCAGAACATTTCAGAAATTCAATCATAGTGAAATACAGTGACATTCTAAAATCAAATGTTCCTTATTTCTTTACTGAAATGCCTGTTCTTTGGTTTTGAAAAGTACATTAATTTTGTATTGATCTCAACTTTCATTTTCTTATTACCTCCAGTTTTGCTGTTACTCATACTTTAACCATTCTCTGCTGGCCATTTATAGACGTGTTGAGTTAGATCTTTCATTTCACCAAAAATTGTCTTATCTGTATTTTCATGTACAGAAGCATATAGAAATTGCTTTTAAATAATACCTCCAATGTTCCCAGACAGGTAGTATCTTGCTCACCCAAACATGCTGCTCCCTATTTTGCTTTACAAACATCAGACAGAAAGAAGTCTACATTGCAGATAATGACAGTCTTTCTTAGCACAAAGTTAACATTTCAAACTTTTCCTACAGTAATTCAAATGAGATATTAATATCCGTCTCAAATGAATATATCACTAAGATCTCTTTAAACAAAAATAAGTATTGATTTAAATGTAATCACTTGCCTTGTAGCAAGATTAATTAAGTTTCATGAATAAATATTGTCCAACAGGAAATCCAAAAGCTCAGTCATTTTCTTGATATCATATTTGACTTTAAATAAATCTATTGTTACTTCAAAAGCATTCACTGCATGGAAGATGGATTTTCACCTTCCAAGTGCTTAACTACAACCTTAACATGTGTAACCTGATTAGCAATATTTTGACAATATTTAGCTAAATCTGTTCTCTTTTTAAATAAAAACTACTGCGAGGTTTGTTGGAAAATCTAAGAAAACTTTTACATATGTTTTTAATATTTTCGGAAGTTCACATGCCATAAGAAAACAGTATTACTTCTGTATTGGAATACGATGAAAAGGCTTGATTTCACTCAGCTAAAATTCAGCTGAATTCTAATATGATCCACTCTTTCCTGGAAGCAGGTACTCAGATACTCATTTTCTTCAAATGTCAGCTAATCTCCAATTATACATAATTTCACATGATGAAACATAACTTTAACTTAATGGATTTGCAAAGAAAATTGGATGTTAACAATTTTATCATGGGAAAAGTAGTTCTAGGAACTTCCACCACAGACTATCATGCAATTATAATTCTTTCAGTGTACAACTCTTTACATAAAATGTAGTTCAACACAGTTTGGACTATAAGAAATTTTTATCAATTCAGTAAATAAGAAGGGGATTTTTTAGTTTGATCAACATATATTTGATTTCAATAAGGAGTTTGAAAGCTTTATTATTCTTGTAAATGAAAAAAATTCTGAAGTTTTTGTGTATTTTCTGTATGTGTATTTCAGACCTCAAGCTTTTATTTTATTACACAAAATAAACTTAATTGTAGAATTAATTAATTAAGTCTCTAAAACCAGTATTTTTAATTCTTATCACAGACATAAAAAAAGTAACTCTGTTAAAATTGAAGAAATCTGTGGTAACTGGTGGCTGTTGTAGTGTGGTGGCATTAAGAAAATAACAACTTAGATTTGTCTATTAACCATATGAGCAATTTCTTAATTACTGACTGAATAAAAACAGCTAAGGCAGCATTGGAATATGATTAGCTGTTCTGCATATAACTGTCTATTTTAAATAATGTGATAAATGTGCTGTTGTTTTTCCCTGTTCAATGGCCAAGAAAAACAAAAATACATTACATCTGCAGAAAACTGGGATGCAATGTCTGCAAAATTGTACATGGTTACATGTTTTTATAGACCACAGTTTAACTCATCAATTTCTTAGCACAGGGAGGTTTGGTCATCGCAAAATCTGTAGGAGCAATTTATTCTGGTAAACTGTAGCTCAAACACAATATTTAAAAAGTAGTGTTTAAAGCACCAGACTTCCTGGTTTTGCTTCACACAGAACATTTGTAGGGGTGTTTTATTTTGCTTTGCTTTGCTTTATTGTATTTTTGGGGGCGTTTCTTAGACTAGTTTAGGGGGAAAAAACCCAAACTAAAATATGACATTTATAACCCTTTTGGTTTCATAAAGACTAGTCCCTTCCCTTCAACTCTCACACAGCATCAGTTGTGCCATCTAGCTCCCTGCAGGTACAGATTCAAGCACTATGAGCCAGCTCGGTTTAAAACTTGATCAGCTTGATTCCGACTACCTGTAACAGTCCTTCAAAGATTGTTTCAGCATGTGCCAATGGCATACAAGAACATGCAGCTTTTATTGCCAAGCTGTAGCAGTCTGACAGCATGAGGCATTTAGTTCCAACTATTTCAGGAACTTTCAGATTAGTTGCCTTAAAGAAATGTCTTAAAAGTGTAAAGGCATAATTTGGCTCAAAGATCCAGGGCCCTACAGACATATAAGTGTGGCTTTTTTTCTGATGTGACACCTTGAAAACACCCTTTATCTTCATAGGTAGTAGTAGATGTCGAGCAGTTTAATTTCCTAATAAGAAACAAAATAGGAAGACATCATTTTTAGCATTTCATATTCACTCCTTGCAAACAGTATTTGCCTTCCATATCACTTTGTATCATTTTGGACTCCCAGCTGTGTAAAAATCTTTAAAAACAATGAAATCAGAAGAAAAATAAAAGTACAAAAAATAATGATTACAGCAAATCATTCTTAGCAGGTTTTGTGAGCTTACATACCATTACTGATTTCATTAATTTCATAAATTTTATTTCACACAAATACACAATTTGGTTTCACAGTACATTGAAGTTTGTTTCATATATAGATCTTTAAACCAGGAATTTGATAAAATCTAAATAATTCATATAGATCCAGATGTGGCCTTCCTTACTTAGTATCATAGAGGGTCACATATAAAAATGCATACACTAACAAGAATATAGAAGGTTTCATCCCCTTTTTTGAAATTGTCACCCATCTGATAAGAAACAAAACCAATTGCCAAATATTTTAAAAATACCTAAAACTTTATCATTTTTTGAGTACAAAAACCTTCTGATAGTTTCTATGTGCAAATAGAACAGTCTGATTCAGCAAGAGGTTTTTTAAGCAGTATTATCTTCTTTCATCTCATTATAAAAACATTAAAACAAATGAAAACAAATTTCTTTTTTTTTCCTTTAATGTGTTGTCATGTATTCTTTGCTGAATCATTCAAAACCAAGCTAAGCTGTATTGACGCATAATTTTGACTCTTTTTTAATCTTATATTTTCAGCCCACACAACTGCAGAAACTCTGAAAATATTTATGAAAAAATGACACTTTCATTTGTAATGGAGAATACTAAGGAATAAGATGGGGAAACTCACAAGCTTCCTCTAGAAAGCATGAGCAGTCTGATACAGCAGACCCTGAAAAGTAAGAAAAGGTCAAGGCCATTTTGTGTTTGTTTGTTTCCACTTCTGACACACTGTTTTTCTCTTAGTCATTACTGTGGGAAAAGACACCAGTGTTTAACATTTAGCAGGTGGGAAAATGGTAAAATTATATCACTGTCAAGCACAGTGAAATTAGGTTTTAGGTCACATTTTGTCATCAAAGAGAATATACTTCATATGAAGCCTCTGTAATGATTGACAACAAGAAATTTATATTAATTCTAAAGCATTCAGAGATTTGGAGAATTTACAGACTACTAATTTTCCTTCTTTAACCAGATACCATGCTCTTGTTTTTTTTCTTTGTGTTGTTACAATTTAATCCTTTCATAAATTTCCACTATGGAATCTCAGCTTTCATTTATAAAACTCTGTATCTGCTTCTCAAACAAAATACTATGTAGTCTCATGGCTTATTTAAGATTATGACCTTTCTATCTAGTAAATTAATTTTTTTTACAAAATTACATTATTGGGTTTTTATATATTTTTTTTTCTCTACAGCCAAAACTGGATGCAAGGAAATTATGTTGTCTAAACTGCTCACACCTGAAATTTTCTGCTTATAACTGGCAACATCTCTCCTTTTTATTGTTTTATGAAGCATCTGTTGTGAGACAAAAATCATCTTTATTTACTCTCCCAGTGGTTCATATATCCTTGGAAAACTCCTGCCAAAGACAGATGAAGGTGCTTAAAAGCCAGTGCAGCTGCTGGCAGCTGCTGTGCACAAAGCAGAGGAGCCTATGCTGGAGCATGTGGCTCAAAATAAGCAGTGTGTTCCGAGAATGGAGGCATCCCTGCCTACTTCAGTAATTCCCAGTTCCACAGGGTGGCTTACACCTGTGAAGGAGTCTTCTATTCATATCAAAATCCACACTCTCAAATCAAGGTCTGCCCCTCATGTGGCCTGTAAGTAAAAGCAGGGGGTGGAAAAATGAAACACTAAACTACTACAAAAAAAAGTTTAAACTTTTAAACTGCTTAAACTGTCCTCCATATTACACAGGCAGACAATAACATGCTCAAAGCCAGTGCCAGCAAAGACATAATTTCTTTTTCCTGCTTGCTGGGGGTTTAAAAATGCAATTTCAATCTCACATTGTATAGAAAGGTTTATTCTTTTATGACTCTGAATATCTCTGAATCTGGAAGTTCACTTTGAGAAAATACACAAATCTCAAATCCCTGTCCTTCCATCTGCAGAATATTCAAGTGGGAAACGTAAAGATGTCATTCTTGAGAATTGTCTTCCCTGTGACATTCATATTATCACAAAAGAAACCCAAATCTTAGAAAAGTTTTTAATGAAAATAAAATTCAGCCTTACCTACAAGGCTGGCTGAATATCCTTGTCCTTCTCTCTATTTTTTTTTTCTTTTTTTTTTAATCTTTATAAAATATCTGGTTGACAATTTGGCAACTTTCATTAGATCTAGCACAACTAATCACCTTGTGCATTTATGTGACTCTTGCTAATACATTTACAAAACAAATTTCATTATCAGATGAATTATTGTTTTCTTATTTATGAAAAATTACAGTTGGACTGTATATTGCTCAGACAATGCTCTCAGGAGTTTCGGTCCTGTAAGTTCAGAATTTCCTACAGTAAAAAGTAACAATTATCACATCCTTTCAGAGTTAGACGTGATGGCTTTCATCTCATATAATAAAACTGCAACATCTCCAATAGAGGAACTGCCCCTGATTATGTTTGCAGAGCTCTGAGGAAAACAAACCCTTGACCTTCCAGGGCCATCAGACTAATCCTGTAATACAATAAAATACTCAATTGTGAAAGTCAGTGTGGGCAATACCATTCAGAAAAGATGCTCCAAATGGGCTCATAATTGGCTGATACCTAATTTCTGATGTGACTATCTGAAGCTGGTTGCAGTCCCTCTCCAAAAGGTTGTTTAGAAAAAAGCAGCTGGCTTTATCTGCACTAGTAAATTAAGCCTTGATAGGAAGTGTTCCAACTACTGTGATCACGTGTATTTTTCAGTTGGTAGAATGCTGGCAGGTAGTCAGCCTGGTCAACCATCAGTCTCTCAGCGATTCTTTGACACCATTATGGCATTTGAGACCCATCCTGGCAAAGTCAGACCCTCTCTTTTGCAGTTCTAGAAGGGTTTGCTGACTCAGGGATGATTCAGATTCCAGCCTTTTTGCAGCAGTTGGGCTCAATGTCAGCAATCACTCCCAGGCATTGTTTCACTTGATATCAGAGATGTCACCACAGGGGCCACAAATCTTCATATTCTTGCTTACAGTATTACAAACAATAGAGTCATCTGTCACAGCTCTGGAATGTGCTCATCATTTTGTTTAACTGATTTATATTTCAGTGTAAACTGTTTGGTGTCTTCAACTGCGTCTGTTCCTGTACATGGCCAGATTGCAAACAGCAGGGAAAAAACCCTATCATCCATAAGCAAGCATTTAATTTCTTGGCTGAAAATTTCACACAGGAGAGAACTCTCTAGTTTGTATGCTAGTAAATGCATTCACAGCTGAGACACCATCACAAAACTGACTGCCAGTTATGAGAATAACTTTGCACATGACTGAACAAGTCCAGCCCACTTGCATTCAAATTATCTAAAATGAATGGTCCCAGTTCTGTTATTCTTCATTCTTCAGTTGTTCCATGCATAAAGGTTTAGACCACTATAAATTCATATCAGTTGTTTTACTATCTAAACAGGTTTTTGCAAGATTTTCTCTGTTATCAGAGATTTTTTTTTTCAGAAGAAAAACCCTTGTTTCTTGATTACTCTAGCTATTGAACAAAAAATTAGCAAGAAATAGTGGTAGAAGAATATCCAAAGCTGTATGATTTGGCTCAAAGGACTCTGTCCTCTATCCAAACAATAATTTGGAATTGTCTGGCTAGAAGTCAGGAATATCTATTTGGGGCTTCTCTGAAGTATGTTAGTGAGTGGGGGAGGCTAGAGGATTTTTCCTAGGCATACCAAAGCAGTGAAGGCAGAGAGCCCCAAGTGTCTCTGAAAGAAGTCCAAGAGAAAGTAAATGTCATGATTATCATACTGGGTGAGTTTTATGGGGAATATCCTCTTTATGCCAGACTCCTTCCAGCACAACAAAGGCAATTCTTACTCTTTCTGTGCTTCACACATGCAAACTAGAATTTCTTTCCAGCACTATCTGTAAAAGTGCTTTGAATACTAAAGTGGGAAATCCCTCCAGGCAAAAGCTGGGCCTCCACGCAGCATGTACAGTTCCCAGGACAGCTGACTCTGCCCTACACTAACAGCACATATGGAGCAAAGGAACTCAGGTATTATGTAATCTGACATTGAGGTTAAAGCTCAGGTATTACTTATTTAAACCAACTCATGCACGACAAAAGAAAAAATTTTAATTAAAAAAATCAATCAGTCATCATCATAAGTGTTAGGTCATTTTTGTGCTTGTCCTTAGCTCTTTTCTGACCAAGTTTTCTTTTTCTAATGATGTTTAACCTAGCATTGGGAGTACAAATGACACAATAATACTAACTCTGGCCTTTAGCCATTTATGCAATGTAGACAGAAAGAGTAAGGGAAAGTAATTCCTCTCTCTTGGATGGATTAGTAAATGAATGGCAAATGAAATCTCTTGCCAGTCACCAGATGGTGCAATTATCAACATTCCTACAAATTTTGTTTAACTGTTTGTATGATTTAATCTTAGAGAAAATGTTCTTTGTTGGTCATGGAGAATTTTATCACAAAAGACATTGCATTTTATAAGCAATTACTCTAATTGGAACAATTTCCTGAGTGCATGTATTATTGTGATAACAAAAGGAAAATGCATAGTTTGATATCAGAGTTTCTGAGATGCAACCTAAAAAACTGATTGTTTTTTTGAAGATGGGTATTTGTACCCATGGCTTCATAATTCACACATTTAATGTTCATCTGGTAATGCCATCCATACAAAGTAATATTGCATCGTTTCATACATAATAATATTGTGTAATATTATTTAATACATTCAGTTTAATACATTCAGCAGGAAGAGTTTATTCAATATCTTTAAGTACAAAGAAAGAAAGCTCAGCAAGAATGTAAAATTACTTTACATTCATTTTATTTATTGAAAATAAAGTTATTACAGTGCTTATGTATACAATAATAAATTTAGGAATAAATACTTAATGTTATCAAATGTGGTAAAACATTAGAGAAAGAGGTTGACACAACAGACATTGCTGTGGTTAGAAAAGTGCAGAAAGTTACTGCACTTGGGACAGAACTTACCTTGAACATTTATACAAATTCAATCAGAATTTAAAATTCTAATTCAGAACGTTTGGCTCTGACAATAACAGGAACACATATAACAAAAGAAGTGCTGTTTTCATTGCAAAAGTATGTGCTAAAAACTTAATTTTCCTATAAGGCAAGTTCAAACAATTGTTCTGCATCCATTGATCTTGATCACAGATAATACTTCCATAATGTACACATGTAGAGCAGAAAATAATTTGTCCTATTGTATCAGCCTTGGACATTGATGGGACAAAAAGCAAACCCCAAGCTACACTTACATTTGAGATAGTGTTTCCTTATTAGCAGGGGAATATGTACATATGTGTGCATGGACACTCAAAATTATTTTGAAAGCAGGTTCTTAGCCACAGAAATTACATCTCTTACTGAAGTAATCCAGAAGGAATCTATAAATGTACAAGGCCAGAGCTTCAACTGTGGTAAATAAAATTATTTACACAGAATCACAGAATATTCTGAGTTGGAAGGGACCTAGTTTGAAAGGAGTGCATAGCATGCTACTTCTGATTTAATTAATCAAAGATCTGTAACTTACAGTAGTTCCAATATTCTCATCAAAGTAAAAAGGTAAACTCACAATTGTGGCTGAAGTACCTTTGTGCTGACATGGGAAAAACAAAACAAAACAAAACAAAAAAACCCAGGAAAAGTCCATTAATTTTTCTGGCCTAGAAACCATGCTAAGTTTGTTCCTGTTACATCTCTCTGAAGGCCAACAGTCAGAGACTGCTCCAAAAAATGCATTTCTATGGGCCAGAAAATTTCCAAATTTGTCCGAGTCAGTGGAGGAAGAGAAACAAAGGATTTGTGATGCATTTAGGTCACTCGAGGAGTTTGCTGTTCTGTATTTGGTCTACTTTAATTTGACAATTGTTTCACAGTGCTGAAGAGTGCAAAGCAGTCAATAGTGGGCAGGAAGTAATTTCAAGTCAATAAATACATTACCTTATTGTAACAGTGGAAGGATTTTAAGTGGAAAGGAAATAAAAAGACAGATTTTTTTTTTTTTTGTCTCAAACTTGATTAAANGTTTTATCATAACAATTTGATATTTTTTCTTTCTCTTTGCAATTTTTGCAGTATTTTATGTAGACAGCTGCTTTAAGTATGTGCTTTAATTTCTGAATATGTCAAACATATTCAGAATATGTGAGAGAAGAAAACCATTCAAAAATATTCATCTTCATTTGAGATCACGAATGCTAATTAAATATAAATGTCGAATTGTACAATTAAAAAAGTGCAGTTTTCCAGTATTAATACTATTTTTTTAGCAATTCTGAACTTCCCTGGGCATATCCATATCAAATAAACTGACAAAACCCAACTGACTGACACAAAGTGTCTTATTTTACCATTGTTTTCCTTTGAAATTCTTTGTATAAAATTATCACCATTTGCTGCCTAATATTATCTGGATAATACTTTTGGCACTCAGGCCACAGATCAGCTGTCTTTGGGTTTGTAGAGACAGCAGGGAAATGCAAGTTCTGACCCTGCAAAGGCTTGTGCACCTGATGTCTCCATACACTGCGAGGAAGTCCTGCTGACATCAGCTGAGCTGCTCTCAGCATGCTGAGTTACATGTGGTTTCAAATACTTGCAGTCTCAGGGGCAATCAGGAGAGGAAACTGTTGGTATCTTATGTCTCTAAAACCCTAAAATCAACCTAAAACAATCACTTTCTGTTTTAGAGGTTACCTCCAGGGCACTGGATCTAATTTTGCTTGCAAGCCCTGCTTTTAGTTGTCCATTTCATATAAGGAATATTTTCAGTTAAATCCCTCTTGAATAACAAGTGTAGTTAAGTGTTTTCCCTCAGCCCATGCTGGGCTGCCCTGACCTTCACAGTGCAGCAGGATGACAGAGTAAAAACCTACAGAACCTGCACCTGCCTATCCATTTATGGTCAGGTATGATCCCTTGCAATGCGGTTTGGATTGCTGAAACTTCACTTGGGATGTCTTGCATAAGCAACAGTGAGAGTGTTCCTACTTTTTAGATAGTGATTTCTGGAGTGATGAGTGAAAATCTCCAGAAAAACTGTGATAGACATGGTCTCTTCTGTGAACTACTATCATCCTTTGTCCTGTGAGCAGGAACTCAGGTCTCCACTTCTGTGAAAAAATTGTTTCAACATATCAATCTGTCTGTGGCAGATTTGCCTTCTATTTTTCAAAATGCAGTGTGGAGTGTTGAACTTCAAACCCCTAAAATGCCAGATTCTGTAGTTCAAAGCTGTGCTTTCAAATATACAAGGTTGGAGATTGCAAATCATCTCTGTAAGTTAAAAAAAATACTTGTGGGGTATCTTCTAGGTCACCAGATTCTGGACACACAAGCAAAGAGAAACTGTTAACAATAGATAAAGGCAGAGTTATAGCTTAAATAAAGTGGTCACACTTTGAGGTATCTGATATTTGTAGTTAATGTTTTAATGTGATTAGATTGCTTCTATTCTTTAGTGTTTACTTTGTACACTCATGAATTGATGCCAAGTTCTGTGATGACTTGAGTCAAGAGAGCCTGCACACTGAAGATTATTTTTAAATGGATATTCCCTCTGTTACACAGTAGAAGGAATGAGAAGTTTTTTTAATTAGCAGTCTAGTAAATTTCAAGATTCACGTGTCACAAGGGCCTCCATTTATATTCTTCTGGATTTATTGTTTTAACTTAAAGTTTTTTAAGACTAGTTGCTACAGTAGCAGCAGGGAAATAACTTAATGTAAAAGCTTAGTGTGCTTTTACATTAAGTTATGCATGTTACTCTGTCATGCAATTGCACAGTCTAACAAAAAAATACAAAAACCTCTTTGGTTTTCCTAATCATAAGGGTTCTGATTGCTCCACCTTCTGTTAAATTGTGAGTGTCTCACTATATTTTGGTAAGCAAGAACATATATGTGTTACTAACTTGGCACATAACACAGAGTCAGATTGGACTACCTGGAAGGTAGAATTAATTCATTCCTCCAGATTAATACAAATACTCAGATTAGAGAGCCTCCCATAGTTTGAATGAGTATAGAGATCAGAAACCAAGCAAGTCCAGGTTGCAATGCAATGAAGCAGAAAAGCAGGAAGCTCCTAAAAATCTGCCTGCAGCAGAGACCAAACTCCATGAAGCCCCAAAGGTGTGTGTCAAAAGGCAATTTTTCTGCTGTCCACAGGGAGATGATTCAAGAGTTGTAGAGAGCTGCTCAGCTGTGAAGCCAAAATGGAGAAAAGTCAACACCTTCCTCCTTTTCCTCTGTGAAGTGAGAGTGGAGACTAAACGTGGTTTTGTTCTGAGGCATGGATTTGCTCTCACTCATCCTAAAGACCTAAATTCTGTGTTACAATTTTCCTCATCCAACCATATTACTTTGTTTCTCTAATGAAATAGTCTGGAGATGCAAAACTTTTCTATGCGCTGATGTTCTTGCTTCAAATAAAAATTGAAATGGCTCCATCACAAGGTGTTGGGTTCTTGTCACAAAAATCTTTTTATGCAGTGTCTTGGCAAAAGAAGTCTGTTTTCCCCAAGAGGTACCATTAGTATTACCAATTATATTAAACTCATAATCACATACCAAAGAGATAACCTTGTTAATTGTGGATGCCAAGGTTCAACATCTATATAAAGAATTTCAATTTTACAAGTATAGAAGGCTCAAAAAAATCTAGGCAAAAAAATTTCTTAATGTTCATGAAGTGCAAATAGGAGATTTGCAACCAAAAATCAGATATTAGGAAACATCAGAAATTGCTGCATTATTTGAGGGAAAAATGTAAGAAAATGCTAACAATTATGAAAAACAGATAAGTACATCCTTTGAAAATCTAATTCTCAAAACTGTCAGCAGTTTGTACCAGCTGTTAGATGAGGTTTTTAACAGTGTTCATGTAATCCTATATATTCTTGCATGCAGAAATGAAGATTCTGAATCTTGTCCTTCATATTTCATCTAGGAAAAAAGGGGATCTGGATATGGTACTCAGGAATATAAGCTAGTCAAAAGATATTGCCTTTTGGAACTTTCTAGTCTGCAATCAAAGTGCTACCATGATGTTTAATTTCAATTGGATAAATGTATACTCTGTTTGTGCTTTGGATAGTAACACTAATGGAAGATTATTATTTTGGTGCAGGAGATGTCAATAGAGAAAAATAGACTAATAATACGCTGTACATAGTTTAAGCTATAAGGGATTTTTGAAAGATGCTAGAATTATTAAATTGGAATCTGTACCACAAAAACCTGGTCTGAATCCAAAGGGAACTGCTTTTATTGACTCTTATAAATGCTAGAGTATAAGAGTAGACTGGTTTTGAACAAATAATTTTTCCATGGCACTTTTTGTCTTCGTTAGTAAAAATTGGGGAAAAATTAAATCAGTTATTTTTGCTATTACTTTCAAAATAGAAAAGATTGATTTATTACCTCTGAATCAAAAAAAAAAGGAAAAATCTTGTTGAGATTCATAAAAGTAATGAAAAAAAGTTCTGCAAATAATAATTTTAAAAGAACTCAATAAAAACTTTCTTCTCTACAGAGAAATAAAACCAAAAGAAAATAAACCCTAAGAAAACCTCTCGGGTTAACTTGGAAGACTTAATCTTTTCCTTGTTTTTTTTTTTTTCAATAAGCTCAAACAAAGACTTCCAAACACATGTCTAAGCAGTCAGCATATCAGGTTCCAGAGTTATGGAAAACTAAAAACCATGCAATTCCTACATAAATAGCTGCTCATACTCATAATTTCAGGAATTCTGGGGTAAAATTCTCTAATATTACACATCACCATCCTGTACTGGTGTTAATGTAATCTACCTAGCCATTTGCTACCTGAAGATATTTTTGCCAATAGGAAGATAAATTTGCTAATTTTCAGTTTCCTTGTTCAATTGGTAGACACTGAACATTTGAAAACCATCAGTTTCTGAAAAATAAAAAAACAACCCAAAACCCATCAATGGAAAAAACAAACTCCAGGGTCTATTAATTATGCTGAAATTCTCAAATATAAAAAGACAAAGGTTGTAGCTCACCTGTGAAGTTAATTCTTTATTTTATAGACTAGAGATGAGATTTAACTGAATTGCATGAAATATTGTTGTTAGACTGTAATTCCAGAAGCCAAACAGGTGGAAGAGTTTTGTTTGCGTTAAATTCTTATTTTAACATATTAGTCTCATTTTTCCAAAATTTAAATTCAATGGTGATCTCAGAGTCAGAATTTGCAGCTAGAATTCTTATAGCAATACTACATCATACCATAGGAAAAAATACTTATTACCAGTCCTGATCTGTTCTGCCAAAAAATCCTCCTAAGTCATAAAAGTTTCTGGAGCAGCATGGTCTCTTTTTCTCTCTGTGACACAATTATTGTCAGTCTGGGTCATGACTTGCATTTATAAGTTTAGTCTTAGTAATGAGAAGTCAATGTAGATAAGTTGTCCTTATACTACAAGACTATTTTTTATCTGACTTATCCAAACTGCTATGTATCTAATAATAAAATAGTGTAAGGGGTATCTCAAACTGGAAGGTCAGAAGTGGGGATGTCCAACATTAGTCTCCAGGTGTCCACAAATAAAGATAAGGGATTTTTTATAATTCTGAGAAGTCATTTGTTGTGTATGTTGTTCAAGACTGATTGGAATAACATATTAAAAATAACTGTAATTACTTAAAGTTGCCGGAACAAACATAAAAATATATCCCATGCCTAAATGAGAAATCCTAGTTTATATTCTACAGTAAATTTTCCCACACTCTATGACCTCACTACAATAAGCTCCAAAGAATTTCCATACATGTCTTTTTCTGTTACCACCAAAGCTAAAAATCACATTATTTCCTATTTCTTGCCTTTTGCATTTCATGCCTGACCCATGGCAAAAGATTAAAACATCTTAAACCAGATAAAATATAACCAACTGGTGTATATTCTTCTGCAATTAAACTACTCAGAAAACCATCCAGCAGGCAAATTTCTGCCAGGAATGCTCCAGACATATACAAAGGCAAAGGCACAAGGTAAAGAGACAAAGATGAGAACACGGCTCTTGTAATAAATTTACTGAATTTTGGAGGCATTTATGCTTCCCTGAGTTGTTCAAAACACTTTGTGTGCGTCCCAATCTCCCTCAAAGTGAAAGAAAATTAAAGGATATACAACTTTACCCCACAATAGCTATATTAAAATTTTGTTTGAAGATGAGAGATGTCATAGCATTTGCACTTTAAGCTAGAAAAATCTTTGAACTCATTCTCTGCAGTTGGCAAGTTTTCAAATTCACAATCACCTGAAACACAGAAATAACCTGTCAACGAAAGGC
>VWYE01015080.1:291538-313662 GCA_013398995.1 Alaudala cheleensis
GACCAAACTCCATGAAGCCCCAAAGGTGTGTGTCAAAAGGCAATTTTTCTGCTGTCCACAGGGAGATGATTCAAGAGTTGTAGAGAGCTGCTCAGCTGTGAAGCCAAAATGGAGAAAAGTCAACACCTTCCTCCTTTTCCTCTGTGAAGTGAGAGTGGAGACTAAACGTGGTTTTGTTCTGAGGCATGGATTTGCTCTCACTCATCCTAAAGACCTAAATTCTGTGTTACAATTTTCCTCATCCAACCATATTACTTTGTTTCTCTAATGAAATAGTCTGGAGATGCAAAACTTTTCTATGCGCTGATGTTCTTGCTTCAAATAAAAATTGAAATGGCTCCATCACAAGGTGTTGGGTTCTTGTCACAAAAATCTTTTTATGCAGTGTCTTGGCAAAAGAAGTCTGTTTTCCCCAAGAGGTACCATTAGTATTACCAATTATATTAAACTCATAATCACATACCAAAGAGATAACCTTGTTAATTGTGGATGCCAAGGTTCAACATCTATATAAAGAATTTCAATTTTACAAGTATAGAAGGCTCAAAAAAATCTAGGCAAAAAAATTTCTTAATGTTCATGAAGTGCAAATAGGAGATTTGCAACCAAAAATCAGATATTAGGAAACATCAGAAATTGCTGCATTATTTGAGGGAAAAATGTAAGAAAATGCTAACAATTATGAAAAACAGATAAGTACATCCTTTGAAAATCTAATTCTCAAAACTGTCAGCAGTTTGTACCAGCTGTTAGATGAGGTTTTTAACAGTGTTCATGTAATCCTATATATTCTTGCATGCAGAAATGAAGATTCTGAATCTTGTCCTTCATATTTCATCTAGGAAAAAAGGGGATCTGGATATGGTACTCAGGAATATAAGCTAGTCAAAAGATATTGCCTTTTGGAACTTTCTAGTCTGCAATCAAAGTGCTACCATGATGTTTAATTTCAATTGGATAAATGTATACTCTGTTTGTGCTTTGGATAGTAACACTAATGGAAGATTATTATTTTGGTGCAGGAGATGTCAATAGAGAAAAATAGACTAATAATACGCTGTACATAGTTTAAGCTATAAGGGATTTTTGAAAGATGCTAGAATTATTAAATTGGAATCTGTACCACAAAAACCTGGTCTGAATCCAAAGGGAACTGCTTTTATTGACTCTTATAAATGCTAGAGTATAAGAGTAGACTGGTTTTGAACAAATAATTTTTCCATGGCACTTTTTGTCTTCGTTAGTAAAAATTGGGGAAAAATTAAATCAGTTATTTTTGCTATTACTTTCAAAATAGAAAAGATTGATTTATTACCTCTGAATCAAAAAAAAAAAGGAAAAATCTTGTTGAGATTCATAAAAGTAATGAAAAAAAGTTCTGCAAATAATAATTTTAAAAGAACTCAATAAAAACTTTCTTCTCTACAGAGAAATAAAACCAAAAGAAAATAAACCCTAAGAAAACCTCTCGGGTTAACTTGGAAGACTTAATCTTTTCCTTGTTTTTTTTTTTTTCAATAAGCTCAAACAAAGACTTCCAAACACATGTCTAAGCAGTCAGCATATCAGGTTCCAGAGTTATGGAAAACTAAAAACCATGCAATTCCTACATAAATAGCTGCTCATACTCATAATTTCAGGAATTCTGGGGTAAAATTCTCTAATATTACACATCACCATCCTGTACTGGTGTTAATGTAATCTACCTAGCCATTTGCTACCTGAAGATATTTTTGCCAATAGGAAGATAAATTTGCTAATTTTCAGTTTCCTTGTTCAATTGGTAGACACTGAACATTTGAAAACCATCAGTTTCTGAAAAATAAAAAAACAACCCAAAACCCATCAATGGAAAAAACAAACTCCAGGGTCTATTAATTATGCTGAAATTCTCAAATATAAAAAGACAAAGGTTGTAGCTCACCTGTGAAGTTAATTCTTTATTTTATAGACTAGAGATGAGATTTAACTGAATTGCATGAAATATTGTTGTTAGACTGTAATTCCAGAAGCCAAACAGGTGGAAGAGTTTTGTTTGCGTTAAATTCTTATTTTAACATATTAGTCTCATTTTTCCAAAATTTAAATTCAATGGTGATCTCAGAGTCAGAATTTGCAGCTAGAATTCTTATAGCAATACTACATCATACCATAGGAAAAAATACTTATTACCAGTCCTGATCTGTTCTGCCAAAAAATCCTCCTAAGTCATAAAAGTTTCTGGAGCAGCATGGTCTCTTTTTCTCTCTGTGACACAATTATTGTCAGTCTGGGTCATGACTTGCATTTATAAGTTTAGTCTTAGTAATGAGAAGTCAATGTAGATAAGTTGTCCTTATACTACAAGACTATTTTTTATCTGACTTATCCAAACTGCTATGTATCTAATAATAAAATAGTGTAAGGGGTATCTCAAACTGGAAGGTCAGAAGTGGGGATGTCCAACATTAGTCTCCAGGTGTCCACAAATAAAGATAAGGGATTTTTTATAATTCTGAGAAGTCATTTGTTGTGTATGTTGTTCAAGACTGATTGGAATAACATATTAAAAATAACTGTAATTACTTAAAGTTGCCGGAACAAACATAAAAATATATCCCATGCCTAAATGAGAAATCCTAGTTTATATTCTACAGTAAATTTTCCCACACTCTATGACCTCACTACAATAAGCTCCAAAGAATTTCCATACATGTCTTTTTCTGTTACCACCAAAGCTAAAAATCACATTATTTCCTATTTCTTGCCTTTTGCATTTCATGCCTGACCCATGGCAAAAGATTAAAACATCTTAAACCAGATAAAATATAACCAACTGGTGTATATTCTTCTGCAATTAAACTACTCAGAAAACCATCCAGCAGGCAAATTTCTGCCAGGAATGCTCCAGACATATACAAAGGCAAAGGCACAAGGTAAAGAGACAAAGATGAGAACACGGCTCTTGTAATAAATTTACTGAATTTTGGAGGCATTTATGCTTCCCTGAGTTGTTCAAAACACTTTGTGTGCGTCCCAATCTCCCTCAAAGTGAAAGAAAATTAAAGGATATACAACTTTACCCCACAATAGCTATATTAAAATTTTGTTTGAAGATGAGAGATGTCATAGCATTTGCACTTTAAGCTAGAAAAATCTTTGAACTCATTCTCTGCAGTTGGCAAGTTTTCAAATTCACAATCACCTGAAACACAGAAATAACCTGTCAACAAAAGGCATCTGAAAGGTTGGAGAGTGCTCTGAGCTATAATCCCAGAAAGGTGAGAGGCCAGGTGTTCTCCTCACTGATATTAACTGAAGCAATGTGTCAGACAGCCAAGGCCAGAGGGCACCAAGGCAGATGTCATCCCACACAGCTGGGAGGAGTGTGTGGAGGGCACTCTGAAAAGCAGGTGTGGAAGGATGCTGTCTAAAGGTGAAGCCCTGCTCCTCTTGCAGCTGCTCCCAGCACAGGGATCACAGCATGTTGTGCATGGTTGACTTCTTCTGACCTCTACCCATTGCAGGGCTGATCGTAAAGACCTTTCACATTTAAGCAAGAAAAAGAAGAGGTGTTTTATTAAGATTGTACACCAAACAGTTTCAAAAAATATGCATGCAGATGTAGATAGATATATATATATGGAGAGCTGCGCAATAATAAATTATTGAAGGTGTTTGTGTCAAATGATGTGCAAACAAAGTTGGTTTGGTAAATGAGCTCTGTCTGTGAACTTCACTAAATGGACATATTTTTCAGCCTGCACTCCAGTATTTTTTTATAAGAGGCAAAATATGGGCTTCAATTGAATGTTTTTAAATTACCATTATTATTCCTATTATATTTTTACCATTGACAGATGTGAAGTGTTTTAATTAGCAACTTTAATTGTTTCATTCAGCTCTACTTTAAAGATTCAGTCATGCTTTATAGAATTTTTTCTTAGAAAAAATAAAGAAGCTTATAAAAAGAAATTTTTTGAAATTATCTCTTCTCTGTCTCATATACTTCTTTAAAATAATCACAGAAACTGTCTACTTGTGCTGAAATAACTGTATCATACAAGTAAAGAAGTACGTGGCATAGTTTCATAGAATATTTTCTCTAAAGAATATTAAGAAGAATCTAAAAAAATGTAAATAATCTTCATGTCTGCCATTTCCTAAAGAAATACATAATTATACAAAGCAACAATGTAGCATCTGGAAAACAGAGTGTGAGCCTCAGAATAAAATTTTTAGATATTACCCTGAAGAGTAAAAAATTATAATGGAAGGGCATGCCAGAATGGTAACACTGTTCTAAGCAAATTTTTTGTTTTACTGAGGAACTGAGCTGCTTCTTCTTTGGAAAACTTTGGAGATAAAAAATATACTCTGTAGGTATAAATTTATTTAAAGCATAATTTACCATTGCATAGCACTAAGTCATAAAAATATTTTTGTGGAAATAATTTGCATTTTCCCATGTGACCATCCTAAACATGTATGTTACTGCTTCTATATAAGTTGATTTTGTATCAGTGGAACTCAGGGTTTTGGAAAGCTGCCTCTTCAATTCTTCACATCTAATTTAGTAGTAAAAGTAAGAATACTTGTGTTTTCAGATTTCTTGATTTGGAAAGAGAAATTCCTCAGACAATTTTTTTCAGGAAATAACTCAATATCTAAATAAAGATAAGATGTTCAATTTCACTCACAAGTGGACTCATAAATCTTTTAGGAATTATATATATAGCTGTATGTTGTACTAAACCTCGATCCCTCTTACAGTTTATAATTAAACAAAGCCCTTAGAAACACCTTAAGAAAATAATACTTTATACTTTTACATTGTATCTGTGAAGTTATATATAAAATACATATTTTATACTGTAATGGGTTGACCCTGGCTAGATGTCAGGCACCCACAAAAGCCTCTCTCTCACTGCCCTCTCCAGCTGGACAGGGGAGAAAAAATACAAGAAATGTTTCATGAGTTGAGATAAGGATGGGGAAAAATCATTCACCAAATATCACCACAGAGAGAACAGAAAATATTAAATATTAGTTTAATTGTTGGGGAAGGTGAATCAGGACAGTCATGTAATTATACCTGGCAAAGGGATCCTGACAATATGAAATCTATAAGCAAGATAGAAATGAAAGCAACCTTTGACATCTAGGAGGCCAGAAGCTGGTCTATGAACGACTAGAAAGCAATAGCTCGGCCGACCACCAAATTCCCTGTGATTCTAAGATAGTGAAGGCATGCTGGAGAAGTGAAAAGGTAGGAGAAGACCCTGCCAATGTGGCAAGAAGAAGTTTTTGGAAGTAGGTTTTAAGGTTTAAAGTGTAACAAGTATATGGTAATGTAGCAATGCTTATAGGCTATACGTAAATTGTATGGCAGATGTGTTTTCTATGGATTGGTTATTGTAAATTGTAATATTCAACACAAGAGAAAGATATAAAGTATTGTAACAAGGACACTACCACACAAACACACCACTACCCTGCAGACATGCACACACACACGCACACACACACACCCACACTCACACACACAAGCTTCTGCCTGCCTGATGGCAAGACACTCAGACATACAAATGTGCACACAACCTCAAGCTCAGCACCTCATACCTCACTCACACAACCTCATACTTACATACCTCATTCATACCCTCAGCTCACGTGATATAACTTCATGCTTACACACCTGCTTGCTTCCACTGCATACTTGCTTGCCCCCATGCCTGCCTACTTGCCTGCTCTCCCTCCTGCCTTGTCTCCTCTCCTTCCCTGGGGCTTACTCTAAGCTGTGGCTGGCAGCTTGAGTGAGCCCCCCTTTTGTACCCACGTCTCTCATAATAAATTGTGTACTCCAAGAGCTAGCTGGGACCAGAGAGAGAACTTTGCTACGTCGTCTCTACGTCTAATTTCCTACATTTAATTTTTACTGACAAAATCAAAGCAGGATAATGAGAAGTAAAAACAGACCTTAAAAAGTATTTCCTCCCCATGTCTCCCTCCTATCCAGCTCTACCTCCTCCCCCAGCAGTGCAGGGAGAGAAAGAATGGGGGTCATGGTCAGTTCTCCGCATGCTTTTTCTCCTGCTTTTTTGGAGAGGACTCTTTCCCCTGCTCCAGTATGGGAGTCCCTCCCATAGGAGACAGTTCTCCACGAATTTGTCCAATGTCAGTCCATTTCATGAGCTACAGTTCTCCGCAAACCACTGAAATGTGACTCGTTCTTTCATGGTGTGCAGTCACAAAATTCCTAGATTTAACTAGATGGAGAAGATCATTGTGATCATCAAGTCCAGTTTCTGACCTAACAATCCTTCAAGGAAAGGGTGCTTCAATGTGGGTCCCTCACAGCATCACAAGTTCTGCCAGGAAACCAGCTCCAACATGATCTCCTCTCTCCATGGATCTACAGGTCCCTCTTAGGAACTTTTCTAGCACAGGCCTCCCACGGGGTCACAGCTTCCTCCAGACATCCATGCGCTCCAGCATGGGACTCCTCCATGGGCTCTGGGTGGATCTCTGCATCCCCTATGGATGCCCATGGGCTGCAGGAGCACAGCTGCTTCACCATGGTCTCACCATGGGCTGCAGGGGAATCTCAGCTCCAGTGCCTGCCTCCTGCCCCTCCTTATCCATTGACCTTGGTGTCTGCAGATTTAGTCCTTTCACATGTTCTCATGTTCTTCTCTAGCTGCAATTACAACTGCACAATATTTTTTTTTTCCTTCTTCTTAAATCTGTTATCACAGAGGCTTTACTGCCATTTCTAATTGGCCCAGCCTTGGCCAGAGGCACATCTGTCTTTGGAGCTTCCAGGAACTGGCTCTGCCAGACTCAGAAGAAGCTTTTAGCAGCTTCTCACAGAAGCCACCTCTGTTTGCTTTTGACCTCAGCAGCAGAGTTAGGGTGGATGTTATGTGTGAAGTTCTGAGAATAGATAAAACTTAAGTCATATCCCTTCATTTCTTCTTTGATTTATATGTCAAATACAACTCATGGTAAATTTTAACCTTTCCTAAGTACTTACATCATCAGTAGAGAGTTTAATACCAAGTTCATATAATTCAAAATATTTAGTGCTTATTTTCCATCCTGACATAGAAATTCAGTCTCTAGTTGAAAGCTTACAATGCTTTGGCAACCAGGATCTCAGTGAATGTGACATAGAAAGGCTTATTGTATCACAGACAGCTACTGTGGTAGTAGGTAGTTGTATCAGAGGTAGTTGATAAACAAGCCTTTTTGAACAATTTCTATAATTCTGTGAAGAGCAACTTAAGTACCTGAGTGTAGCAGTTGTCTTCTGCTTACACATGGAAATCAACTTGCTCAGAATTCTAGGAGCTATCAAAGTTTCAGAGCTTAATCTCTCTTTAGGGTACAGAGGATTTCTTAGTCTTAGAATTTCTAAGTATAAAAAAATGCCCACTGCGATGTGTAACTCAGGTTCAGAAACATTACAACCAAAGCAGAGACTCAAGACACCAAGAAACTCTGAAAGTATATCTTTTACATACACCTGTACCAAATATTACTTTGCCTTGAAAATGAACACAAGCCAATTCAAATAGTGTAGTCAAAAAAAGAAATATTTTGTATCACCATGACAGTATAGTCATGCATAAGCATTTCACATAAATTTGCATACATTGGGGTCACTAAAGGGGCAAATGAAGATTGGTGTAATTGCACTTAAAATGCAACCAAGTGAGAAAGTTGCCTGGTGGGGGTTCAGATACACAGAGGCCATTGCAAACAGAGAGAACCTCCTGCTGGCTGCACCAGAACAGTGACTGGCAAGACCAAAGATAACAAAATTAGTGTTAGCCAAGGACACCCTTTCGCAGCAGGACACAATGGCAAAAGCCCATTGGAGCTGTGCAGGACGACCAAGAAAGCAAGGAGAGATGTGCTCTGGTCTGACTTTATCCAACAGCTCTTACTCTGTAAGAGAGTAATAAGCTGCTGCTCAGTTTTAAAGCTTAAAATTGGGCAGATTTGTAAGTCTCCTAAACACACCCATCACACTATGCGCTGATCCTCTGATATGTTATGAACAAACATCTCAGTATTCATATTTATACATATACACATAAACTATATTTACACATTCATTCAGTAGAAACATTAGCACAATTGTGATTATTTCCATGTTTCTATTAATGAGTCATATAATCCGTGTATTGAACTCTCTATTGATATATTAGTCCTTACCATACACAGCTAAAATATCTTGAGCAGCATAATTGAAATTGAAGAAATAATTTATTAAAAATACCCATAATCACTTTTTTCTAAAAGTTTGTTGAAAGCTGACTTGTTATGACAATCATCAGTCTCAGGATGTCAAAACATTAGACTTTGAGCCTTAAAAATAGTTTAAAATAGCAAGTACTGCAGTTTCTCAAGAATTTCACAAGAGAATAAAAGCACATTTTCTATCACAGCTTCTTTCACAAGATTCATTTATTTTAAAAAATAAGAAATAAAAAAAAATCCCATTGAAGGCAAATCTGGCCTCTTTGAAATAAAGGATCAAATTTCCATCAGCTTTTATATTCTCTTCTAATAAAAAAAAAAAGATAAATGGAACCAAAAGACAATGCATCAAGTGGAGAATAAAAAAGTAGGTTTATTCTTGGAAGTATAAACAATATTTTATTAGAAAAGGTTTTAATGGGAAACAGGTTGAAGAAACACCAAGCTTTAAAATATCCTTCATATTTTCTAAGAGAAAGAAAAATTTATTTTTAAGTGTTATAGAATGTTAAGTATGTATTTTCATTTGATGTCATATAAGGGTCTAACTATGAAAAATTCAAATAAAGAAATATTCCCCCCCTTTCCTTCACATTTACATTTTGACTTCCTCCAGTTTCAATACAAAATATTATTTGTTTCCATTATTTTTTGCCAGCTAGTAGAAACATTAAAATATTTAACGATATTCATACAGAGGAAAGGATATTAAAAAAAAAGTTTAAAAGTCAAAACTTCAAGGATAAATGCCAAAAGTTTTACGTTCAGCATAATTGAATAAGAGGAAGGCAATTCTTTTAGTAAAGAATGGCTAATCAATGAGACAATACACCATGAAAAGTAATGGGCTTTTTTATTATAGAACTCTTCAAATCAGATTCATTTCTGCACATGACCCAGTTGACAAATATCCACATACATCTCTATACAAGTTTTGCAGAGGATTGGCTTGTATGATCTGATATTGCATGTGATTAAACACTTCAGGCATCTTCAGAGATTTAATGTTCGTGCAGGCTTGGGGTTTTATTTCCTGAGGAGGAGGGGGTCTGTGCATAGCTTTGATTTACATAATTGTGTTCTTTCCACTGTGTGGCTTTGTTCTTATCAGTGGATGTCAAGAAGCAGCAGTTTGGCTCTACCAGCCATCTCAAATTCAGTGAAGTGACCAACACAAGACATGAACTGAGACTTAAAGTCAGGAACTCACCTTTGGTTGTTGGAGCTTGGCCAAAGCATTTCCCTTTGGAAATCACTTCTTGTAAAGAAAGCATCTCAGTGGAGCAGTGTGTTAATGGGAAAAAGCTACCCAGTGCTCTGGAGGCTCCCTCCCAGTTTATCTGAAACCTGCAAGAGATGCACGCTGTCCCAAGAGCCGGTTGCATCTTCCACTCACTTAACATCTTACAGCTCTGACATTTCCCTGCCTGTCAGCAGCCCTTCCAAAGAAAGCATGAAAAGGCAGACTTCCCTGCATTACAGCTTTCTGGTAGAACTTCTTTCCCAGCACTTCCCCAAACATCTGAGTGGACAGCACAATTAGAAAATCATTTTAGGGGTTATTCTGATGTGACCTGGTCAGATAATGAAATGTTCCTCGTTACAGGGGAAACCAATATTTTTGTCTTTTATTATCTTAAATATTTTAATCTTTCCTTCCTCCTAAAAAGGATAAAAAGATATAAAAAATTAAAAATCAGTAAAAATGTTTCCAGGCAATTTACATCTTACCTTCTATCCTTAAACATCTTCTTTTTCTGAGGAAAAGCACACTGGAGAAAAATCATATAAAACTAATGAATAGTTGATACCCTGAAGGTCATGAAAAAAAGTAGTTCTTATGAATGATAGGCCTCAGTAAAAAAGTAAAAGAAATAAAAAGAAACAGTGAGTGGAATTATGTGAAAGATTTTTGTTTTTCCAGTTAGTCAATTAAACACTGAATGTTGCTGGAAAATTGTAAAAGTAGAGCAGGATTATGATTGTGACTTCTTGTTGGGGGTTAGATTTGTTTCTTTTCTTTTTCCCTTTTGGATTTTTTCCCTCAAGAAAGACACTTAAGGACCGAGTACTTATCAGTACTTAACCAAAGACAAAAGAAGCCAGGGAAGAGAAGACAGAACCTGGTAAAGCGAGATTTGGGGCAGCAGAAGGGACGGGGGGCTGGGGGCTGGGCACTCTTGCCCTTGGCACTCTAGAGAGAGGACATCCAGGCTTTTTGGCTTGCTGCGAGAGGAGTTTCACTGTCACCATCATCTCCACTCCTGGGAAAACCTACCACCATTTGCCCGTGTCCGGGGATTCCTGAGCTCTCCTCCTGCCCTGCTGGAGTGGGCCCAACCCTGTCCCGCCGTCGCTTTGAGGCTTTTGCCTACACTGACCTCACACCCCTGTCCTCCCGGGACATCTCTGCTGCTCCAGCCACCACTGCGGAACTGCCCATCCACCTCATCACCAGCCCGGGATCTCCCACCGTTCCAGCTTGGTGCCTCAGAGCCACTGGGATCAGACTGCCCTGGGCTTTGTGGTCCCTCGAGGTTCTTGGTTCAGTCTTATTATTAATGCTGTAGCTGTTTGTTTGTTTGTTTGCTTGCTTTGTTAGATATATATAGATATAGATATATAAGTAAAAAAACCTGTTATTCCCATTCCCACATCTTTTGCCTGAGAGCCCCTTAATTTCAAATTTATAATAATTTGGAGGGAGGGGGGTTTACAGTCTCCATTGCAAGGGGAGAGCTCTGGCTTTTCCCTAGCAGACACCTGTCTTTCAAACCAAGACACTTCTTACACCAAGTATTTGTAAACAGAGATTTTATAGACTAGGATGCACTCTGACATCCATCTTACAGTACTTTACATTGTAAAAAGATAATGTTAGGTTACGGTACATTTGGGAACTGTGAGAATTCTGATAGTTCTGTTAAGTTCTTAACAGAACTATTAAGAGCCCAGAGATGGCATGAGGTTTGATTTACTTGCAAATGTATATCCTCCATTATAAAATTTCCAGACAAGAGACATACATATATTTGTGATATAATTATTTTGCTCAAATTACTAACATAGAAATAGATTTTGTCAATTAGGAAGTCAAAAGATAAATACTAACATAAAATTTCCTCCTTCAATATTTTAAAATAATTTTAAAAATAAAAGCTATTTTTAGAAGATAGAATAAGCTTGAAAGTTCAGAAAGTATTTAATTAAATGGTATAGGAATTATTTTATGAACATATTGAATATAAACTTCTCTCCCTCCAGGGAAAAAAGACCAAAACCTAAAGCAATAAAAACCACTGGGAAAATGTAAAAATAAGCTTTTGAGAGAGAACTTGGCTTCAAGATAATCTTTTTGATGTTATCATTTTCATTTCAGTGCTGATGTTGATACAGTTTTAAAGAGTTGCAATATCGATGTGTTTGTACCATATGAAAAATGAGCTGTCACTTGGAGAGAGAAAGAATCTAGAATAATTTAGGATATGCTTAAGTAAAGTTTAATTCAATATTTAAAATATTTCCACATGATCTTCCCATAACCTTATTGAAAATATAAAAGGCATTTTCAAACATGATATTTTGATTAAGGCTGATTTACCTATTTCCAGAATGACACTTAGTTTATTTTAATCATCTCAGCACTGGTTATGAAGGAAAGTAGGTGTCTGTGTAAATCAAAATTCCGAGGAAGATGGTACAGGGCAAAACATTCCTAGCATGCTTAGAAGAATTAGCAGTAAGACCACCTAAAGTAGTATATGTCCTTCCATAGAATGACTCTGCTTTTGTCCTTGGAGAGGAAAGCATGTAGATAACTCCTAAGAATTGCATCAAGCCAGGAAAGGATAAGGTAGGTTGGATTTTATTTCCTGGAATACCACACTGACATGGTGATAAGGGTGCTGGTGATGTCCTGTTACAGTGATTATTAAGCAACTTCTAAATTAAAGGGGAAAAAAATNTGCATATTCATTTTTTTTCTTCCTTTCTGGAGAAAAATTGGCATAATCTCTTCTGCTAAAACCTTAACCTTTTCAAAAAACATATTTTATTATAATTTTTTGTTTTCAACAAAACATTACAAACTGGAACCTTTTTTCAGAACCCAGGGGTTGTGCTGGAAAAAGATTCAGGTTCTGATTTTAAGACAAGTCTGTGAGACTTGATTGAGTGTAACAGATTTCCTTCAGACTTGACAGTTTTGATAAAGAGTAATTGCTTCTGCTACTAATTTTTCAGTGGAAACATCTCTGCAGTTCCCCAATGCAACTTTTCACCAAAGTTTCCTTGATCATGAGGACTGCTGTAGGAACCATTGGGACAATACTGCAAAGAATACTGAGACTGTCATTTTCCAAGTTGAAAGCATGAAATTATCACTCCAGTTGACAAAGGAAATCATCCCATCCAGTTATTTGTCTCCTTTTTAGTGCTAGCCAGAATGCAAGCATTTTCTGTCTGATCTGCTTATCTTTTAATATCATAACATTCTGATGTAAAAAATCCCAACAAAATAATCAAAATCAACACACTTATGCAACTAAGACCAAAAATTAAAATTAACAATTAACATTATGAACTGCAGGTTGTAGACAGCAATATTTCATAATTAGAGACCACTTTTATTTGTCTTTTGATAGGTGATTCACAATTTCTCAGCTGGAACTGCGGTGAAGCATATGCCCTGCAAACCTGGCAATGTTGCAGCTCATACTCGTAAACACTCTGGCATTGCCACATAATGATGAAGTCTGACTGTTTGACCACACTTAAATACTGTAACAGCTCTCCTAGAAGTGTATTCCTTCTTATAACACTATCAAGGTGTTAGCACAAACTGTCATGGAACTGCATAATCAGTTATGATGTCAAAAACCTTGAGAGCAACCAGTCTGTCTTCTGTCTATTCCCTCCAGAGTATCTACACAGGCAGCTCAGAGAGAGCAGAAGTTGCTCTGGCAATTTGTGGCATTGTGACAGCCCAAGCTGACATTCAGAGTATGAGGAGGTGAGGATGTGGGATCAGAGCATGTGCACACACAGGAATGGAGAAGGGTACCTGTTAAGATTAGCACTGTGACAGGGCATTTGCCAACTGGGAAATCAAGGCAAGTTTTATTTCATATTAAAGAAGAGACAGGTGAGGTGAAGGGGCAAACAATGATGTTAACATTTAGTTCAAATGATGCCTCCCATATATGAGGCTTTATCCTTTATATCAGACTGGTAATGGAGCATCAGACTGTTAATGACTGCAAAAATTTAATATCAAAGCAAGGGCACAAGGTCTTTTGGGCTAGCAGAGTTTTGTGGGGATGTATACAGAAAGAAAGCAGTCTTCCAAGCTTCTCTTACTGAACATCCATGAACATGGCAGTTTGAGATGCCTCATAAGGGAAACCAAACAGCTATCACTAACTTCATGTTGCGCAGGATTTAGTTATTTTTGTGATTTTAACAACGTGACTGTAGCTCTGAAATGCCTCTAGTAACTAATAGTACCTTTAGTTTCTTACTGAAGACAGACATGTTGTTAACTGAAGACACACAGTAAATTCATTTATGTTCAAAAGATTGAACAAGGCAGAAAATATTTTTATGTGCTCTTAATATATCTTCTTAGGGTGATGTGTTGTTTCATTTTTTAAATGTAGAATTTAGCTTTTTTTTTCAAAGACTTTGTCACTTGGGCACAATGTACAGCACTATTATTAATCAAAACATAACATGAAGTATACATAATTGGCAACTATGAAATACAACTCTCTTTGAAATAACTTTTGCATGAATTGTTCAACTTGTTAACTGATCTTTTCCACATTACCAGAGAACAACATGGTTGTGTAATTTAGCATGTAAGGGACTGCTAAACATCTTCTCTGCTTAAAGCAAGTGTAATTAGACCACACTGCTCAGTGCTGTGTCCACTTCAAGCTGCAGAGACATCACAGTTTCCCTAATGATCCACTCATGTGCTTGACCACTCTTCTGCTGAAAAAAAAAAAAATCCAAACCAGATCTGCTTACAATTTCTTAAATTCCAAATTATGCATGTTGACACTTGCTCTATTGCTCTCTATCACCAAAAAGAGTTTGGTTTCATTTCTTCTGTACCCTATCCCTGTATCCACATGAGTATTACTGTAACTATCCCAAGTAATGAAGTCTCCCCTGCCCTTCATCTTCCCCAGGTTGAACCAGTCCAGTCTTCCTACATGGCGTGTACACTTACTTCCATGGGCACCCTCCACTGGACACACTCCAATGTGTCAGGGTCTATCCTGTGCCAGGATCTCAAGCCTGGACTATCAGGACAGTCTTACCAATGCCTAACAATGGGTCAGGAACCTTCCCCTTGGTGGTGCAGCCCTGGGTTCAGAGGCTGTTTAACTAATTGGGTTCACTGCAGTGTCCTGATAAATTGCTGGTCCCAGGTTCTTCAGGCTTTTTCTGCAGAACTCAATCATCAGGCTCAGCTTGTCCTGTTTCAAGGGTAAGCTCAGTTCTCTTCAGTCCCTTGCCTCTAAGGCAGTGTTTCCCCTAAGGACAGTTTCCAAGCAAGTATTTGAGCTGGTCAAAAGACTGCCCATCTCAAATCAGGGTGGTTGCCTTTGTGAAAGGCTGTTTGTCTCAGTCACTTCTCCCAGGCTACGTTGCTTACAGTTACCACAATCAAGGCTGCCTTCAATCTTCATACATTCAACAGCCTCCCTTGTGAGTACCAGCCTCAGCAGAACATCTTCCTTGGCTGATCATCTGAGTCAAGAATTTGCCCTCAAGTTGGCTGCATTTGCCCACCTTTGCATCACCAGTGCAGTTCTGTCCCCTGGCCCTTACCCTCAATCTTATCCTTCCGCACATGATAAGTTCCATGCCTCTGCACAGTTCACCCCTTCTCTGTCCTTGACAGCTCTGCTATTCCAGCAGCACCCTTACCCCTGCCCTTTGTCTTGGCAGGTGTGAGAGTGCTACCACAGTCCTCTGAAGTCACAGCTCACTTACACTGCTGATGCCTTCCCCTCATTCCCAGAGCCTCCTGTCCGTGTGCAAACATTTGTGATGGGTCCTGGGTTGTGTAGCCTTTGCAGCTGATGCATGACAGCCCCTCTGATCATGCTGTCTGTCCCCTGGGCACATTAGCATCCTTGTGTTCTAGCTTCTCTTCTGTGGGAACACCCCTCTCACATTTCCATCCCTCTTGAAAAGATCAGTAAGTTTTATTGCAAATATATCCTTGCACAACATTGTCAGACATACCCCATCCTTTCTCAGTAGCCATTTCAGTGAGAAAAACTTTGCATATTAGTAAGATGGGAGACATAAATCACAATGCATGCCTCTTAAGCCTTTTCTGTCCAAACAGAATGTTTGTGCTTCCACATACATATTTTTACCAAGAATGAATCCTTCCTGCAAATAACCAAATACCTTAAGTGTTGAGGATAAAACCTGCTTATGTCTGGATTATTTTCAGAGCCCAAAATCCCATTATAAATCTAATTCATGACATCCAGAGTTCCCCTTTCTGTAATCTTTGAGTTGGAAAGCTGGCAGTAAGAGGACCTCCATGTCTCATAAAGCATTGCATTATATTTCTCTGATAAGGTCACAATGGGAAAATGATAATAAAAGCAAACCCAAGTTTTAATTTTGGAACCTGTTTCGAATGCATTAATTGTAATAATGAACTTACTAAATTTAATCACTAGTAAACAAATTGTTTTACAATTAAATTATAGTGCTGCCTTTTTAGAAACCTATATTTTCCTCACAAGTAATTACCTAAGATGCAGAGAACAACAGGGTTTTTTCAGATTCCAGGTTGAACCTGTTGGGCTACTAATTGGAAAGGTTACTCATTGATCAGTGCTATGACTGATTCCCTAGATGTCATTAAGGAAATAAAAAGAGGTAACACACAAGTGCCTGCCTATGCTAAGCTAATCTTTAGGGAAAAGTTTCTGATAGTAGCTGTGCTTTAAAATAGGTTACCATCACTAATTAGAAAAATGCACAGTTTTTCTTAAAGATAGAAAATTTGCATCTAAAGAGTAGTTTTCTTAGATGCTCAGAATGCTCAGAATTTTTAAGTGAGATAAAATATCTGCCTCATTACATGAGGGTTAAAAAAAGAAAACAACCACTGCTAGCTTGTATGGAGTGAAAAGCATATTTAACACAGGTTCTTGTTTACATGTCATGTCTGCATGTTCACAAAAGCTAAGCTCAATGAACCACTGTAAAATCCTACCTGTGAGGTTGTTACATTGTTTTACGTATAATAAACAGGAAAGATAATGCTTTTTTTTTTTTAAATAACAGTCAGGTTATATTTCAGTAGCTCTTAAGAGATAACTGAAATAAGAACAGATGAGATTTAGTTGTGGTTTAACCCTAGACAACAAGTAAGCACCCCACTGTCTCAGTCTCACCCAGTGACATGGGGGAGAGAAATCAGAGGAGTAAAAGTGAAAAAACTCATGGGTTGAGACAAGGACAGTTTAATAAGTAAAACAAAATTTACAGACTCAAGCAAACCAAAACATGGGTAGGTATCAGGTATTCAGCTACCCCCAGGACTCCATGCCTAATGGAGATTTGGGCAGACAAGCCCCATCTCTCTGCCCCTCCTTTACTTCTTCCCTATCACTTTTTCTGTGTGGAGTGTGATGCCAGAATGTGTGAAATCCTTTGGGTCAGCTGGGGTCATCTGTCCCAGCTGTGTCCCCTCCCAGCTCCCTGCACACCCCCAGCCCCCTCTCTGGTGGGGTGGGTGAGGAGCTGCAAAGGCCTTGGCTCTGTGTTAATCCTGCTCAGCAGAACTAAAACATCCCTGGGTTATCAACCCTGTTTCCAGCACAAATTCAAAACACAGCCACATAATAACTGCTATTATCTCAACAGAAATTAGCTCAGGAGAAACTAACTCAAAAGTAGTACAGGCACACAAGATAACAAAAGGGAAAGATGCTTCCTGGGGTAAGAGTGGATTTTAAGACTACACACATTTTGGCTTCAGTAAATATTGGGCACAAATGATTTATCAGAGATTTGTTTGCAATCTTGTAGCCATTTTGGGCCAATATAAAACCAATATGGGAAGTATGATGCAAACACATTTGAAAACTTCAGAACATGGTTAAAATATACCTTGGAATCAATTTTTTACTTCAAGCTAGACTTGCATTGTTTCCTCATCCTGTTGCACATATCTGACTTTACTGGAATGAAATGTCTGAATTGTATGCCAGATCCTTCAGCAACAGCAAATACTTCAAGCTATTATTTGTTCTCCTGTTCTAGATTAGCAACATTGCTAAAGTACAAGTCAAAGAGAAGTTTGATAACTTCTGAGTTTAAAAAAATTAAATGAGCATCTCATGACGGCTGAAGTTCTGGGGAAAAGAGCATCACAGAACTTTTAGTTAAGAGTAGAATTTTTTGTTTCTACACTGACTTGGAGTAAGCAATATTGACAAAGAAACAAGTCTTTTCAGCCAGTAAATGTGTTTGGTTACTTACTTTATGAGTATCCCAGAATGGATATAAAGATTATTTTTGCCTCATCTAGTTCAAAGATCAATAATATAATATCCTTTGGTAAATGCCTACCTGGAAAACAACGAAGGAGAACAGTGCCCAGTGATCCAGGACTTATTTATTAAATATTTAATAAATATTTAAAGTGTACAAACCAAAGACCTTTTAAGAAAGCCAACTGAATGGATTACTGAGGATAATTAGTACTCTATAAAAATAATAATTGAAATTTTTTCCCAAACCAAAATCCTACTAAGAAATCTTTTGAAAAGAAAGAACACATAGCTAAATTTTGTATAAATAGATGCATTTCATTTCATTTTCCTTTAAAAATAACATGTGGCTAGAAAAATCCACTGACTGAATGAGGTTGGTTAAACCTGAGATTTATTTCATCTCAAGCAAAAACCTCTACATATGTCAATGAAAACAAGCCTTCTTCTCCCTATTCTGCTGACAATATGCACATGAGAAGACAGCAAACAGACTTTATGGCTTCCTAAACATTGTTTCCATAGCCTCTGGGTTTTTTCTTATCAAGACCATGTGTAGGTCTTACAAACTCTCCCTAGAAGGAAGAAATTGCTTTCTGCATCTGCCTAGAGATCTCATATCTTTGAAAAGTGTCAGAAATGCAAAGCCTCTCTATCTAGTCAAAGGACACAGAGAAATATGATATCCTTAACTAATGTAGTTCTTTAACAAATAAAATAAAATTGCTGACAAGAGCATATTGATCAAGTACTACCTAATAATTGTAACCAACATCATGGAGAACATAAACAGACATAGTAAATCCTTCTAATAATACTAATGAAAAAAAAATTTGCAGAATACCTGCTTCTGTGCAACATATTAAACTCCTATTACTATCTCTGGAAATTTTTAATAAGCATATGAAAGATAAGATATTTGTGTTTGTTTTTTCATAGTATAAAATATAACATAAATACGGATTTGAAAAAAAATGTTATCAATTATTTTTAAACTATGTAGCTTAATGTACTAAAATCTATTTTATCTCAATTTATTTACTTGTGCCAATTAATCCTCCAATTGCAAAGATGCTCTTACAGAAGTCTCATTGAAATACTACGTGATTTAAATCCTCTTTTTTTTACAAGAAGCTTACAAAAATACAATATGTGTGAATTTGTATTTGTAAGATAAGCTCAGTAAGTAACAGTTATGCTAAGATTTGAGCTTTTTTATTTGGAATTACTTGCATTGGCCTACAGCTATATTTTGTATATGTATATTGCTTTAATAACTGTACAAGCCCTAGAAGGAGAAGCTGTGGTTCTTAATTGCAAAACTGAATAGAGAAAACCCTTTATTCCTGACAGGACTGAATTTATGTCACAAAAAAAGATTTTCCTACTCCTCAACATTACTACACTTTTAGGCCCACAATTCTTGAGTTTGTCCTACTTCAGGACCAGGAATTAGACTTGATGATTGTTGTAGATCCCTTCCAAGCCAGGATATTCTACAATTCCATCCCTCTTTCTGCTTTATCTCTTTGTCCTTAAATGATTATGGGAAAGTTTGATAATAGTGGTTTATACAGTGGCAACTAGTAAACTATTTAGTTTTGTGTTTCTGTTGGTTTTTTTTTTCATTTTGTTGATTTTTGGTTGGTCAGATATTTGTTTGTTTGTATGGATTTTTTTTTGTTTTTTTGTTGCTTTTTTTTTTTAGGGTTTTTTTTTATTTTTTTTCCTGTATTACCATATGTATCTGAATTGGTACATACACTGTAAATTCCCACTTTTTCAAAAATTTCAGCAATGTACACAACCAAACTAAAATTTGTAAAGCTTGAAAACACTGAAAATCTGCAAACACTAANTATATATGATCCAGCCTATTAAACCTGAAAAGGAATAATAGTATCAATGTAGATGGCATAGAAATTGATAACATTTTATTAAACGAAGAACTTTGTAAAAGTTAATGAGTAAGGTTTCCATAGAGGAGACAGATTTGTTTCCAGTGAGGCAAAATTCATTATACCTGACTAAAGACAAAGGTACAGAATCTAAAAGAAAGAAAAAATATGCAGCCATTAAGTAATCAAAGCACAGGCAGTGTTCCAGGATATGATAGGCTGCTGAGGAAGATTTATAAAACCTTGTATCATTTTGCCTGATTACGTACTTGATTAATTTCACAATCTTCTGGATGTTAATTAAATAAACTGTGAGATTCCCATGTGCCACAAATGGTGTCCAGAATGACTCAAAAGCTGACACAATTTCCTCAGGGCTCACATGAATTATGAACAATTATACACCATTTGTGCACCACTGAAGTTTTATTGTCTTCTGATTTTGTTCTTTTTTAAAATATTAAAATACAAGTAGCATGCTGAAAAAACCCCAGTTTGGTATACATAATTACTTGTCCAAATTTCTGGCCTAAGTTTTAAAAGATGTATCATCCTCCTTGCATCTTCCTGGCTCCTTGTTCTACCCTTGCAGGTTTTGCCTGCAAAAACACATGCTATTTTTCCAATAAAGCAGAAGACTGTGCAAAAATAAATATTTTCAAACCAGTGAGGATGCCTAAAGGTCAAAGACATCTGAAACTGCCCCTTAAACTTTATTTGACTAAGTTTGTAACACATTCTTAAATGTTAAAGTTAAAATTTATGGGAGTGTATAAGTTGTGTGCTGTAGGAAAATTCCATGACAGAAGAGATTGCCTTTTATTCTGACTAGATATAAGGAGTTTATGACTATACAGCACACATGAGAAAAAAATCCAGCCCCCAGAAACCAGAAAATATTTGCTTTACAGTTCCAGGCTGTTTTAGAGACATATAACTGACTTCACAGATGTGAGCTGTATGTCCAGATCCAGACAATAAATTAATATATACTAATTATATTTGCCTTAGGGATATTAGTGAGAAATATGAATTGATATGGGGTAAAAAAAATTATTTTTCATTTGCCTCAGAGAGTTTTGTGTGTGCTCCCACAACTAATACAATTGTTTTCAGATTGAGACTGCAAATTCATTGCTTTTTGATGCTTTGTTTTGTACTACTATGTATCAGGTTACTTTATTCAATTCCCAGTCCCACACTAGGATTTCAATATATCTTTCAGTGGGAACTGGCTTCATATGGATTTCATCCAGTCCCTCCCTAAGCTACTGTGTCTTTCATTACTTTCTTTTTGTAATATACTAGCACATGCTAGGATACTTACTTTCATCTTGTTTTTATTTCTTTCCACAGCTTCACAGACTGAGGTGTTTTAGAGAATTCAGTAAAGAGTAGAAAAATTTACTTACCTGGTGTTACTATGGCTCCTGAGGATATGTTGGGATGAACTCATCACCACAAAATGATAGAAATGATGTCTGGGGATACAGCAAAACTTCTTCAATTAAAATTTCCCCCTGGCAAATGGGAGAATGGAAGTGAAATGCCAATAAAATCTATTCTGTGCACAGACAGCTGTCTCAATAATGGACAAAGACAGAAAAAAAGTCATGATTTAGGCAGGTAATGTTGCATTTCTATTAAACAGTTTCCCATAGAGGCTTCTGAGAACAGCCAAAGGAGTTAAAAATTTACCTCTCCCATCAGAGGTTCTCTAAGTTTCTGTAATCTCTGTCGTGGGCCTCTTTTTGCAGCAAAAGAAGTGAACACTGTGTGAGAAGATTCACTTCTCTAAATGGCGGGAGGTCTGAAATCTTTCATGTAAAAGGTCCCAACTACTTACTATTTGAAGAAGCACAAGTTACAATACTAAAAAAAAAAAAAAAANATTACCATATGTATCTGAATTGGTACATACACTGTAAATTCCCACTTTTTCAAAAATTTCAGCAATGTACACAACCAAACTAAAATTTGTAAAGCTTGAAAACACTGAAAATCTGCAAACACTAAAAGTGTTTTTTCCCACAGTTGTTGTAATGACAATGTTTGATAGGCCAGTCACAGTTGAGGGACATGACATTTGTGTCAGTGTGTCTATGTCTAGAGAATGCACATGTGAAGCAGATTTATAATAAGAGGTTAAAACTGTATGAAAAAACATTTTGTGTTAACTGGGATAGTGTCTGTAGCTTTCTGAATGCCCTAATTTGGCTCTAGAGTGAATCATCCTTCTGAAACACAGTTGTACTTTTTCTATTTAGGGTTTCTCTCTGCAACATATTTACCCAAGGAAAAATTGTGACCTCAAAAAATAGAGACAGAGACCAGTTTCAAGAAGCATCAGTGCTGTTACAAGAGAAAAATCTTCATGCAAAGTGTTGAAATCATTACAATGTGTTAAAAAAAATCAAGATATATATATTCCATAATAAAAGTA
>VWYE01015080.1:313826-350058 GCA_013398995.1 Alaudala cheleensis
TGAAAAAACCCCAGTTTGGTATACATAATTACTTGTCCAAATTTCTGGCCTAAGTTTTAAAAGATGTATCATCCTCCTTGCATCTTCCTGGCTCCTTGTTCTACCCTTGCAGGTTTTGCCTGCAAAAACACATGCTATTTTTCCAATAAAGCAGAAGACTGTGCAAAAATAAATATTTTCAAACCAGTGAGGATGCCTAAAGGTCAAAGACATCTGAAACTGCCCCTTAAACTTTATTTGACTAAGTTTGTAACACATTCTTAAATGTTAAAGTTAAAATTTATGGGAGTGTATAAGTTGTGTGCTGTAGGAAAATTCCATGACAGAAGAGATTGCCTTTTATTCTGACTAGATATAAGGAGTTTATGACTATACAGCACACATGAGAAAAAAATCCAGCCCCCAGAAACCAGAAAATATTTGCTTTACAGTTCCAGGCTGTTTTAGAGACATATAACTGACTTCACAGATGTGAGCTGTATGTCCAGATCCAGACAATAAATTAATATATACTAATTATATTTGCCTTAGGGATATTAGTGAGAAATATGAATTGATATGGGGTAAAAAAAATTATTTTTCATTTGCCTCAGAGAGTTTTGTGTGTGCTCCCACAACTAATACAATTGTTTTCAGATTGAGACTGCAAATTCATTGCTTTTTGATGCTTTGTTTTGTACTACTATGTATCAGGTTACTTTATTCAATTCCCAGTCCCACACTAGGATTTCAATATATCTTTCAGTGGGAACTGGCTTCATATGGATTTCATCCAGTCCCTCCCTAAGCTACTGTGTCTTTCATTACTTTCTTTTTGTAATATACTAGCACATGCTAGGATACTTACTTTCATCTTGTTTTTATTTCTTTCCACAGCTTCACAGACTGAGGTGTTTTAGAGAATTCAGTAAAGAGTAGAAAAATTTACTTACCTGGTGTTACTATGGCTCCTGAGGATATGTTGGGATGAACTCATCACCACAAAATGATAGAAATGATGTCTGGGGATACAGCAAAACTTCTTCAATTAAAATTTCCCCCTGGCAAATGGGAGAATGGAAGTGAAATGCCAATAAAATCTATTCTGTGCACAGACAGCTGTCTCAATAATGGACAAAGACAGAAAAAAAGTCATGATTTAGGCAGGTAATGTTGCATTTCTATTAAACAGTTTCCCATAGAGGCTTCTGAGAACAGCCAAAGGAGTTAAAAATTTACCTCTCCCATCAGAGGTTCTCTAAGTTTCTGTAATCTCTGTCGTGGGCCTCTTTTTGCAGCAAAAGAAGTGAACACTGTGTGAGAAGATTCACTTCTCTAAATGGCGGGAGGTCTGAAATCTTTCATGTAAAAGGTCCCAACTACTTACTATTTGAAGAAGCACAAGTTACAATACTAAAAAANAAAACTAAAAAAAAAAAAAAAAAAGAAAAGAACTGTCTCAGTAGTACGATCATAGGGGATTTTATTTTTACCTATTACCTACCTCACATCTCTGAAGTATGTAGATGAATGTGAAAGATGTGTTCTCTTCATAAACCCTCTGTTTTTTCTCTTCTCTTGAACAAGTCCAGAATGTAAAATGCAGATTGTTGCAGGTCACCAACTCCAAATTCAGAACTGGGGAAGCTTCTGAAAAACAGTTAATTAAATAGTTAATCTAATCTGTCATTTAAAGAATTGCTATGAAGAGGTCTACAAAACATCTAGTGACTCGGAGCAGCTGAAGGTTTGTGCCATATGGGCAACTTGTTTCAGTATTTTTCTCCCTGGTCTTATAATCCATGTACCTTTAGGGACCTTCTCTGAATCTTAGAAAAATAAGCTAGGATTTGGAGATAATCTGTTTATTAGTTAATCTTTTTAATGAACATAGCCATTAAGGGAAAGAGTGAGTTCAGGAAGCAATTATATATTATGAATCAAATTAATTAGTGTGATGAAACCATAATCCTTTAATCACTAACACTCTTCTGAGTTTTATTTACTTATTAGAACATACAGACTGATTTAAAACCTGACATGAAATCCAAAAAAAACCCAGACATGAACAGCTTAAAACAAATCTATCTGAAGTTGGCAGAATTGGGCCTGGATCATAAAATAATAGAATTACTAAGGGTGAAAAAGTCCTGCAGAATCATGGAGTCAAACATTTGACTGACGACCACCATGCTAACTAAATCATAACACCAAGTGCCATGGCCAATCTCTTCTCAAACATCTCCAGGAATGGTGACTCCACCACTTCCCTAGGCAGTTCATTCCCAGGCTTAACCATCCTGAAGAAATTCCTCTTGATGTTCAACCCTAGCCTCCTGTGGCACAGCTTGAGGCCATGTCCTCTTATCCTGTCAGTAGTCACCTAGGAGAAGAGTCTCATCATCACCCAGCTAGAACCTCCTTTCATGGAGTTACAGAGAGTGATAAGTTCTCCTCTGAAACTCCTTTTCTCCAGAATTAACATCCCAGCTTCTTGTATGACTTTTTCTCTATGCCCGTCACCAGCTCTGTTATTGTCCTCTGGACATGTTCCAACTCTTCAATGTCCTTCTTGCAGAGAGGGATCCAAACTGACCACAGCACTCAAGGTGTGACCTCTCCAGTTCTTAGTACAGAGCACCTGTGTGCTGCTCCTGCTGGCCACACTATTGCTGGCACAGGCCAGGATGCCACTGGCCCTCTGACCACCTTCTGGCTCATGTTCAGCCCTTGTTAACCAGCACACCTAGATCCTTTTCTGCCTGGCTAGTTTCCTGCCACTTTTCCCCCAGCCTGTAGCACTGCATGGGGTTGTGACTCAGGGGCTGGATTGGATAGTTGGCCTCAGCCCATTGATCCAGCTTGTCCAAATGCCTCTGCAGAGCCTCCTTACCCTCCAGCAGGTTAACATATCCATTCAATTTAGTGTGATCTGTGAACCTGCTGAGGGTGCACTTGATACAGTTGTCCGCATCACCAGTAAAGATATTGAACCAACTCCAACACTGATCCCTTGGGGACACCACAAGTGACCAACCCCCAGCTGGATGCAGCACCATTCACCTCCACGCTCTGGGCCTGGCTGTGCAGCCAGTTTTTAACCCAGGTTAAGTGCANTAATAGAATTACTAAGGGTGAAAAAGTCCTGCAGAATCATGGAGTCAAACATTTGACTGACGACCACCATGCTAACTAAATCATAACACCAAGTGCCATGGCCAATCTCTTCTCAAACATCTCCAGGAATGGTGACTCCACCACTTCCCTAGGCAGTTCATTCCCAGGCTTAACCATCCTGAAGAAATTCCTCTTGATGTTCAACCCTAGCCTCCTGTGGCACAGCTTGAGGCCATGTCCTCTTATCCTGTCAGTAGTCACCTAGGAGAAGAGTCTCATCATCACCCAGCTAGAACCTCCTTTCATGGAGTTACAGAGAGTGATAAGTTCTCCTCTGAAACTCCTTTTCTCCAGAATTAACATCCCAGCTTCTTGTATGACTTTTTCTCTATGCCCGTCACCAGCTCTGTTATTGTCCTCTGGACATGTTCCAACTCTTCAATGTCCTTCTTGCAGAGAGGGATCCAAACTGACCACAGCACTCAAGGTGTGACCTCTCCAGTTCTTAGTACAGAGCACCTGTGTGCTGCTCCTGCTGGCCACACTATTGCTGGCACAGGCCAGGATGCCACTGGCCCTCTGACCACCTTCTGGCTCATGTTCAGCCCTTGTTAACCAGCACACCTAGATCCTTTTCTGCCTGGCTAGTTTCCTGCCACTTTTCCCCCAGCCTGTAGCACTGCATGGGGTTGTGACTCAGGGGCTGGATTGGATAGTTGGCCTCAGCCCATTGATCCAGCTTGTCCAAATGCCTCTGCAGAGCCTCCTTACCCTCCAGCAGGTTAACATATCCATTCAATTTAGTGTGATCTGTGAACCTGCTGAGGGTGCACTTGATACAGTTGTCCGCATCACCAGTAAAGATATTGAACCAACTCCAACACTGATCCCTTGGGGACACCACAAGTGACCAACCCCCAGCTGGATGCAGCACCATTCACCTCCACGCTCTGGGCCTGGCTGTGCAGCCAGTTTTTAACCCAGGTTAAGTGCATCAACCCAGGCCATGAGCTGACAGTTTTTCCAGGAGTGTTCCATGAGAGGCAGTGTTGAAGTCTTTGATGAAGTCCAGTTAGATTACATCTAGAGCTGTTTTTTCATCCACCCACTAGATAGGTTGCCTGGTCATAAAAGGAGACCATGTTGGTTAGGAAGAACCTGTTTTCTTAAATGCATGCTGGCTGGACCTGATTCCCTTGTTGTCTCGTACATGCTGTGATCTCACTCAAGATGATCTGTTCCATAACCTTTCCATGGACCAAAATAGGCTGACAGGTCTGTAGTTCCCAGGATCCCACTTTGGACCCTTCTTGTGGATGAATACTATATTGGCCAACCACCAGTCATCCCAGACCTTCCTGGTTAGCCAGGACTGATGAAAAATGATGGAGAGTTGCTTTCTGAGTTCTTCCACCAGCTCCCTCAATGCCCTTGGGTGAATCCCATCTGGTCCCCTGTACCTGGCTCTAATGGCTCAGTAGGTCACTAACTACTTCCTCCTGGATTACAGGAGGTCAGTGCTGCTCCATCCCCATGTACCAGCTCTGGGTCTGGTTGCCCCAGTGATATCTGGTCTTTCTGTTAAAAATGGAAACAAAGAAGACATTAAGTACCTCAGCATTTTCCTCATCCTTGTCGATAATATTCCCCTCCATATCCAATAAAAGGATGGAAGTTCTTTGAACTGCCTTTTGTTGTTAATTTATAAAAACAATTCTCAAAACAATTTATTTCATAGCAGTGGTCAGATTGATTTTTAGCTGAGCTTTTGCCTAATTTTCTATCTACATGGCTTAATGACATCTTTATACTCTCCCTGAGTTGTGTGCTCCTCTTCCAAGTATTATGAACTCTCAGTGAAAACTCCCTGTTCAGCCAGGCTGGTCTTCTACAATTTGGCTTTCAGCACATAGGGACAGCCTGCTCCTGTGCTCTTTAAACTTCCTTCTTAGCTTTCCTGAAGCACTTTGTTATTAAAGACTCTTTCCCAAGAGATTGTTTGAACCAGATTGTTTGAACCATGAACATGCCAAAGTCCACCCTCTGAAAATCCTAGATAAGGTTTGGTTGATTCCCTTTCTTATTTCACCAAGGATTGAAAGCTCTATAATTGTCACTATGCTCAAGATGTCCTTTGACTGCCATTTCCACCAGCCCTTCCACTCCCACCAGCCCTTCTCTGTAAACAGCAGATCTGGGGCACTGGTCCTACCCGCCCTGTCAGGAGGTTCTATTCCATAGACTCTAGGAACCTCCTAGCCTGCTTCCTCTCTGCATTTTTGAGTTTCCAGCAGACATCCTGCAAGTTTAAGCCTCCCAAAAGGACAAGGACCAGCAATAGTGAAATGTCAGCCAGCCTCATAGAGAGGCTGCCCCTTTATCCTGTCTAGGTGGTCTGTAACAGACTCCCCCTGGAATGTCTGCCTTGGCCTTTCCCCAATCCTTACCCACAGGCACCCAACCTGATCATCACTGCCCTTGAGCTCTGCACAGTCAAAACCTTCCCTAAAGCACAGAGCCACCTCACTGCCTCTGCTTGCCTGCCTGTCCCTTCTGAAGAGCTTGTGGCCATCATTGCAGCATTCCAGCCATGGGAGTCATCCCACCATGTTTCTGTGATGGCAAATACATTTTAGTTTTCCTGCTGCACAGTGGTTTTCAGCTCCTCCTGTTTGTTACCCATACTGTGTGCATTGGTGTAGGTGCACTTCAGCTGGGCTGTCCATTGCACTCCCAGCTCTGGCAGGTTACCCCCAGATTATTGAGCCTGGCCTTATACACTTCCTTCTAACCCATTTTAAAGTACTCACAGTCAGTTCTGCCCTCTCATGGCTGGAATCCTTTTATACCCCTTTTAGGCAGGCAAGCCCCATCTGTCTCCAGTAGGCCTGGTACTGTATAAATCACCCCATAACAGAAAGGCCAAGATTTCAGTTATGACACCATCTTTAAACCATGTGTTGATCAGGTGGGTTCTGCTGTTTCTTTCAGCATTATTCCCTGCTACCAAAGGGAGTGAGGACAACACCACCTGTGCTCCCCCCTTCAACCAAGCTTCCTAGTATCCTGAGTTCTTTTTGATTATCCTGGAATTTCTCTCCTCAGCTTCATCTCTGCTGACCTGCGTGGGCAATGATCAAATGGCTGAATCAGCCCAGAAAATCTTCTTGTCCCACTGTCCCACAGTTGCTCTGGCAAGACCATCATCATGTCAGCCTTGCTCATTAGAGCTGCTGGATCATGCCAGGTCTCTCTGACTCCAGAAACTCCCTGCCTAGCTCTTCCAGGTGTCCTACCCCAGAATTTACTGCTATTACTGCTGTCACTATGCATCTTATCAACTGACTCATCCTAAAAAACAGGATTCTTCAGAAAACTGAAATCTCATTCTCTCTAAGTTACTTATGTAATTATTCAGCAAATGTTTGCCATCACATTTATATGTTTTTCTATTAAATTCTCATCAGTTACCTATTTGTAGACTGGGTTGGCTATCAGCTTTTACAGCAAGATTTCAGAAAGTAAGCAGAGTGCTGGATGCATACCTTTAGATATATTCAGAACATTTGATTTCTAAGCTGTTCTTTTGCTAACTATTTATAGTACTGTAAATAAAAGATAAGGAAATAAAATTTAACACGCACAAATATATGGCTGCATTAATATGACACTGAGTGTGAGGCTATATTTTGTTTTACTCAGCAGTGCTTATTAGCTTGGCTAATCATCAGGCCACCTGCTGCTACTGCATTTGGAATACTAACTAAATAAATAAATCTCTGTCTTCCTAAAGTGGAGACAGAGACACACTGCAGTCAAACATTAAGCATCTTGCTTTAAATTATAATTTTTCTAGCTTTAAAGTGATTTTGCAACTTTTAATTAGAATCACCTTAATTTTCCAGTATGCTTCTCAAGCAATAGGTGCCAGAGATGACAACTCTTTATACTGCTAGACAGTTACAGCTTCCTCCATATTTCCAGTACCTCTAATCAGACTTGCAAAGGACTTCTTGTTCCTCTGTTGTGGCTTAACACCAGCTGGCGACTAAGTACCACACAAACCTCTGCTGGGAAGTAAAGGAAAAAAAAAAAAAGAAAGAAAACTAAAAGTCATGGATCTAACTAAAACAGTTTATTAGTTAAGAAAAGTTAATGTTAAAGAAAATAATAATAATGATAGTAATAGTAAATGATAGTGATAGTAACACTACCATTATTACTATGGCTACTACTACTAATAGTAGTAGTAATAGAAATACTAGAGAGTGAGAAATATATCAAGCCCAAGAAAGACAAGTGATGCTCATGCTCCTGCTGACTGGTGCCAGCCCATGCCCTAGCAGTGATCCACCTGTCCTGGCCAAGTGTCCCCAGTTTATATGCTATGGATGGTGTTCCATGGTGTGGAATATTCCTTTGACCACCTCATATCAGCTGTCTCAACTGTGCTCCTTAACAGATTCTTTTGTACCTACTTACTGAAAAACTTGAGACCCTGGACCATCCTTGATTCTGGGTAAGCACTGCTCAGCAACAGCAAAAACATTGTTGAATCAGCATTATTCTCATGTCACACCCAAAACACAGAGCTGTGCCTGCTACTGAGAGGAAAATCAACCCTACCCCTGATGAAACCAGGACATCTTTTTCTGTTCTTTTGCAATATAGACTGCATTATGTGATTGAGAAAAATATTTATTGTTCTGTCAAATTTTGCATCATTGTAAATATTTTTTGACTCACATTTACTCTTAGACCACTGATAAGGAAACTAAACCAAGTTTAAACATTGATCCCTACAGTGATTACCCTATACTGAAGTACTATACTGAGGTATATGTTCTACTTTAGTATGTTTACCCGATAAACATAATCTACTTTAATTAATTAAATGTTTTATAAAAGCCTAAGCCTATCTCTTTGTCCATTTTTATATCCATTTTTTCTGTGTACTTTTGTCACATTCTGGGGTAATAGTGCATCTGTGAATACTTGCATTCTCCTTAAAAAAAAAAAAAATTCTTACTCGTCCTTCTTGCTTGTTAACCACTGTACAGTTCAAAAAAGGTATCAAGGAGCAGCTAAATCTCATGGAAATGAATTGGACCCCAAGTATTGTAGTAATTCATAAATTATATAGAAAAGACGGCAAGAATGTAAAGGCACAAATTTGCTGAATTCATCATAGTATTCAGATAAATGAAGACTGAGATTTGTTGTGAAGAATAAATGAAGGATTCTGGAAAAACATGATAGTTCAGTAAAAAACAGATGAAATGCATTGTGATTTAATTTAAACTGATTCACACAGTTATGTCTTAAGTATCACATTTGCAAATTACAAAATGCATTTGGGAAAAGAATAGAAGTAAAAAGAAGTATGGAAGAACATCCAAGCAAGGAAATATTTAAACAGCCCAAATCTCTTCAGTCTTGAAAAAATGATCATAGGATAATATATTGAGCTACAAAGCAGAGCAAAGCATTCAGAAAATAATAGGAAAGAATTTCCATGTAAGAACTAGACATGCATCTTGTAAAATCTGGGGTAAAATACCAGAAAAAAAGTTAAGAATACAATAATATGAGCAATATTTTAATCTGTGATATTCATTCTTATGAAGTTTGGGACACAGGAGCAAAAGTCTCTACAGGAAGTGGCTTTGCTAGGAAAACCCTTGAGAACCTGTCATTACAGCTTGGAGGGCACTGTGAGGAAGTATTAGACATGTTTTTTTGATATTACACCTTTCATCATGTACATTTATAGAGAGAGGTTTCCTGACCTTGAATACATGCTGTTACATACTTCAAATGGAAAAAGCCTGCTCCATACCCTCACAATAATCTGTCTTTAAGCAGCAATGAAATAAGATTAATCCTTTTATTAGTGAAGCCTGTGGGTTTTTTCTGTTTATTGTAGCTATTCGCTGTGGCTTTCACTCAAGATATGAATGAAGCCATTGCCAACCACCCCTGGTCAAGGGAATCAGACAAGAATTCCTCTCACACTGAACACTGACTTGACAGAATGATTGTGCTAAATTATTTACAACATTTCACAGTTCAAATACTACTTTTTTTTTTTTTTACTTCTGACTTACAAGTGATTATCTATGGAAGGGTTTAATTAGATACATAATAAGTTAATTTTGTACTCCTATTCATCTTACAAAGCTGTATTTTCTTAGCCTTCAGGAGGTTGTTTTAAATTTACATAGTTGAAAATGAAGTCATAAATCTTCTTGGAATAAAATTTTGTAAATGTCAGTTTCCTCTACAAAAAACAGGATTCACTGGGGCCAGTATGGTTTAACGTCTTCCAGAACTTTATTTGGTGGCTAAATTGTGAATTAGAAAACCACTTGGAAAAATATCAAACTTGTTTTTGTACATTTTCCTTACATATATGTTCCTTTCCATTATTAAAAACAGCACTTAGAGAAAGTTTATGTCTCTCCGATTTTAAGCTCATCAGTAATTCAAAGACATTTTTCTGAAAAAAACCCCACCAATGTCTCAAGAATTAATGAGAAAAAAGCTATTATAGTGATCAGATATAACTTTACAAAACAAAAAATTTTAACTTTTCCCAGTTTCTTGTCTAGAGAAGACAAGACTATTTACTCCTACTAATGATGTAAAATTTCTACATATATTTTAAACTGTGTTGTGTATTCTGAGTCAATATAGAAGTCACACGTTTCAGTAGGAAAAAGGTGTGCAGCTCTCCCTTTTAGACAATCATCAGGGCAGGATGATGAAGGGAGGATTCACCTGTTTCTTCATTCTGTGTAAAGCAAAAGAATGTTTTTCCACCTACATTTTGAAGTGCTCACTGTGCAATCTGTAAAACCTGAAGAAATCAATCTGGTCTTCTACAGCACTCAAGTTCCCCTTGTTTTTTCCTTAGTGCTGTTTGAATCATCCAGTGCATGTATCCACTAACAAAAGTGGATTTGTCACTTGTCCTCAGGAAGATCCAATGAATAGAGACAAAACAGAGGATGGTTCTATACAACAGATTTTTGTTCTCTTGATATTTCATTCAGGCTTTCAAGCATATGGTGTGTTCCTAACAGTAACACAACAAAGTGAAAACAGAGGACAATGTTCTTCACAGACGTAGAAACAGATCTGTCTTTTCACAATATGTGACTGAGATGGTTGTCATTCCTTTTGATTCCTTAGTAATTGTGGAAACTGATATTATTAAGGTTAATCTACGTAATTAAAGTAACAGAATTTAGTATTATCCAAGTTGAATAATTTCCTGATTAACTCTAGCAATTAATTCTAAGAAAAGGAAAAATACCTTCAGTTCAAATGCTTAATTCACATATCACAGATAGAAGGGAAAAAAGTCATCATTTAATAACTCAATATAGGAGTAGCCAGAATCTAGACTTCAAAGCAAACTGCCTTTAGATGAAGAGGGTTAGGTTATGAAATGCAGTCTGGGTCTTTTTCACTTAGACCCATGATGTTTTAATAGCTCATGTCTTCCAAAATGTTAAAATATTTGATTAAAGATTTTCTTGAAATAAGTCACTATTAATGTAATATGTGGGTAAAATAATGGAAGCTGACAGACTTTTTTTCCACAACAGAGTCTATTTTTGATTTTTAGACTTTAAGTTTCCCACTATCTTCTTCACTATGTTTCTGAGGAAAGCAGATTTTCTTTAATCCTATTGGCAAGAGTCTTAGCTCTCCAAGGATATTTTGTCAGCTGTCCAAATTTAATTTGTATCTAAGATAGCCCAGCTAGCTGGAAACTGTGGGGTTTTTTCAGTTTCCTATAAATAGCAAAGGAAGAATATTGCATTTAAATTTTTATAAGAACATTAAATATGGTCTCACTAAGATACCATAAGATTGCCTTGGGAAAGAGAAAAAACCCTTTACTATGGGTTCAAAGGAGTTTTTGGCAAATTTAATGGACAAAATAAATAATTTTAAAGATACACTGTCTAATTGTTTTTTCAAAAACATTTCATTATGCCAGTTTTTTCTTTCACAGTGTTATGTGGTTTAGGTCATACACCATAAAGAAACACCCTAGTGGAAAACAGGAGATCATAAATGCAGATGCCTTTAAAAAAATGTGTACCCATATAAAAAGTGCACATCCTATGAAGTTACTTTGTAAAATATAAAGTTACATCAGTACACAGCATTGGCAAGGCCCATTAGGGTGGCAGAAGAAGTGTTCAAAATGACAAAGCTGACTAATATGGAAAATATTCTTGTATAGGGACATACCACACTGAAATGCTCAAGAGTTCAACTGTCTGATAGAGTCCTTTGGTTGTGCTTTTTATGCACTGGCTATGCATAAGTATCCAAAGATACTTAAATATTATTTCCTAATATTTATTTGGAAACATCAAATCTCCATTTACTCCAGTATATGGAAAAACGGTGGTTATTCCTTTCTGTAAATGCACAAGCAATTTCAGCTTTTACAGTCTTTAATTTACTAATACTGACCTCCTAGTTATCAATATAATATAGTAATATAACATAACATAACATAACATAACATAATATAATATAATTAATATAACAGTAACCTAAATTGTTCCTCAGTAACCAGACTCTCTTTCAACCACAATTCTTGTCAATTTCTACTGTATTCTAGCACCTCTCACCTGATTTTACTGCTTCCTTTTATGAATAAGTTCTTAAAAATGTATGGCAGGTGTTGGTTGCCATTTAAATTTTCAGTACTTCTGATCTTCCCGTGTCAACACCAAGTAACAACAATGCACAGTATCCCAACTTTTACAGTTACATGGATCAAACTTGTTTTAAACGCAGTCTTATCCATCATATCTTTTTTATCCCACTCCATGTGCCATTCTTGCCTTTTTCCTTCAGGAAACCACAGAAATTGTAACTAAAATAATTTCTTTCACTCCTTTTCCTACGCACATAATTGCCAGTACTGACATTAAAACACCTGTTTGTCCTCATCTTCATCCTCACCTTCATCACTTCTCACAATCTGGTCCTTCTTAGTTCTTAATCCTTTTATTCAAATGCTTATCAATTATTATTTTGTTTGCCTTTACTTGGGACTCCAGGTCAATAAGTCCAGTGTTAAACACTACGGCTCTTTCTGAAACTTAAAAAATTAGAAGAAAAGAAAAATAAAAGAAGAAAAGGAAAAAGAACCATCCCCTCCCCCCAAAAAATGCTTAACAATTTTATTTTTATTACTAATAGTGGACCCGTTTCAAAGAATCAGGCAGTAACTTGGAAATGTGAAAGATTTGGAAATATGTATGGCTTCTTATGTGAGACTATTATCTCCACAACAACACAAAATCACTCAAATAAAACAAGTGTCACATCTAGAAATATCTATTGAAGTGGATTCAGAGAACATTGGTGAAAACATAATGTGAGCAGTCATTGGGTATTAGGCAACCTGCATTCATAGCTGGTCCCTTTGGACAGGAGGAAGGACTGGATGAGTATCCAAAAATCTGAAATTATTCTGGGGTCTTGCCAGAAGACAAACCTATCCATGATCAAAGTGTCTCAACCTAAAATTCACTAAAAATCTTAAACCAGTTATGGTCATAGATTTTAAGATTCTGCCAAAACATATTGAACTTTTTCACTTAAAAAAATACTGTAAGGAAGCTTAAATATAAGAGCTAGTTTGCAAAATTTAATAATTTTTTTCTCTTTCAGCTTAAAAATTATGCCTTTTGAGTCCGAGGGAGAAGGTACGCTTTTGTACAAATCATGAACTTTTGGAAAAACTGAAAAATCTTTCTTTCAAACTTTAGAAATATTTAGTATTATGAATGATGAAGTGCCAAATTTGCATACTTATACTTACAAACTAAGCCTTTGTTGAAGACTTCTCATAATTTTAAAGAGATTCGTGGTTGTGATGTGGTCTTGGATTTCACACTGAAAGTCAGGAAGTTTGGATCAGCATTCTGTTAAATTCAGGTATTCCCCAAGATCTTGCATAAGGAGATATTCTTCAAAAATAATGTGACTACTAATTACTTTCTTTAACTTATTGTATTTCCCCAGCTCTGAAATCTTGCATAACAGGCTCTCTTGTTGTCCTAGGGTGACTGTATGATGCTTCTATCCCCAAATCGTCTGTTCTGTCTGTGTTAGATTTTGTGTTCTGTAGCTTTAAGACTGGTTCCTAGAGCAAAGGGGGAGAAAAAGANAACATATTTATCATAGAAGTTCTGGGAAAAAATTTAGACTAAAACTAATGGACTGTATATGTCAAAGGAAGCTGGTTTTGCCACACCATCATCACAAGGAAACATATTACATAGACAAGTTTTTTGGCCTCAAGATGGAAAATCTAGTGTCCTCATTCCCCAGACACTGAGGAATGCTTTATAGTCTTGATAGAAATACAGATTACATGATATCTACATAATATCAGCTGAGCATAAATTCTGAACAAAGATACATAAATGTACATATATAATATGCAATATAAATAATGTGCAAACATAAAATCATCCAATTGTGTTAGAATGAGGAAGATTTCTCATTTACAGTAAAGATTGCCATTTGTCTCATTGATTTTGATGGCTACATGTTAAATGATTATGTGGATTATATGATACAAACACATAAGGCAGAGTAAAAGAAGTAAAGCTCTGAGAAAGGAAAAGATTCAACTAGAATTTCAGTTGATTAATATGAAACAAGGATACACATCTTAAAAATGTTACAGTAATTCTGAAACACTGCTCAGAGTAGAAGATGTGGGCTCTAAAATTCAGTATGGCTGGTTAGGGGATCTGTAAGTGGAACAAAAAAGGTGTGAGCAGTGAGAATACTTTAAGCTCCAAGGTATAATTTTGCTTAAACGTTATCACTTGTAAAGTATTTCTTTTCCAGTTTTCCTCAAAACAGAAAACAGGGTTTGACTTTCTGTTCCCATTTGGAGTTAAAATACCTCTTAAAAATCCAAAAGGCATGGAGAAGAAATAAGCAATTCATTCAGATATTAAAAAGATGTCGCCATCAAAGATTCTTGTTGGCAAACCAGCTATTTATGCTCAGCAAGATCTCCTGATGTTACCAGTGATGCTACATAATGTGATTTTGTTTGGCTGAGAGTCATGATGGACTCACAAATTTTAATAGCAATTTTTCCTCTTTTTTGTAATTCTATACCTATAGAATCTTTATCCAATTTAATGGGACCTTTTCCATCAATTTGTATTCCACCTTTCTGTTTGCAAAAAGCTTTTTGATGTATTTTTGGATAGTAGAAAAATGTTGCTATCTGAAACAAAATTACATTTCTACACATGTAAAAAATTCTCTTGATTCTAAGAACAATTGCAAAGGTAAAATACTAGATTAGGTCATCCATTTATAAAAGGAAATAGATGGGTTGTGTGGGTTATAAAAGACCAAAATAAAATTCAAGGATGCCTACAATGGCAGCAGCTATTTACATAGAAAACATTAAAATTATAAATAATCTCTTTTCACAAATAAGCTCAAAACTACTTTAGGGGACATGTAAAGGGGAAATGGTAATATTGTATTTTTTAAAGCAACCTCATCAAAGGAACATATGCTTGGTTTATCATAGGGTAGTAAATTCATATCTGTTTAGACACCTAAAATCTCATTCACTCCCTACACCCTCAGGCTGCAGACAACTCAAATGCAAAGGATGAATAAACTCCTTTCACAGATTATCAAAAAACTTAATTTGAAAAAGAAAATAAAATTATTATAAGTAAAACAATTCTATATACTGATAATTTTCAAAGGCAAAAACAATGCAGACCAGTCAAACTGAAAACAGAAAATACAAAGCAAATAGATGAGGAAGGGTAGATTAATAGTATGTGAAACATAAGAATGAAGGGAAGGGGGATAAAAGAGGATCTGTCATATGTGTCACAGAGAACACGTAGAATTCTGAGATCAAAATAAACAGTTTAATGGTGTAAATCAAGAAACAAATGTTTGATTCATCATATGAATGAAGTGAATAGAGGAGGAGGAAAAGATCATGTTAAGGCCAACATTATGAGCAAATATTTTAAGGCAGAGGAAAGAAACCAGTTTAAAATAATTTAGTAAAATCAGGACATGAGAAATCATTATGGACTGGGTAGCAAGAGAGGAAATAGTCTAATATATTTAAATGAAAGGTTATAATTTGTGCAGTCCTATAAAGTAGAAAGAGTAAAAATTGTATGTATTTTAAAAATTAGGAGGAAATATCTTACTTAAGTTTGTTCAGGGTGGCAGAGGAAGCAACCAGGTCAGAGACAGCCTTGTAAAGGGAGCTAGTCTCAGACACACAGGAGGAAAGGCATTCACCAAATGCAGAATTTCCTGTTCTGAGCTCACTACACCTTCCTCAGGAACATAATTAAGGTGCTCAGTAAAATTATTCTCTTTCAACACTCTAGTCTTAGTGGAATACAGATCATCAGACCAAACTGATTATTAATGAGCATTTCAAGTAATGTTAACCTTTCTTCTGCATAAACCATGCTTTTCTGAGGAAAAATATATGTGTTTCTTTGAATTTCTAATTTTATAAAGGCTGTGTATATTTTGAGTGAATGGCCTCATCTTTGAAAGACTCCTTACTTATTTCAGGGATTGTGGACCAGTAGATTTGGGACTTCTGCAATAATGCAAAACTCAGAAGAAGCAAGAAATAGGAAGAAAATTTAAAAGGTGACAAAATTTGTTTTGATGGCAGTGTGAGAGGCCAAGCAAATTAGGGATTGCGGATAGAAAGACAATTAAAGAGGAGGTTCTGTTTTTTATTAGTTACTGATAAACAAAATCATTTAAGAAAATCAGTAAATCAACTCTGTAGGTAATTGCAAGTTCTCTATTAATTATGTAAAAATACATAAATATTGATAATTCAAATATTATTTTCTAAAATCTCTTGGCTCTCTAATTCTGTTGAGCTTTTAAAGTCTTGGGATTCAACCTTATCCTCCCTTTTCCTTTCCCCTTCCCCAACAAAACACTGTCAGAGTTGAAACCAGAAATAGTTTAGAGAATTATTCAAAATGCATATGAATTAAGTAAATCTGACCTCTCATGCCAGGGATCCTGTCTCCTTATCCTTCTTGAAGACTCTAGGAATACCAAGTTCTTCCAGTCTTCAAGAACTTTCCCCAGCAGTTACAACGTCTCAAAAATAATTGAGAGTGGCCTTGAAATTACATTGACTGGCATTCATGGGTGCAGTCCATCACTTCAGATGGATCTGGTTCTATCCCTTCAATCAAAAGTTACCAGTTTGATCCTCCTTTACCAAAGAGAAGTCTTTTTCACTCCAGATTTCCCCTCTGGTCTCAGGCATTGGTGATTCCTGAGGAATAGCCTTACCAGGACAGACCAGCCAAGGACTCTTCTGTGTCCTTTTCCAGGGGCATCCCCAAACAAGTCAGCAGCAGATCCATATTTTCCTTCCCTTTGCCAACGTTACTGGTGTATTTAAATAAGCCCTTCTTGATGCCTGTCACATCCGGACTCTGCACCTTTTTTGTGTGCCCATATTTAAGTTTTCCTTTTTCACAGCACTATTTGCCTTTCAGATTTTTTGTAGGATGTGAACCATTTTTAGAGGCAGAGTAACAGCTAAGTCTCACTTCATTGTAACAGTGGATGTAAGGTTTTACACTTTAAAGATGTGCTCTAGGCAGTTCTGGAAAATCTAAGACTCTGAAAGCTAAGGAAACATGATTTTTTTGTAATTATAACAGCAGCCCAACATTATTATTATTATTATTATTATTATTATTATTATTATTATTATTATTATTATGTAAAAAATATTGCTATTTCTCTTCCTTGCTTTGTATCAGTTAACATGCCTCTAAGCTAATTCACAGAGCAGGTCATTTCCTTGATATAGTTGAGACAACGAAGTTGGGTTTTTTTCTTAATGGTTATTTTAACAGATCTTCAGATCAGATTTTTAACAGTTATCTTTTTACATCTTTATCTTTTATTTCTAAAATCAAGTGAGAAGTTTAATAGTCATCTGAAATCATAAAAATTTAGAAACAGAATATAAAGGTATAATTTAAAGGGCTTTTCTCTGCTTTTCTCACAGATTTTTCAAAGAACCACAGTTCCAGCACGAGAGATGGAGATAGTCTTTATAATCCAAAGAGCATTTTCTGTTTTCTCTTCTGTCAGATTGTGAGTTCTGAGTAAAAAGAACTATTTGTTGTCAAATCCCAGGAAAAATGGTGTAAAATTCATGGACAGAATATTTCAGTAATGCTTTCCCACTGGAAGAATACCTGAGCATGAATCCTTAAAAGAATACATTGTGGTACACTTTTTTCTCTATGATGTTCTCTAGAGCCATTTTGTCATTCAACTCACTAGGAAGGTTGTATGTTGTGCAATCTGGAACTTAGAACTCTGTCATATAAATGCTCTTTTTAAAGATATACTGTCATTAGCTGTTTGCTTTTTGAAACTAGACTGGAAAACTCCTAATATCCATGTGCAGAGTTTGAAGTACAAGTAAACTCGTTTTGAAAACTGTGGGATTTTTCTTCATAGTCCCAGGGAAAATGTAGAAAAAGAACTCAAAAAAAAAAATTATTTATGGACTAGGAAACTCCAATTGTGGAAAGAAAAAGAGGAACACAAATCTCTTGAAAGAAGTTAACTCATATCCAAACAAATTTGAAGCATGTGCTTTAAGTAAAGTGAAATATTTCTGAGTCTGAAATTTCAAGCTATTCTTTGAAGACTACTATCCTTCAACATAAAATCTCCACTTAAAAGCCTTCCATGAAATCTAAACAAACCTCTTCTACTTGTATTCTTAAAATAATCTTAACATTTAATTCTGATATATATTATATACTTTTTTTACACTAAAAAGAACCAAATCTTGTTAAAAAAAAAAAAAAAACTTAATTTCACTGTCTCTTCAAGACAGTATTTCTTACAAGATCACACTAGGATGGTTCCTCATAACATACTTCAGGAAAAAATTATATGCAGAATACAAGCTCTTCATTAAGTAAACAGTAAATAAAGAACCTAGTCTGAAGAAGAACTAGTAGTTTATGCAATCCAAATTGAGTCATCCTGGCCAGCAGGCCTTCTAAGGTCTTAGAGCTGATTGATATGTGTGCAGGATCCTATTAAAAGGGCATAAGGAGAATAGCAGTGATTTATGCGTTATGGGTTTTTTTGTCCTTTCTGACAATAACTCCTCCACTCCCAAACATTTGTTATAGGAACAGCAAAACCAAAGTCTTTGATCTGCCTGACCTTACTGCTCCCATCTTCTTTCCCCTCTATTGTATTTTGCTACGTTTGACAGCTACACATACAGGCAGGAGAAAGTGCTTGTTCTACCAAAACAGGTGCAGGGGTTGCAATTTTACATTTTAAAAATTTTCATTTATAATTTTCTGCTTTCAATACTAAATGCTCTTGATGTTGTTTTTTTTTTATTTTCTCAGAAAATAAAACAAAGTAGCATAATGAGATTATGTTAAAAACATTGATTGTCTTCTTTCTTCATGCTTCTTGGTAGATCATCAAAACTGATTCACAACTGTATGAAGATTTATTCAAGAATGACATTCTTAAATGAGATGTTCAGTAGAGCTAGAGTTTCATGATTGAAATTATGTGAGGTAAATTAGTGCCAAGGCAGGTCAATGATCTCATAATTGCCTCAAATTAACACTACCACTCGCTGTGAAATTCTTTTTTGGCAACTGAGTGACATTCATGAGAGTGCAAAATTCTCCTTTGCACTTGAAAACATCAAAGCAAAAGGAAATTTAGAATGCAACAAGATGCAAGATGAGACATCTATCATAAATAAGGAATAATATCACAACAGTCACCACAGGGGCATATGGATTATACAAACCAAGAGTACTTTTACAGAAGCATGATAAATTCATTAAAATGTTATTCCTGTTTCAGCAGGAAACAGACTAAATATTAGCTTGGCAATTCACTGATGGCTGTAATCTTGGTGTTCCTGGAGTTTTCTAGATAGCAAAGGCACATGTACTCAGGATGACATTCTCAAAGACTGTTTGTATTCTACTGTGTGGTCCTATATAAACAGTCTTTATTACTAGCTCAGAAATGTTTGAAATGTTGCACAGATATTAACTGTATCTCAAAATAAACATAGAGATACTGAAGTATGTCTCATATAAGCTCTTGACACTAACGCAAAGGAGAAAACTCAGGAATACCAGTTTCCAAAAATTCTTTTTAGAAAAATGTTCCATTGCTATTGAAAGTCCATAGCTAAGGAGTGAGAAGAGAGAAACAATTGTTATTAGTAGTTCAGTAACATTTTCAGTTCTGTTAACCATCTTGTTTCATACTCCAAATCTCTGAACTGGTGAGATTTAGCAGTGTCATTGAAACATTTCCGCAGTTGCTTTTTTCTGCTTCAAACACCATGTTTGCATTTTTGATGTCTGCTTTTATAGAACATTCCCTACTCCTTAGATGAAGCCTGGAAAGATTGCATTATTTCAATATTAATTCTTTATTTATATGTAAGCTATTATTGAGTGGTCATAATGTTAGTGGCCTTACTGGTACATTAATGTGGAACATTAATGTTCTTTCCTACCTTTAATGTTCTAACCAACCTTCATCAGTGTTTTCCAAATGGAGTAAATCCTCCACATACAAATTAACTTTATGCATCAATATACATCAAGCATTCATTTCTAGGATGCTCTGGCCAGTTTTCATTTACATGTTTTAAAAATTCTTTAAAAATATTTATATTTTAAATAAGCAATTGGCTTTTTTCACTGCTAGAGTTACTTAATACCAAGAAGAATGGGGTAGGTGGAAGGAGAAGGAAGTACAAATGGAAAAAAGAGATTTTATTGTTTTCCAAGTATAAAATTCTCTTACTGAGATGAAGTTAGGTTTAGTATGGCTCTGAGGTAAAATTCAGGTTATACAAACTAGGACATGAAATTAAAAAGAGAGGAAGTTTAATAAGGAATAACTGTATAATTCCTAATTATTGCTCAGTATGGAGACATAAATCACAGTGCCTTTAACATATTATTGGTTTTAAGTTCTCAACAAAGTATTCCAATAGAGCCATAGATTCACTCTTCTTTAACATACATTGTACTTTATTTGAAAACAAACAAAACAAAAAATCATCACACTCACACAAAAAAAAAAAAAAAAAGAAAAGAAAGAAAGAAAAACCAACCACAAAAAAATCCCAAACCAAGGCTAACTTTACGTTTGTAAGCAATAAGGCAGATTTCAGGTTTCAGAAGTGGTCTTCTGTATTGGATGTCCAAAAGCAGTAGGATTTAATAAAAATTAGCTCCTCCAGCTTAGTTAACTCCTCCGATGTCTACACACAGGCATCACTCCATAACATGGCCCACACAAGAGGAGGTGGGATGACCAAGAGACTTACTTGGAAAACCATTCCTGATCCAACCCACTTTTTAAGCTAATGTTTAGATGATGTGAAGGCTGATGCCAGTTTTCAGATGGGTGCTTCAGCAGAAAAGTGATTGCATCTACATTTTTATACATTTAAGATACAAATTATTTTGTTTTTGTAATGAGTACTCAGGGTCAGATCTTAAATGCCACATATGTATCTAAAACAGGGTTGGAATGGAGATAAATTACATTACCAGATGCTATACCCACAAGTAAAAAGAATGTAATCCTCCATTTTATATATACCCAGGACATAATTATAGACTTTGCTGTCAACTGTCATCAAATAGTTCATCTATTCCCAGTGTCTTTTTTGGCACAATGTAAAAGAGATTACTCACATCACATGCTGAAAACCAAGTGACTTTGACTGGATTAATGCTAAACAGTCACAAGGCACATTATTTGTTCTTGGAAGGAATTTTATGCAGAGAAATAAAAGAAAAAAAATAGCTAATGATATAATTATAGGAAAACCCCTGTTTGTTTACACAAATGCTACTTCTCATGAAAAAATGTCTTTTACTTAATATAATTATTTACTTAGATTTAATTTCAAATCCAAGTTTGAAGTTGGATTCTACTCTAGGCCCCGTTAATCTGCTTTTACCCCAAAAGCTCAAATCTTCCTATTTGATGATATGGAAGATGAAAATCTTTAAGGAACAATGTACATACAGTACTCTTTCATTCCATTTTCTACTTCTTACAATCTGCTACGAGATCTGGTTAATTTCTCTGGAATAGGGATCACCAACAATAGTTTGGTGCAGAGACATTGACGTAATTTTAACAAGGTTTTAAAGTGTATATTAAATATTCACTCAGAGAAAAGCATTGAGAAGTATTTTTTAAGGATAAGACCTGTGGCAAAAGAAAGATGTGATATTTCTCTTTTGGCTGGTCTATGATAACTTTGTTATATTCTTTAATGTACAGTGAAAGTTACAATGAAATGTACAGTGAAATTATTCAACTATAAACATTTTTTCGTAAAAGAAAATGGCCATGGGTATTTTTCTCCTTATTTTTCTCACAAACTGCAGCTTCTTTCCTCACCATCTCATTGCCACTCTTTGATATTTAAAATTACCTATTAGGTTTTTTTAAAACAAATAGATGGTAAATCTAATATTCTGAATGGATCTTGCTATTTTTGTTGAGCACAATCCATGCAAATCTGTACAGCTTGTTTTCTCAGATACTGTTTTACACTATGTAAAACATAGTGACATTGAAAACACACCTTAATCTTAATTCATGAAAATTAGCACGTGTTAAAATTTGAAGAGTACAGCAAAGAAATCCAATTTAAAATGTAAGAGGTTTTTTGCATTTAAATTAAAAGTGAGATTAGGATGCTGAGAAAGTCATAATTCTATTTATCCATAGAAAACTCTATCCCCCAACTTCATAAAGCCCTCATAACAATGTGTATGCCAGGCTTATGTGGACACACATTAAGTGATGGTAGATGTAGGTAGGGCTTGTTGAATAAAGTTCTTGAGCACTGATGATTTGAGAGTTCATGACAATGATTCATACAGCTTCACCACCCAAAATAAATGAGCCACAGATCAGCAAAACAGCATCAAAAATATTAATAAACAGTTCTCTAAGTAATTGCAGTTTTAATAAAAATGTCACTAGCAACCTAAGTAGCATGTGACATCCAGAAAATTTCTGCATATTAACACTAAGCAAACAACAGTACATAAATAACTGACTAAGTGAAATGTTGTTTAATTAAGTATAAGGGTAAATGAAGAAAGAGGAAGATTTTAAAATTAATTTACAACCACAGCCTCTTCTGGAAACTGTGAGTAGTCATATAACATAGTTAATCTGAGAAACATGATAAAAGGTGTCAATACCCAGTCTGAAACCTATGTATTTGTTCCACTTTTTAATCATATATGGTTGTTTAAAGCAAGCCTCACTGCACATGGTCCCTTAACACCTAACTTTTTCAAGTAACAATGATTTAGTGTTTCTAATTACATGGGTTCATTAAAAGATACATTTGGAACAAGCAGCTGTTTACAACCCGTATTGTTTCAATTCCCAAGGAGGAAAATAAGTTTAATTTCCTTTCACTGTCCTTCCCAACTAATGCCAATTCACATTGTATCACAAGGCATCACTTTCAATTACCACAAGGGGATACAGAAAGAAATTGACACTCACCATACATTTCCCAATAACTTTATACTGTCCAATTCACAGCTATAAAGGTTTCTTTCATATCTGACAAGAAATACAGGTCATGTTCAGATAGATGAAAATAAACATTTTGTTTACTTCCCACAAAGCCACAGATGGAATGAATTGATTTCTATGTTTCTTTACAAAGTCTTGAGGATTAAAGGAAAACAAAGGCTGGCCCTGCTAAATGGATGACTAAGAATACCTCAAATGTCTTTTTTGCACAGTTTTCACTGTTATTGATAAATATTTATTGTTTAAAGTTGTTTGCTTATATATTTTTATAATAACCATCAATCACCATGTTGCACTGATTTAGTCATTACTAAATTGGATAAATTGTAAAATTTCAAAATTTATTTTACAATTGAAAATTCAGTAGAATTTAAAGATATTTCCTATTCCCTCAATTCTAGAATAAGCTGAGAATCCAAGAAGAAATAAGGAAAAACCAGAAGTTATAATCTAAAAAAAAAAAAAAAAAAAAAAAAAAAAAAAGAANAAAAGAGAAAGAAAAGGTAAATAGGCTCTTTCCTCCTAAATTATCGAGTTCTGGTTTTTATGATATCTTGCTACTACATTGCTTTGTCTATGAAGGCTGTTGCTGATCCAGCTGATGTCTCTGTCTAAGTAATAGAGCAAAACAGGTAGATCACATTTTAATTGAAATAACGTTTTCAGTAATTTTCAGCTTTCAATGATTGCATGATGATTTATTCCAAATAAAAATGTTAAACTATTTTTTTGGCTGTCCAATTTTAACAAATTTTCCTTTCAAATATTTGTAGATAGGAAACCTCCTTGAACAAGCTGTTTCATGAAACTCAATTACTTGTGAGTAGCTGGAAATGAAAGATTTTAAAATAAAACAAATATTCACTAATTTTTTGTAGAACAGAAGAACAAGTATGTATAAGCAAAAGATAAATGTGGAAAACTCCACTGATTAATTTCATAAACTGATTTCATAGGCATAGCAATTTCTTTGTCATGCCCTGTGAAATTAAATTTTTGGATAGATGGAAATAGAGAAGAAAAAGAGACATTTGCCCCAGTGCTGCTTCTACCTAGTAGCAACCTGGCCAGTACAACCAGTTTGCTATGGTACTTGACAGTGCCAATTAATGAAAAAAAAAAAAAAAGAAAAATAAAACAGACAGGCAGACCTCACTGAACCCTGAATTCCAGTTGAAATGGCTTCAGGTGCGCTCAGCAATTATTTTATCATGAATCATAAGTATTGCATGTCAAGTTGTGCTGAATATTCTTCCATATTTATGAGTCATGTTAAGAAAACCAGGGTTTCTACTTTGCCTGAAGATAAGTGTGCTGTTGTTAACTCTGCCACCATTAGAAAGTCGTCTGAATAGACCAACCATCATTTTTAGCTGACAACATATTGGGCATCAGATCATTTTCTGTAATGAAATAACTGGTCTCCTTGGAGTGGTTGAAGATGCACTGTTGGTTCTGCTGGCAGAATGCCCTCAGAAGTGACTAGGTTTATCTGGAGACACTGCACAGGGGTGGGACAAGATCCCACCTTGATCACACAGTCACTACTTTACAGCAAAGGCAAACACATGGCTGTACATCAAGTATTTTTGGATAGTGTTTTTATATATTCAATGAGTTAAAAGAGGTAACAGTGTAGAACTACATTGAGAGATATTTCATATGCAGGCTTTCAAACTTATTAACCAGATGTTGCATGGCAACTCCCACTTAGAGTGAAGAATGTTGTAGAATGAAGGGTTTTAAAAAAACCATGCCATGACAAACTCATACATCACTTCTGCTAGTCCAGTTTTACTATACCAGTGTCTTGTGTGCTCTGTTTTTGGACACTGTGGAATTAGGATATAAAAAATGCCCTTATTAGTTTATTTTATTTGTTGATGACTACCATCCTGATAAAAACTGCTTGTATTCCTCCTCATCAGAAGTCAAAAGAAGAAATGGGAGACAGATTGTGAAACTATCAATTAGAGAAAACACTGAGGAGTATGTTTTCCCATACTGTACAAATACACTCCAAAACTATTTTTCATATAATGCCATGGAAACCAAAAGTATACACAAGGATTTCAAAAAATAGATTAGGTAAGCTCATGGAAGAATAATTAGGCAAAAGAGTCTGGAGGGAGTTAGAAAGAGTGAGTCAGTAAACCTTATGCCTCCAAAAAATTGGTAAGGAATGGCAAAAGCAAAATCTATACACCCTCCGGCCTTTATAATTTTTCTTTAAATATTTACTGTGATCTACTAGCAGAAATAAAGCATTTGATCTCATTCAGTATGACTTACATTTACACACTTAGACTTTTTCACAGTAGCAATAATCCTAGTGTATCACAGTTCACTGATGATCCCCTTCTGTGGGCACTCCTGACAAAAGAGCCTTTCCCGTTAACCTTTCCAGGCATGTTCTTACAGAAATGCTTTTGGCTTTTGGTTTCTGCCTGAACGGTTAAACAAAACAGAAAACATCTTATCTCTTATAGGGATGATTACACTGGTTTCTGTCACTGAGATAAAAAACAGATTATAGTAACAAAATTACACTGAAATACCAGATCATTACTCCTTACATTTATACATTTTTGATGAGTATAATTTTCTTTTTACAATGCTATCAGAGAGAAAGGTTAATGTTCAGAGCATCAATTAAGATCAAAAGGAAAATCCTACTGATGCTGACCATGAAAAATAGTAGAACTCTTCAAAAGTTCGAGTCACACTCTTATGGATGATGACAAATTATCTGGTAATAGAACATACAGGAAAGCAGAGATACCAGTTGTGTAATTAAGTCAGAAGTCAGAGATTATTTCCTTTATAAATATTTAATTGGTAAAAACAATTTAACAATTTTCTTTAGAGTTTATCTGCAAATTATTGCTTAAATGCAACACACATTTTTACCTTGTTTTATTTTATCTGAGGCAGATGTTCTAGGATGCTCAAGCAAACTCTTATTGTATTGTCCTAAATAGTTTCCAAATCTTGCCTGATCTTTAGAACAAGCCTGTTCACATAAAATTTCATTACTTGCAGAAGAAAAAAAAAGAGAGCATATCAGGCAAATATTTAACAATTTGTTTCTGTTGTAACCCTGGATTTAAAGAGATGCATCCAGTAATATTTGATGCATGAGGCATAGACCCTTGTACTAGTTTTCTCATTTGGCTTTGCAAAGCCAGGTATTTCAGGGATTTGCAAGCACATTTCTCAAAAAGCCCAGAATACTGACCAAAGCCCAAAGAGGTGTGGAAATTATTCTATTATCATACTGGTTTTATGCAGAGAAGAGTTCTTTATCTGCTTTGGAAAATAGCAGCTTTTGCTGAAATTTTCCCTGGAAAGATATAGTTGCCTGGTTCCTATAGGTACAAAGTGTTGATGCTCTACTAGAAAAGTAACTGCAAAATAGAAAAAAAGCTGTTCGTGGGCATGATCACAGCTTTAACCCTTTTGCATGGAACCTGTTTTGAGCATCAGAGATAAATTAACAGAAAGTGATTTAGGAAGTAAATATCTGCAACATGTTTCAATTAATTTCTTTTCATTTTGCTTTGTTTTCATATAAAGACCTTCTAGAAACACAGGAATGGAGGGTGTAGAAAAGCATCAATAGTGAAACCACATATGTTAGAAAGGGAAGTGAGAGACCTTTAAAACATGAAATATTTTAAAGATATTTTAACAAACCCATCAAAACCATGAACAAAAGTAAAAATTTCTTAACTGAATTTTCAATTTTCTGGAAATATAAACACATACATGGACAAAATATGTAAAAATTACTTTTCTTTGTAAATTGCATTTATTAAATTCTCAGAATAATTCCTTGTCATTGGAATAGGGATGAGTCAAAATGCTTCATAGAAGTCACACCTGCTGTTTTTCTGAAAGTTCTTATGAATATAGCTTTAACTTCTGAGAAGTGGGAGAAAACAAGTTCAGATACTATATTCAGTGGTATTTTTGAACTTCACCCTTCTAGGCACAGGTTTATAACAAATAAAACAGACTGAAAGGAACTAATCATTTTCTAAATCCATTGATCCATTATGAGGTACTGCCATACTTTCCCTCACAGTTGCTGGTTCATGCTCCAAGATGCAATCTTTTTCACCTTCACTAAGTATTTAATTGACTGAATAATAGAACAGCAAAATCATTGAGTTCCACTCTTGACCCAGCAGAGCCAAGTCCACCACTTAACCATGTTCCTAATTGCCACATCTATACATGCTTTAAATACCCCCAGGCATGATGACTCATGAGTGAGACAAAACAGGTCAGGGAAATTAAGTCAAGTCAAAGTAAGCTGAGTGTTAAACCACGTTTGCTCTGCATGGCTTTTATTATTGCACTGAGACAAACACTTTTTTAATAGAACACAGAATATCCAGAAAGATTCAATTGAAGGAAATGAGTGGGAAATTAAGGAAGCGTAATATTAGGTGTAAGTTTTCACATCTTTTAACCTGGGGAACCAAGGAGATGAATCAATTTGGTCTGCCTTGACAATAAATGCACGACTCAGTGCTAAAACTGCAAGGTTGGTGGAAAAAGTGCAATATACACACAACACTCTCAAGATTTGTTTACTTCAGTAATTCCCCTTTCATAGTGATTTGATAGAATCTGAAGTAAATTTGTCATGTGCAATTAAGTCTTCTGCAATAACACTTTTTTAGCAAGTGTTTTAGGGATAACAGTGAAAATTAGTCTCAAGGTGAGAGACTATTCTTTCTTGTTGTTTAAGAAAAGAATGAAGTTAAGTATATGTTACCTGAACACAATATTTCACCTTTTGTAAGTGACAGAGAATCCAAATGTGAGCTCTCCTTCAGGGTATTGTCCTCAGACCTACTTAGTCCCAAATTAGAGACTATGTGTAACACAGCTAGGTACACAGGCTCATCTGCACAGCCCCTGATTCCACAACTGTGTCTATAAACCAGCTATGAAGACAATGGAGGCAAAATGTTCTTGCTAGTTCCAGACAATGCAACATGAAGCAATGCAACCTTGTGTATGTCTGTGTACCTGGAGAATTTTTACATGACAGTTGCTCAAATGAGTAAACTGGTATGATAAAAAGCATTATCCAACCTTTCAGGTTCTGCTTCTTCTGAGCCTTTTCCTTTATCTGGCTCAAACTCCAGGTTGTATCAAAAACAAAGATCAGTTTGCATCCTCCAGCAGTGCGAGTGCACTCCCTCTGCACCTGAACTGTTCTTACCCAGATCAGAGGCTTCCTCATCACACACTCAGAACCTCTCCTCCTCCCCTTTGGCTGGGTGATGCAAACCTGGCCTCAGCAAAACACCCACTATTTTTACACATGGCCAATTGTTTGAGTCATTAATCATTACCATTTCAGTCTCTCTCACCAACCTGCTGGAAAGCAGCTCTACAGAGAAGGGATTGCGGGTCCTGGTGAACAATGAGCAGTCCAAGAGCCAGCACTGTGTCCTTAAGGTTTAGAAGGCAAATGGTGTCGTGGTATGCATTAAGACGAATGGGGACAGAAGGTAAAGGAAGGTGATCCGGCACTTCTATTCATGCCTGATGATGGTGCATGTGGAGCACTATCCAGCTCTGGGCTTCTCAGTATGTAAAACACATGGAAATTCCAAAGAGGGTGCAGTGGACGGCTGTGAAGAGGAGAAGAAGATTAGAATATTTCTCCTATGAGATAAGGCTGAAATGAGCAGGGTGTGCTTAGCCTGGAGAAGAGAGGAATGAGAGGGAATACCTAAAAATAATTTAAGGATAGGTGTCAAGGGGTTTGAGTCAGATTCTTTTCACTGGTGCCCGACAGCAGTACAAGCAGCAATGGCACAACTGAGACACATTAAGGAGGCTCTGCTGACTATAGGAAAAATTCTTTACAGAAGCAGGCCCTGGAAAAGGCAGCTGATAGAGGTTGCGGAGTTTCCTTCTCTGAAGATATTAGGATATGATCCTGTGCAACCTGCTCTAGTGAGTCCACTTTATCAAGGGAGCTGGACTTAATAATCTCCAGAAGGTCCCCCCAACCCTAGCCATTATGTGATTATGAATGCATTGCATTACAGTGCAATGAAGTTGCCAAAGAAGTTATGATCCCCTTGAAATTTTTTAGGTGTTTGTTATATGAATGCATGAATAACTTAGAGATAGCAGCTTGAATTGGAGAGATGGGACAAACAACCTCCAGACTTGTTTTCAACCAATATTTATGTTTCATTTGTTCTTTGTTGTATGTTAATTTTTTTCCCAAGAATTCTGCCTGATATATATTAACCTTTTATAGACAGCTGGTGTAAAAATTCAACAACTAAAAACCCCTCATTTTCAGAAACTGATACTAAATAATCTGGTTCCTGAAAATCAGTCATGAAATCTGTTGCTTTTTTAAAATTATATATACATTAATATAACATCAATGTTAAGGATTGTAATATAAAAGATACTACATCAAAGACCAGAACTTTCAGCTTTATTTAGAATACCACAAAGACAGAAATCACTTTCAAATCTTCAGAACATAGAACTACTGCAGAATTACTACAAAATAATAATAAACTCATTATTTAAAAAGCTTTTAAAATAAACTCAGTATTACTTCCTAAAGGACTGGCCACATCACCTAGTGTATGGGTTGTTTTGTTCTTGTTTTTTCTTTTCTTTTCCTAACATATAATCATAATGCAAACTAGAATTTATACATAATTCCTGAATTGTCTAGTACTTCCCTTCTAACCTCTAGGTTAAAAATATTGTTTACATTTCTTCCATTTTTTAAAGTTTTGCATAGTCTTCACATAAAAGGGTTTGACTGCTATGGAGATAGCTTATACATGAGCAACTGCACTGAACAAATCTTTCAGTCTGAAGCTTAATTACATTGCTACCCTTTACCATGTTTGGGTTTTTTGTAGCTCTTCCCTGCTGCTCTCTGGACCTTTCTGACAGAAAATTCAGTTTGCTCAATGGGTCCCTTCAGCTAACTCTCAGCATAAAGATTTAAACATAAGTCATTTCAAAATGAAACTTTAGTTCTTTCATAATTCAAAACTAATCTCAGTGGAAACTTACAGTGAACTATCTTACATAAAATAGAGTAATATTATTTGAATTTTTCAGAAAAATATTTGTGTTTTCTGCGCACATACAAGCCCTCTCTAGCAGGCTCTGAAAAAAACGAAACAGAAAATCTGAATTCTCTAAATTTTCTGAAAGAATAATTAGTAACGAGCTTTGAAAAATGAGACTGTGGATGGTAATTTAAATGAGAAATGAGAAACACAGCTACTACCAGTTGAAAAGCCTCAGCTCTCGGGGTAAATGGAGGGTGGGGAGGAATGTTTACCTAAATTTTGTAAGCAATAAAGTAGCTACTCGACGAAAAGTTCAGACTGAAATATGTAATTTTTTCTGGTTGCAAACTTTGAGTCACTTGAATATGAACCTACAGTGACCTTCAGCACAAAAGTGTCCCTATAATGTTCTAAAGTTTTAATAGAATTAAAAATAGCAGATAGAAAAATAACTGACAAGATTTCTTTGAAGTCATTCTGAAGAAAATATTAATATTTTCAGAAAATTTGACAGTGATAACAAAATAAAATCTTAGTGAGTAATATATTTGAAAAAAATTCTTGATTTAAACAGACTTTAGAATTTAGATTATTATAAAATTTCTCAAATATTTTTTTTAAATTTTAGTTCATTTTTAACGAGATGGGAGTAGCACAGGTTTGAAAGCATACCCCAGGCCTACTTATTCACTCAGAAGTGTTTATAGTGAGTACTATATTTTTAATCTTTGTAAAGTTTTTGTTTGATCTTCTAATCATTATGACTAGAGTATGGAAAGTGGTTTTTATTACTCTTCAGAATGCGCTAAATATGCATATTAAACTAGCATGAGACCATCGCAGAAGGAAAATTACAAAGCCAAACGAATGTGAAGAAACACAATGTACATCTCTAACAAAGACTTTAAAGGATCATAATTATCCTTTAATTTGTGGTCAGTTACCCCCATAGGTATTATTATGTCGATTGGAATATATTAGAATAGGAGTCCTAGCTTACTATAGCTGTCACTACCAATTATAAGTTCTATAGTTAGATTTATTCCCAGTTAACAATATCTGCACATAATTATTTGTCTGACAGGATGTGAACCTGATCAAAAGCACCTGACTTGGATGTGAGGGGACTCTACAGAGATGTGTTGCTAAATTAACATTTTTCTCATGTTACTGTTTTGTCTTCAAAATCTACTTTAACCATTTTCAAATGGATTTGCAGGGAAAAAGGTAAAATACCATTAATTTACAGTAGAAGCCAGTGGCTTAGATGAAAATTATCTACAGAAATAATTTCTGCAAAGGTGTTCTGAAAGGAACCTGGGAATAACAGTGCACATAGACTCTTGACACTTTTCTCTAGCCTTCATAGCTGGAAAATACATCAATTATACTTACTCTTCTGTTTCTAGTAAGAACATAGAAGTCTGATGTAGAAATCAGGCACTAAACAGTCACTCCTTTAGAAACAGACCACAAGTTCATAGTTTATATAGGATAGAATGTGAGCATTTGGACTGTAGATTTGCTTTCCATAGGCAATTAATAACTGTGTTTTCACATCCAAGCATCCATTGGGTAATTTTGCTAATAAGTGTAATACAAAGAAAAGAGTTCACTGAATAGAGAACCTCCACTTATATTCCAAGGATAATCCAGCTTCTCTGCATTTGGCTCCGGAATTGCCTGATTTAGGCACAGAACCATTGGCAGAGCAGGAAGGGGGAAAGCAAATGTCAAACCATGAAAATACCTTATTTTTTAGTCAATTACATTTTACTATAATTACATTCAACTGAAAAAAACCTCAGTTTAAATGGTCATAAAAAATGAAACAAAATATCACATGTTAGAGACTATGGGAGTTGGTATAGGCTGTAACACAGACAAACTGACGTAACACATTATTTTTAAAAATTTCACATGACTACATCTCACAGAATAATTTTATCAAAGTAGGATTTTGAAAAATTATTAACTATGGAAAAGCTTTTCCCCTGCCATTCTGGGTTTTTTTGGTTTTTTTTCATTTTAAAGAGTATCTTTTCACACAGTCTGTGCTGTGCATTCTCTCCTGCTACACCTTGCTGGGACACTGATCATTATTGATAGTAAAATACATTTTCATCAGAAATTGCTAGCAATTTCAGAACAATGCAAGTACCCACTAAAAATGCCATTCAAGAATGTCTTCAGCATTGCACACTGTATTATGCAATCATGAACTATCGTATTAATGTGTTTTAACCTATGACAACATTAATCTGGAGCAAAATGTCAACATTTCACATGAAGGATGGTACAGTAACTTTTGAAAATATGAACTGTGATATCTGTTATCAGTTCTGCTGAAAATTGATTCAGTTACAGACACACATCTCACATGTCTGTAAGCCTTTTCAAAATGCATTTTAGACATTTGATAGTGTTTTTATATTACAAAAACCTCCTTAAGAGGAATTTCTTTTCAAGAGACGTAATTTCTCCATCATAGTTTTCTGTTTTCCTGTTCTGACTTCATATTAGCTAGCACTAGGGAAAGATTTCAAATAATTTCAATTGAAAGTACTCATAAAACTTTTGAAAAATATAAAAAGAAACTAATAAGTCCCTTACAAGAAGCAGTTTGGAAAATAAGTAAAAAAGAAGTTTGAGGGGAACATACCACTGTAATAAAAGAATGATCCCTTACCCCCTCATTTTTAAACATACAGAGGCATAGACATATGCACAAAAATATGATGTGTTGTAAAACATGCAACAGATATTTTGAGGCACTAAATTTGCTATATTTATGTTTCAAGTTCCCTTTGAAATCATCTGGAAAGTATTTTAAGATGATTAAAAATGTGTAGTATGTAGTAAAATGTATTAAAACCATACTCAATTCATAGCGTCTTGATTCTGAAATAAGTAAATGTCTTTAGTTTTAACAAGAAAATTTGAAAAAGCCCGAATCTTTCACATCATAAGTTAACCATACCCCTCAGCAAAGTTTTGTCCAGAGAGTTTACTAACATATTTACTTATAGTTGTCTCAAGGTAATTGAAAAATTTTTTAGTGTTTTAGAGTCCCCTTCCTCTTCCCTTAGAACTGTGAATTCTAAACGCTGATTGTAACAGGACATGTTACATGTCCTTGTTCTCCTTAGTTTTTCCAGGAAGACACAAAGCATTATATTAAAGTCCAGTTTATATATTCCTGAAAAAAATAAATTCAGCACAACATCTGATGGCTAGGAAAGTCTTTTCTGCAATAGTTCAAATGTAATTCCTTCTGAACATGTGAAATCTAAAATACAGAAAGTCCACAGAGATTGCACTGTAAAGACCTTTAGAAAAAACGGAGGAAAAATATTTTCTAATGTTAATAGTTGATTTTTTTTCCCCTACGGTGCCTGTCACTGTCCTGATAAAGATTACAACAGGGATGTGATAAAAAGAATTGAAGTCAATTCCCTGAAGTACAGACTATGGATATGCTACAAGTTTTCAGAAAATAAACACCTGTTTTAATGTAAAATTTCTCAGATACAGGAGGGCACTAAGGTTTCTTTACAATCCTAGTGAGCAAGTGTGCAGATGTTAAGAGAGATACTTTAACTATAGACTATTAGTCTGTCCAACTACAGAACTTCAGCCATCCATTTCTACATCAGGTACATTGACATGTATGCTATTAATTGTGATCTAACACATTAATTTGTGTTTTAAAACCTCAGATGAAATCAAATTAATTTTCAGCATGGATAGTTACTTCAGATTATTTAATCTGAACTATTGTAAGCATTAATTCTTAAATCCATATATTAAAGCAGGGCAAGAACAATATTACCAACCTGCTGAGGCCTTCAAACTGTTTCTGAGGAGACAGCAGCCCAATACAGAGGAAAAATGGAGACACTGAGGACATAGATGGAGTGTCCAGACTGAGAAAGCCCTTGTACATTTTTGTGAAAGTGACATCACATTGTGGTGAGGGAGCTCACCTCAAACACTTGTCCATGAGTTCACATAACTTAGGAAAAACACATTGGAAGAATGAGTTTGCTGATGCATTTACACAGGTACAGTCTCATTGGAACTGAATAGATTTAGCAGTATTGTCCAAATGACTGAAGTTCTGCCAGTGATGCACTGTACTGGTTTGAAAGCAAAACCAGTGAGAGACTCTAAAGTCAGAAATACAATTTAATATTCTTATCACAAATCCAATTATTTTCTTTATGGTTAGTAAGAAAAATATAAAATGAAAGTTCAACAATAGAATACATTTTTTCTGCAGGAAAATATTGTCTTCTTTTATATTTACAAAATTTACAGTAGATTTCAATCTGAGTTCAGCTTCAACGCAAAAAGGAGGTAAAATATAGAGGCCCTCTCCCTGCCACTTATTTGCATTTCCTTATCTAATCACTGGCAAAATATGTCTAAAACTAAATCACAGAAATTATGAAGGAACTTGTAATAGGTTTTCATAAAGGAGAGCATATCTTTGTCTCTTAAGGAAGGAGTGGCAATGGCAAAAAAATGGTGACAAGTTTCAGGCAGATTATTTTCTCCTTACATATAACCATAACCTTCAACTGCTCTTTAGATTTTCAAGTTTGCATGATATCCCCTAAAGGGCCACATATACTTATTCTATGTAACACTGGGGATTAAAATTTCCATCACACATCTTCCTTTCATGTACATAGGTTAGGATGATTGTCACTCAGAATGGCTGGAATATACCCTTTTCCTGCTAGAAAATGGCTATGAATCCAAACTGCACACAGTTAATGGCACTCTAAACATCTATAAAAATATACTGTATTTCTGTGAAACCAAACATAATCTCTGCTTTCTTCAATGCTCCCAAATTAATAATAAGCCACAGGAGACCCTCCATTGACCAAATTGACAGAAAAGAAATAATTCATGGTCCTCTTTTATAAAAATATAAAAAATAACAGTACAGTTTCAGGATATTTAAATTAGCAAGATCTATTTCTCTTCCAAATATAAAAGCTACATAGCTCTAAACTCATGTTCAAGCAAGGCAGTTTGTCTTCTTCAGTGAATAAGTTGGTGTACTGGTTTGAAAGCAAAACCAGTAAGAGGCTCTATGTCAGAAATACAATTTAATAGGAAAATGATAAAATAAATGTAATAGTAAAAGGAAAAAATGAAAGACCTTTGGCAGAGTCAGAATACAACCTGACACCCTGTTCATTAGGGTACTGGGTAGCAGTCTGAATAAAGCAATCTTGTTGAAGCAGTGATCCTGTAGAAAGATCTGGCAGCTCCTGTTCTCTGGGAATCCAGTTGGTGGTGTGCTGTCCCAAACTGCAGATTATATCCAGGTGGGAATGCTTGGCTCCTCCCCCCTGGGCAGAGTATCTAACAATGGGCTGATGTCATTCTATGAGTCATACAATGGGTCCTTGATTGCCCATTAAGCAGAGACAGCTCCGAGGAGAGTTACCTGTGAGTCCTTGGCCAGGGCATTGATGGGCCATTAACAGCAGATTGTCCGGAGGGAGGGGGCAGGGAAAACACTGCCCCACCTGGTTCCAGTAACCCATGCAGATGGTAATAGAATACATACTTTGGGCACATCTTACATTGCAACCTAGGACAGTTGGGTAAAGATTTAAATCTTGCTTAGTACTTTAGTTCTTGCATCATCCAAGCAAGCTGGTAGAAAGGTACTTGCACTTTTACAACTGAGATCCCAAATTACCATGGTCTGCTTTTTTTTTTTTGCAGCCATCCATACTACTTTAGATAATTGGTGTGTTATAACTGCATTTCCTTAGTGTTTAACTAACTTTCAGCATTTCCTTCAGATTCCCTACATTTATTTAGCATCCTTCTTAAATTGTAAAACTGAAAACTTCAAATAATACTTCAGATTGCACCATATCAAAGTAAAAGTTGAAAAAATAGCTCTCTCTGTTTTAGAGACATTATATATGAATGTCTAATTGCAGCCAGGCACTCTGCAACAGCATATCACCTCTGGTTCATGTTGGTGTTATCACAGAATAATTGAATTTCTAGGTTGGAAGAGACCTTTAAGATCATCGAGTCCAACCTATGTTCTAACACCTCAACTAGATCATGGCACTGTGTGCCACATCCAGTCATTTTTTAAACACATCCAGGGACTCCACCACCTCCCTGGGCAGACCATTCCAGTACTTTATCACTCTTTCTGTGAAAAACATTTTCCTAACATCCAGCCTATATCTCCCTTGGCGCTGTGTCCTCTTGTTCTGTCTGTAGTTGCCTGGAGAAAAAGACCAACCCACACCTGGCCATCCTTCAGAAAACTGCAGAGAGTGACAAGGTCACCTCTG